>VZRE01007688.1:1176683-1214037 GCA_013396775.1 Cephalopterus ornatus | reverse complement strand
GTGATGAACTGGTCCCAGCTGCTCTAACTGAGACACCCTTCCCTTCTTTAGATGGAGAGAACAACACTCTCCTGCTTATGTACCACCAGCACAAAGTGGAAATCAACATCTTCCTGTTTATCTCAGAGGTTGTAACATCTGAATGGATTACAAGAAACAACTAGGCAGTATCCCTCACATCCTTCCTCCCTCTTGCCTGGAATATACCTTGGCATTACAGAGTGCAGTTTTCTTACTCTCTCATTAGAGGTGTCATTTCTGTCAAACTCTCGATGTATCATAGCTCTTCTTCAGATCGTGGTGTGTAGATATTTAACAGTGCTTATGAATTAGACCCTTCCTCATGCAGTTAAATAAATAATAAAGAAACAAAAAAAGAAAAACAATAAAACCTTGTTTAAATGAACCAGTGTATCCGACTGTAAATGCAGTGTAAAATCAAGGACAGCACTAGAGTGCAACATCCTGCTTAGAGATGAGTTGCCAACAGTAGTGCTCAAAGACATGGGCATTTGAAGGTTTCTGTCATGAAGGAAGGACTAGGACTGACTATTCCAGTGTTCATTTAAGGAATCTTAGGTTTTTTCCCCACCTAAGTACTGCTGTGAAAAAAGGATTTTTCTACTCTTTCACCTGTTTGGTGTAGTGTAAAGATTGCTTAACTGGTATTAAAGTGAACTACATTTTTATAGCAGGAAAGAAGATGCTGTGGAAAGTTTTCCTGTTTGCCTTTTTGTGACTCTTGGTCCTGCTATATAATTTTGACAGTTCTCAGTGCTTTCAGTATTATTTGCACATCATTAACAATTTATACTCCATGTCAAGATTTAGATAAGCTAATGACAAGTCAGATAATATATGTGCTCATTTGCACACACATAAAAATATCTTGGGTAAAGAAGTACAGCAAACTGCAGAAAAGTTGCTGAATACTTTATGGTTACTTGTGCTTTATTGCTCAGTGGACATCTTGAGAATAAATTGTCTTATATTGTGGTAGTAAGAAACTTTTCTGTATGCATCTGTAATGTCTTTTCTCATGGGGAAAAAGTTTAAAACTGTGAGGTCTGTATTTTGGGGTTTTTTTTGTTTTAACAACAAAAAGCTATATTTGAATGTAGCACAGTGCTATATTCTAGGATCATTTACACTATATAAGTGGATATTTGCATACATACAAATGCACATTCAAGTCTTAACATCTCTAGGTCTAGTGTACCTAGTCTTGTTGGCTAAGAAAGTATAAACATACGCTGTCATCATGCCATCAGGTAGATTTTCAGTGAGATAAGACCTGTAGGAATGCCCCCAAAAAATGAGAAAACTATTCAGATTCCCATTTCCAAAGCAGTAAATTTGTATGACAAATGTGATTCTTATTTCTCACCTTGAGGAGGAAAACTGAAGCATCTCCCCCATCCTGGAGCAGTTTCAGTGTTTCATGTAGGAGTGTGTTCACCACCTAATTGACTCTGGCTTGTTACATGTTGTGAAAGTTTCCACATGTTTATGGACATATGCAGAAGGAAGAAAAACCCTTGCCATCTCCCCATGCCCATTAGTGGGCAGGTGGCCTTTGCAAGGCAGGAGTAGTGAGAAATAGCAGCTTCAGTAAGCACTCGCATGGTTTGGTGTTAGAAAGCAAATTGGTGAGGTTTGACAGGTCGGTAATTCTGTCATAGCTGGATTTACCTGAGAGAGTTTTATAGCAGGAGTGCACTCTATATTAATAATGTCTGAAGACATAGCTGCCCTTCTGGTGCAGGCAGCATCCCAAGAAAACATTAATCTTGTTTTCCTGAAGCAGCCGAATTGATTTCTTGGGAGAAAAATTTCTTTGTCTACTCCCCAGCCATTTTTGAACCCATCACTAGCTTACAGTGATCTGAGCAGCTAATGAACAAATAATTACTGCCTGTTGATCACCCAGGAGAAAGGGTACAAATATTGCTTTAAGTTCTGAGTTGTAAGTAACATCACTTTTACCAGGGTGTAGTGACCATTTTGTTCTATCACCTGTTTTATGTTTGGGGGTTTTTCTTCTTCTTTTCAATCCTTGGGTTACACAGAAAGTAATGTCATATTTATTATGCTAGGAACAGCTTACATTTATTTATTTTAGGTTTTAATACAATACCTGTTGTAGCATCCTGTGTAAGCTTTTACAAACAAAGAAAAGCTGTTTAGGTTTTGTTTATTTTGTTTGTATTTACACAGTTTTCCTCAAGATGTAGGTCAGTTCTTCCTGACAAGTGAGAAGATGAGTATAAACAGAGCCCATTAACCCAAGCAGAGCCAATGCTCCATGAGCTACAGGTGAGAGTAGGACAGAAAAGGAAATGGAAAGAGTAAGAGCGGCTAGGATAGTCTGATGTGAACAAGAAGAGTATTGAAAGACCCATTTATTATAGGAAATATTCTAGTCATTTTATTAACAAGGCCTTTTTTTATCTTTTGAGGTTTATTGCCTGAAGTCAGTACTTTTTTTCCTAAATCCCAGTACTATGCATACTGGGATTAGTTACGTGATTTACATATGTAACTCAGGGCCTGCACTCACCTACTGTAAGCATATGGAGCAGCCTGATGATTTGAGTTGAAGCTTCTTGCTTTATGTACTTCTGTGCTTGTTGAAAAAGAAGTTTTTCACCAAAGATCATGTATGTGCTTTAAGCACTTGACTGGATCTTGTGCATAGGAAATAAGGCTGGTCTGTTTTAGATAGGTACCAAATGCAAACAAGGAAGGAGAAGCCTTGTGGTTGTCCCTGATGGATTAGCACAGCAGGCCCTTAATGTAATTCCTTGCATTCCTTGCCGTGGCCCCTGTGCAGACCTGGTGCTACATAGTGGGAGAGGTGCATCACTTGTCCCTCATCCTCTTCTGCCAGGCTTGCTATTCCATCAGTCTGCTGTCAGAGCAGGGCACCTGTGCATTTCCTGATCTGCTGCAGGCCAACTTAGCTTTAACAGCTCCAGTTGGTTGGCTGAGCTAACCTGATTTATTTTTGTGTCCAAAGGAAGTGAGGGACAGCCTGCTGTGCCAAGCATGGGAAATGAGCATTTGATATGGAGACATGCTTGTACCTGAAAAAAGATGTCTGCCTGCAGAGCTCAAATCTAAATGTCAGGATATGCCACTACTCAAAGCTTGACCAGTTGAATTTTCATTTTGTATTGATTTTTTTCAGATTTTGATCAACACAAAATGTTCACATACCAGGTAGAGTTAGCTTAAGTCATTCTCTATAAAGTCACATCATTTGTACCAGACTGCTTTGATTGAGTTCCTGAGTACACATAGGAGACATGCCCCAGGTGAGCTGGTTATTACAGTCATGATTCACACCAGTCTCATTTAAACTTCACTTGTGTTTTGGCTGTCTCTTTGTTTTTCCACTCCACAGCATCTGCTGGCATTTCTCAACATAAGCTCTTTAGTGGTCTCCTTCCCCTAGAAATTTGCCCCTCTGGATGACCCCAAACTGAGTTCTCTTGAACCTGAGAAGTGTGAGCTGCAGTAGAGAAGAAAATGTCCCCCTCTTCACTACTGGCCTCTCCTTCTTGGTAATACAGGTTTCAGGTCTGTTTCCACAATCTTCAGAAAGGTCACAAGCAGTGAATGAGAAGTGGCCTAGAAGTGTTCTCTAGAAACGTCTTTTAGCGTGTCTCCACCACTTATTTTGAATCATTTTATGCTTCTAGTTTAAGTATGATTTAGAGGCTTAAAATCAGGCAACTCAGTCCCTCTTGTGGTGCAATGCAATGGTGGGGTTATTCTCTGCAGTTTTGGAATTATTCTAATTTAGACATCAAATTAAATGTCTAAAGACAAATTTTATTAATATTTACTCATGAGACTATTAGAGGAAGTTTTATTATTCAAATGCATTTGCTTTGTACTTGTTTGTGGGGTGATAGCAGGTAATGTAAATAAGACAGAGCTAAAGAAGTATTAAAAAGTTTATCAAAGTTTTTTTAAATATGTATTCATTTTTGTCTGTTGACACTGGTTGAAGTCCTGAGGTCCTTACTTTGATTATCTCTAGATCTTCTTTGGGCCACATAAAACAGCGCTGAACCATAAGTCTCAGTGTTTGGAAGTAAATTACCTGTCATAACTGATGCAAACCATCCTTTAAGATAGATTGCTCTAGCGATTATATAGCCATTATTTATATATAATTTATATTATTTTTTGTAATATAAAGGCAGTATTGTCAGTTACAGCCGAAGTTGCAACTGAGTTAATACTGGCCTAATATAATGACTTTATTCATACAGGTCTGATTCCATGTGAGAAACCCTTTGTTCCACCATAAATAACTTCTTTGTTGTTTCTTTTCCATTATAGCTTCAGTCTTAAGGAAAACTTTTTTTCTCTTTAATACTGGAAGCATACTCAATGAGTTATGTTCTCATAAATATTTAGCCTTAAAACATTTAAAAGGGAGGAATCTCTTTTCCATGCATTTTCCTAGCATTTATTAGGGTGAAAGTGTTTGATTTGTTGTTGATTTTACTTTGCAGAGATGTTTTCGTTATCTTTTTTATTTATAACACGCTCATTACATGAGCATGAGAGGTGCCTTATGGATTTACAAGATAAGTAAACTTGAGGAGGGATACTGTGCAAATTTTTCTCTTCTTCATTTCCACCTCTCCATGTTCACATTGCATAGGATTGATTTCCAAAAGACAAAATAAATATGGAAACCCGACAGCTGAAAGCACCGTCAACTGGGAACTTGTGTCCTGATTACACTGTGGAGAAAGAGATGTTTGTTTTATTCTGATTTATGAACAGGTCAATGACTGCCCAGGTGCTGGGCCAGCATCAGATATTTACTTTCCTACATAAACAGGAATGAAAAGCATCAGAAAGCAGAACGAGTAAAATTGTTTTTTGGGGTTTTTTATGTCTCAGCTAAGTGGATCACAGTGCTACTGGAGAGCAGCAATCTATCTTTGCTGTTCTGAGGAACACGTTAACCTTTCTGGAGACCACATCTCACTGTAGGGTTTTGTCCTGAAATTTCTCTTTCCCAATCAAAGTCCTCACCCATAGTGCCTGTTCAGTGAGGAGTGAACAAAAGGCCTGAATACCAAGATCAGGCAAGCTCGTGCTGTTTCTCACCTTGTGAGATTTCAAAGCATTTCAAACACCAGGGCTGAATTCAGCATTGCCACAACTAGAGGTGTACCTAGGACAAAAACCTTTCAGCACTGCTGGAGTAAACACAGTATTAAGTCAGGTCCAGAATATTCCACATGCAAAACTACTCACAGAATCATAATTCAAGAGTCTGAATAAAACACCTCAGTATCAAAGAGGCAGGAATTGGGAGAAAAAATAGCTCCTGTGCAAGTGTTTAAAATTATATCTTAATGGATGGGTAAAAATGACGCAAATAATTCTCATCAGCATCAGTTGAAAGGGACTAAATGATACTGCTAACGGTGCTTTTGGTTATTTTTAATTTTGTTTATATCTTGCATCTATGTGTGCAAAGTTCATGTATATGAGGACCTATGCAGGAAAAATTATTTCAGCATTATATTAAATGAGTAGCTAATCATCTCAAGATGATAACATCATGATACCATTCAAAGCATTATAAGCAAATTCTTTTCCTCCACCACCTTTAATTATTTTATAACCCAGGCCAAAAAACTTTGAAAACTATGAGAAGGCGTATATTGATATAGCTCTTCTTTGACTGCCTGGTGGGTTTTCTTCGTAGAACAAAGAAAGCATAAGGAAATACTTATTAATTTCAGTTATTGTTTGTTTGTTTTGAAGCTGAAAATACATTAATTACAAGCAGAAGGGATTCATTACACAGGAACTGATAATTGCTTCTCCGTGTCTGACATTGTTTTTCATGTGCATGAGGAAGTTACAGGAGTTTTGGCTGATGTGGAAAATAATAGTACAATGGTTTTAAATTGCATAAGGTGTTAGGCATTTTTCCCTAACTATGCATTTTCTGTGCTACCATGACCAAAATGTTTACACACCCTGTACTAAGTGACTTTTCAGAGATACTTAACAAATTCCCTCTGATAACCATCTTTAATAACCATTACATTACAAAAATACCCAAAAGTCTTGAAAATATCGCCCTTTAATTCGTCCTTAGTTTGCTTAGCACAGATTACTGCTAAAGTTTTTGGAAGTTTTGGATTCTTACTTCTGAAATCAAACTATGTACCTGGATATCTACCTGTGTTTTATCTCATGGATTGTATTTCTAAGCTGATGAAATATCATTTTTCACTCATTGCTATGATGTTTAGAAGCTATAAGCAAGTCTTAAAGAAAAGTGTATGAACATACAGTATATATACAATACCTGCCTCTGAAGGCTCTCAATCTTGGAAAAAAAATTAAATAACAGGAAAATAAAGCAAAGAAAGTGTAGCAATAGAAGGAAGTGGATTTGCATTAACCAGAGGTCACAGCCAGGGAAAGCATCTTCCTTTAAAAAAATTGAATTAATAATAATTTTTATTAATATTAATTTTTAATGGCACAGCTGTTTTTTCTGTCTCCCAGGTGATACATTTCTTTAGTAAGACATACTGATTTGTAAAAAAAGCAAAGTATGATTCTATTTACCTGATTGTTTCTTAAGTACCTTTGTGGACATACGGAACATGGCAATATCACCTCATGGTGTCTTTCTGCCTTTTCTCTACTCAGAAGAGAATTTAAATCCATGGCATATAAATCTATTTTCCTGTTCTATTGTTTTTATATTATTCTGGGGCTCTGAAACTGTTTGAATTATATCTTTCACAGCATATGATCTCTTATGCTCCATCTGTTTGATGAATTAAACATAATAATTACTATTAACCTTCATTACAGGGTTTCTCTGCTTTTTAAGGTGGACATGCATTTTTCACCAATTTTTACGTTACTGATTATTGAAATTGCAACATAAAATATATGCTACATCTGCTCATTGGTTTTATGGCAGAAAGTAATATTTGCTTTCTGATTCTCTTATGAATTAACACAGTATGCAAAAAAAGTTTTATTTCAGTATAAAGAATGAATAAGGAAAGAAAATCTTGGCCGCTTTCTCTGTTGTGGTGCATTGGATTCCTGGGGTGCACCTGGGCAGGATTTGAGAATAAATTTTGTCCGGTGTGGCATCTTTACAAAGCACATTTTTGTCATCTGTATGTGTTTACAGTAAATGGGCAGTTGCCAGGAAATACAAATTTAGAGCTCAATATGCAGCCCTTCAGCATCAGAGCTTGATCAAACCTGATTTTTTTAGCTCAGTCATTAGTACCAGCCAGAATAATCTCTTGAGACTTGATAAAATTGGTTTGCATATCAGTGACTACATTAAATACAAGGCTGAAGAAGGCCAAGGTGAATCAGAACATGCGATCTTAATTTTCCTTTGCTTCAAATGTGCCCATAAAGTGCGGAGGCAGTAAGTCATTATTTCACTGATCATGTATTAGTATAAAGCTCACATTACAATGGGTCCTGTCCTGATTTGGTCATCTTTTAGAGCATTTAATATCATGCTGCTTGGAAGTCTTTGTGTGATCTACAGAGATAGCAAGGCGTGAGGCAGACCATTGTGGAAGACACCAGGAACAGCAAATGATTTGGAAAGCTGAAACTCTTTCTAGAACAGGCCTGTCTGCATGTGTTTTGGGCAGAGTTCCTTCTCACTTGACAAACTGCAGGTGCTGAGTAGCTTGGCAAACTCAGGTTGTTATTTTGCTAAAAGAGTAGGTAATTCTTGATGTGAGGAAGAGAGTGTGAGAAGGCTGAATGTGGTAACTGGATGAAGGAAGAGCTGGACAGCCTGTGCAGGAAACAAAGAGAAGACTGAAGGCTGGGTTTGACAGGGAAGAGGAGTGGTCAGACCACCTCGAGGACACCACATGGAGGGTGCCAGGGAGCAGCACCAATGCACGGATGTGAGAGGGAAGGTGGGAGACTGCATGCCCAAAAATTGAAATGAAGTAATGTGCATTTAAGCATAAATAAGATTAGTATTTGTCCTTCCATTAGTGGGTGTTGTTTGTGCTGATTTAAAATGTCCTTCATTTTCTGCAAGTAGCATTGTAAAAACAGTGTAGGACACAGTACCACCCCTCAGGGGTGTTGTGGGCACCTGGCATGCACTGCAGAGGTCCCTTCAGCCTCAGGTGCTGAGGGGCAGTGTGGAGTTTGATGTCCAGCCCTGCTGCTCCTAAGAAACAGGGAATGGCATTAATACCCCATTGCTGCTGGGTGAGTGAAGCTTCACCATTCCTTTCTTAGCTTTGTCACCTCAAAATCAGGTGGCCTCAGTGGGCCAAAGGACAAGACCTGACTCAGTAGGTGTGCTACTCTGGGCTGGCTGGAAGAAAAACAGTGCGTCTCAAAAAGGTAAAGCATCTCCAGACATGAACTAACTTCACTTCTGTATACATAAAAAGCATTCAAGATTTTAAAGTCAGGTATCTGTGGATCATCCGTGGCTCTACACAGATGCTTTGTAATCTCTGGTAAGCTTATAAATTCCTTCTCTCTGTTGATAAAATAATACATTAATACTAACTATGCTGGACTGTATACCTATCATGGGTCCAGACCTTACCGTTAGATTTTCAATTCAAGGCACTTGTATAGAAAATCTATTTTCAGTCATTTATAGAGGCTTCTAAAATTTTACTGGTTATAGTCTTTCTCAAATCACTGTATGGTTTGGCTGATGGCAGCTGAAGTACAAACTGAGGTTTGTAAGCCATAGTTTCCATAAAATTTTGTTAAATTCCTTTCTATATGTTAGCTCTGCAGTTTGCAGCAAAAACTAGGGAACCGTAAGTGTTATAGGAAAGTTTTATTAGCCTTTCTTTAGGATGATCTGCACTATGCACTTAGGGCTTTCACGCATATAAATAGTGCAGTCAGCCCAAATTCACTGCAAAAATGCCACACCACCCTCGATGTGTTTCATATACTGCATATTTTGTGTGGTTGGTACATGTATCATTGGATGTAATTACAGTGAATATCTGTGTGCATATGTACACTACTTTTCTTCATGATAATAGCAGAAAAATTGAGGTAATTGATGATGATTTTTTAAACTTAGTTATTCTGGCTTCTAATCCCGTGATCATTTTACACAAGGACAAAGCAAGGGTGTTTTCTCTGAGCGTGTATAATAGTCATTCCCACTACCAAACTATAGTTATCTGAACGTAAACGAAAAAGCTTTAATAACACAGTGAATTTACACCCCTATCTGTGCTTGACAAAATTCTAGCCATAATTTGATTTGGCCATATATACAATATATGTTTTTATTTAAGTAATCATGACTGCGGAACAGAACGTTTCCTGAAAATTAATGGCTGGCTGAAAAATTTTATAGCCCAAATTCAGCCAAGGGCCATTAATCCCAACTGGTCAATTCTCCATGAAATGCCTTATGTCAAGGGTCATTTGTTACATTCCCATCCTTCCCACCCACCAATAAAGAAGTAAAATTAAATGTTACTTTCCTCCTATGGCATCGTTGAGCCTTGAAGCAGCCACTGGAAGCCCCTGCTACAAAGTGTTGTTATTGCTGCGTGGCGATGAAGGTTTCTTAGTGGACGAGTGATGGAGAATGTTTCAAGAATGGTCTTTCACTGTCTATTACTTTACATTTCTAAGTGAATAAAGCTCTTCGGTTTGCTTCTTGGAGCTGACATGGAAATGAAAAGACTGCAATGTTTCCCTTGTCACTAGAAAAGTTGTGGCGTTAGAAGTTGGGGGGAGTTTGCATTCCACATATATCACAAATTTGTCTTATCTATGATGACTGCCATCCTTCTAGGATCTTCTATTTATTCTGTTGTATTTAGTGACCAGTATTAAATACTTGCAAGTCTACTGTATTCTCTCTGAATATTTCATTCGTTGTTGGTAAAAATTGGTATATTTGTTGGGGCTACGTGGTACTATTTCAAACTGGAGGACAAGGTACATGTACTGACTATTGAAGAGAATTAATGAGAAAACCAACAAAATAATTGCAAAGGGCTGTCAAGAAGGTCATTGCTAAATATTCAGGGGGAAAAAAAATTCCTTGCATTTTTACATTCTTCAGAATTAGGTGAAAGCACTGTACTTCCTTTCGCAAAACATGATGAAAACCACATCCATATATCATTGTATGTGGCAAATCTGTCACCAGGATCTGTCACCCAGCCCTTCCCCTCTCTTGCTAGCAAACACATACAGCTTTACTGAGGAAGTAAGCTCTAATGACAAGGAATGAAAACTTGTGGGTGGAAGGAACAGCGATGACAAAAAGCCTTCCACCTCTTGGGCTGAAGTGGCGTGGCTATACATTCAATCATACTTCTGGCAGTCTTTCACTGTCCTTCTCAGTGTATCCTGGGGCAAATTCACCTGCCCACAAGGGGCTTTTGTTGCTGCTTTTCAGGGAATAAGAAAGAAAAGCAGTTGGTCACTGCCCATTCAGCCTCATCAGCCCTCAGAGACATACACTTTAGGTTATAACTATTTATGTGTTTATTATGAGGTTGTTTCTTAGATAATAGTCTTGGAAGCTAGAGGCTTAATTTTAATTTCAGCTTGCTGCCTCACTGGAAAGAAGGGTAAGAGAACTGGGCTTTCATTCTTGCGCTCATGAAATGGAACAACAAGCCTTTCCATTGTTAAAATTTTGACTTAAAATTGGAAGAAAGCATTACAAATACAAAACTGAACTTATGTTATTATTCTGGTTAAGCACTAGAGTTCAAGTGGTTGACTTTGAATGGTCTATACAGTGTATAGAGGGAAGAGGTAAAAAGCCCATTATTTCAATTTTAAGTGAAGAAAGATTTTTGAGATCTCTCAAACTTCATTAGTAAATGAAAGAAATACTTCATCTAGCTATTTTGTGGCTTTCCCTGGAAGTCTGCTTTAGTGATCACAGTTTCAGCATACTGGATGATGAAACGGGTACAGTGATCCAAGTTGAGACAAAACATGATTGACTGTTTCTTTAAGCAAAGGGACTTCAATAATTCGAAACTTCTTCCATATCCCTTATGTAATATATTGTTCATAGCACTAATCTAAAAAGCACAACCAAGTAAAAGTGGATTTAATTCCACATTATTTTTAATATGATGGGTATTTTTTTTCAAGTGTTTTGTTGTGGAGACTGTGACTGGAGCCGTAGTCTTGCAAATAGTTTCACCCAAGGTGTCCCATTGTGCAGTGAGACTACTCATATGCATGGCTTTGCTTGCGGATGCTGACATTTGCAGGATCACAGCCGTTTTCATTAAAATTATGCTTCATCTTTAAAGCAAATCACTTCTAATGAAATTACATGAGCTTGATAGCAACACCACCACCCAGACTGGATTTGTGATCTGTTTTTTTTAATTATGGAATTTAATTATTTTTCTTCTAATATTTACTATTGAATTTAGTTTTGATTTTGTTTTTATCACTTCAACATCCTAAATTTCAGGGATTCACTAAAATGTGTCACATCATTATAACCCTTATAATGAATTATTCACAGTAATTACTGAGTTGTTGCAAACTTCATTGTGAAATTTAAAGTACCAGAAAATCTGGTGGTGATACTGTTTTATTCTTTGGATGTTCTTAAAATAAGTCAGAGTCAACAGATTGCAAAAATATGCAATTACAAAGTTATTAAAATGCAGATTTTTGGCAGGAAGCCACTGTAGTCTCCTATGTTCACAGCTGTCTATTTACACCAAAACCGCCCTGAGCAGCCTGTGGTGGCTTCTTTGAGCTGTTACAGCTGATTGGGTCAGGGCAGTGGCCTCTCTGAGGACAAAGTTCAGTAACTTTTTACATCCTGTGTCATAAGCTTCACTTGAAATTATTTTTTTAGGCAGGATGGATTGATAGTGGACTGTCATCTTTTGTTCCCTGTCACGCTGATGGTAAGTCCAGGGTGCCTCTCATGAGACTGCGTATGTACTGTACCTACATCTACACAGATGGCTCCTCAGATTAGAGTGTAGACCATTCAGCAGCCTAAATTTTGAATTACACTTTTCAGGTCAGTGTAACATGCATTCTCCCCAGTTGGAACTGGCTTTAATCATTTCTGCCTTCACAATTCTCTGAGAGCGGAGCATACTGGAATATTAACGAAGTGGCAGATGCCTTGCTTTAATGAAGAAGTAAGCACTGTCATTTTACCTTCATTCTGTCCCCCATAATGTCACAAGGTGCCCCAGTGGTTTTTTCTTTTTCTCTGCGCAGTGACTTGTGAACAAAAATTATGACCTACTTAATGTAAAAATAACTTTCAAAGCTGATGCTCAAAGGGTTGTGTGCAGATATTCAACACCATTGCTGGCAGCCAAAAACTGGTATGGTTTAGCATCCAGGTAGGCCCAATATGTGGTGGCTCTTTCTCAGTGTGAGTTTTTGCAAGGTGCTTGCAGTATGAACTTCTATTATTTGTCTGTGCAGCTTCTCCCAAGAAGAAGAGTAAGTTCTTTCCCCTCCATGAAATTATGAGACTGGCACAAACCATGAAAAGGAGGGAGAAGGTTCTGCAAAATAATGTGCGTAGCATCTGAACAGCAAGAAACAGCAACAATGAAATGAGCAAATCATCCCTGCTGTGTAGCTAGGGCGATGTTCCCAGAGTATGGAGAGGCAGAAGTTCACATTGTCCATGATAAAGTATAATTGAAGCATTTCCCCTTCTAAAGCTCAAACGTCGCATAATGTTGGGGGCTTTGCTGGCTCTATGAAGCAGATGTCAGTAATATCAATGAGGGTCTATAACAGTCTCCCACAGGACAAGTGGCATTTAGGGGTTCAAGACTGGAATAGAACACAGGACCATTAGAGAATATATTAGAATATATTAGTATTATATTGTCCCATTATATAGGGGACTACCTGGTAATACTTTGTTTCTCACAGAGATACCTTTCTTCTCTCTCAGTCAAGTCCAGTCTGTATTGTCCCAAAAAAATTCAAAATGTTTCCACCCTTTTCATAGATTTTCCTAACTGATAATGAAGATCCTCAAACTTTTAAGACATAAGTCATCATTTAAAAGCTGTGTGCATCCTGAGAAATTTTGCATGGGCAATAGCACAGAACATTGGTATCTTAAAAGGAGGAAGATGCAGTGAAAATCCTAACAGAACCTTTTAACCTCAGCATTGCCAGTACATACTGTTATCCAGGAGCAGGTGTTTGGAGGTTACTGTGAGCAGAGAGAAGTACCTCACAGAAGAGCTTCATCTTGAGGCTCTCTGGAGGTGTAAGCACACCAGAGGACTGCGTAGATGCACAGCAATGGTGTCATTAAACCACTGAATTGTTCTTCCCTGTGCTGGGGTTCCTGAGCCATGCAGGAGGCATGCTGGTGTTCCATTCAGCAGCTTGGGACTAGTTTAGTTTATGCCTATAGACACAGCTCCCACAGGCAGTTCAGCTGATGCAGGAGTGGCGAAGCACAATGTGCTTGTCTTCCACCCTGACAGACCATCTCTTTGGCTGCAGAATGAAATGGTGAAAGAGGAGGAACCCAGCAGAGATCCTCCAAGGATCAGGGACTGTACCCTCATGAACAAAGGCGGAACACTTGGTCATTTGCACTAAGAGCACTCCACTGATTTCTGTTCCCAGTCCTGATTTTTGCTCTATAGGTGGAGAATTGGGCCCCTAAACACAATTGTAACGGTTTGGATCGGACCTTTCTGCCGAATGCTCAAACCTTACAGTTTGCAGCCTTTCCTCCCCCCACCCCCTCTATGAACACAAGGGAAAGGGAGAAGGGAAAAGCTACTGAAATGCCGAAATGAGCAGACCAAAGCTGTACAATAATATACACATGTATTTACACTTATATACAATTAGAATAGTATGTACACAGGAGAAGGGACTCCGAACACCTCCCCCTGCCCCGAAGGGAAAAGGGAGAGGGAAGGAAAAAAAAATCCAAAACAGATATACACAGTAAAAAACCCAGGAGTAACCAATAAAAAACTAACAAGAGAAAATCTTACTACTCTCCTCGAGATAGCAGAACTGCACCAAGCGACCGCCGGCACTCTCCGCTTCCCAAGGTCCACAAGGCCTCACTGGGCCTCACTCCTCCACACGAGCAGAGCCGATAGCAGAGAACCTGCTCCCGGGTCCACCGGAAAGGAAAGAGAGCAAGAGGCTTCTCCCCCTTCTTATTTATACCCTGGTTTACGTAGAAAATCGTATGGAATACTGGGAGGATGACTACTTCCTCAGTTACAACCTGGTTACCAAGGAGGGTCTAAAATCAAAACCACTACAACAATGATGAGCATTTCCTATGCTGCTGAAAATCGCAGTTTTCAGAGTCCATGTAGGAAAAATATTATAAAAATCAGGACTGACGAAGGTGCTGAAGAACATGAGGCCACTTCCCTTCAAAATTTCCTCCCAGGAACTTCCAGGTATGTTTTTCCTTATGCAGTTTTAAACGTCCTGAAACAAAAGAACATTAACATATGGGGCTCAAGGTCTGGGACCATGCTGAGACTCATCCAGAGGGATTGAGGAATGAGGGGAGAGAAAGTCTTTTCTATATGCTGTAACTTGGAGATTGAATCTCCACAGGAGAAAAGACAAGGGATCAGACTGCTTTTGCAGAAGAGAGTCGATTTTGATTCCCAGAGAAAACAAAAAGAGAGCTGCAAAAGCAGGGTAGGGGATTTAAGAAGCTCTTGGGCAGGTGGGTGATGACTTTGGAACCAGAAAAATGGGTTGTGATCAGGGAGAGAAGATGAGCCATGGCTGCATGGGTCTTACAGCACAGAGTGCTTGAGAAGATGTAGGGGCAGACTGACATTATGTGCTCCTTCTGCATCAGTGTTGGTTGGTACAGAGTTAACAGCAGCTTTGACCATTAGATACTTTTTAGGATTAAACCAAGAAGGAAGGAAGCAAGCTTGCTTAGTATTCAGCAGGCCCCTGTCTGGGTGCTCTTCCCCATTTTCTCTCCAAGTAATCTATTACCACATCTCAAGAGAAAAATGACCCCAATCTAAAGATTAATAGAGCAGTGTGTGGACGTTTCCAGTGATGTGTATGAAACTCATTTTTTTTTGTTGCTGTATGCACTGAGGTGTCCTTTATCAGCAAATCTCTAGATCTTAAAAACTAGGCTGATTATTGAAGAGGGCAGCAAGCAATTTAGGGCACATGGTGTTTTCTTATGACAGAAGTTTTGCTGTGAAGTACAGTAATTTATGTTGATAAATTGCAGCCGTCAGAATGTCTCAAACGCTTCATAGGATGAATTTCTAAGCATACATCTCTAGTTTTAATATAGGAGGGCTAGGAAAGGGGTATTTGAGAGGTTGGGGAAGAGATAACTCTTGCTTTTACTATTTCTTGAAAAGTAGTGCAAAGCTTTCATGTGTTCCTAAAATTGTCTTGTAGTCACTAAGGTCAGATTAACCCAATTTTGGTTTAATGTGACAAGTTAAAAAACTTTCCTCCTCCCTAACCAAGCTGCCACAAAAATGAAGGAGTCTATATGTTGACGTGGAAGTCCCGGACTCTGCACACGATTCAATGAGAATTCGGCAAGAAGTCGATTTTATTAATCACACACTCTACTTAAATACATTTTCTACATACGTGCCACGCGATAGCTCAAACTACAATTGGTTGCATGCATTGTCCACGTGTCTAAACATTACACATGATTTGCTGTGACCTATTGTCCACGAGGCATTACTCTCCACCTCTGACTCCTCCTGTCAGGTTCTTGTTGTTGCAGGTGGTAAGGCTGTTAATCTCCTTGTTTTGCTGCTGCACAAACACGCTGTCCTTGAGCATGCTCTCCCAGCATATTTTCTCATGGCAAAGTGTCCGAAGTTGCAAGTTTTCTCAAAACAACAGTGTCCCAAACAGCATGCTTTCACATGGGAATAAAAATCCTGTCAGACAATGTCCAGGATTGCTCACACTGTGTCCATCATATGTCCATTTTCCTCCAGAAATCCTACATCTATACAGTGTCAAGACTGAATAGTTTTTGAACACTACATCTTTCTTAGCTAAGGTTTTTTGGTTTTGGAGTTCTGTGTGCACTCCAACGTGTGAAGCCAGCTTGGCTCAGGCAAGGCACATGTAAATGAAGCAAACTACCTTCATTTAACCAAGAGATACTGAAAATTAGCATAATCGTTGTAAGAAAAACCACTTTGGGGACAAAAGAGAGGAGTTTTCATGCCATGCTGTTATTGATGTGTCTTACTATCATTAAGGTTATAAAAAAAGAGGTTAATTTCTAAGTAGAAGGACTTTGCTAGGCCAAGTTTTGGCTTGTTTTACCTGCACTTTAAAGGCACTGGGGGGATCTAGATGTTATTGTGAGAGGTTGCAAATACATCTGTCCTTATTCCATCATGTTATATGGTCTGAGGTTTTAAAGGGAGTTCTTTGGTCTTCGATTCAGTATAACACAGGCTGGGTACTGAGGTTTCTATGACAACAGTGACATGTATATGTGGACTTAGCTTAAGCACGTAATTTAGTCCCTCTCTGAATTGTAGCCTACAGAAATGAACAGTGAACTAGACTGACTAGATAAGGTCCAAATGAGGCATGAATTTACCCTAAAGATAAGTGTGCATATGTCTTGAAGTTGCAGTTGTCTCTGAACATGATAGTGAATGTACTCAACTGGCCTGAAGATTTGTACTATTTGAACCCCATATCCCTAAGGAATGATAGAGAGACCTACCAGGTGTTTTCAAAGCAGGAAATACATTCAAAGTTTGACCCGTCATGACCTATCTAGACTTGCAGATCTTTTGCAAAGATGACCGTGGGTTACAGCCTCTGTAGAGAGGGAGTGGTTTAAGTTCTAGGATTTTCAGAGGGACAGACACTGAAATTAGTCCCGTTAGCAATTAAGGGGTTTTGAGGGAACGTTTGGGTGTTTTAGAGCATCATGATGCCATGCAGAGCTTGCTAAAATATTGGTGTTAGTGCTACATCAAACTGAGCGTGCTGTGGCATATGGTCTGATATTAGTAACTGTAGAAGATCAGAATTTAAACACAAAAAAAAAAATCCAACATTTGTTTTTGTTCTGGAAGAAAAGGTTTCTATATTGACAGATAGACAACTACTGTGCATGTCATTTCCCAACCTTATCTCCTACAACTTTGTTATACAGAGTGCTGTATATGCATATATGCAGCAGGAGGCAAACTACAGCATAACCTGTTTACTAATGATGGTAGTTCCTTTAGGCTGAATGCAAGCATGGCATATTCTTATGAGACACTTGTAAAACTTTCCAAACAGCAGCGACTAGTAGTGATTTCTAGCACGCCTTCTGGAGCTCAGGAAAAGGGATTTTTACTCATCCCTAAGAATAAGAGACAGTTGCGATTTGTTCAAATAAGCATTTTCCTCCTTGATATATATATTGCTATCTCCAGTTTTGCCACAAGTATCTTCAAGTTGTTATAATTTCTGCCTCTCCCTTTTTTTCTCCTCCAAGATTTCAACTTTCCATGCGGCTGGTCTAGGACATAACATCTGCTGAAGATAAACTAATACATAAACTGAGATGGTATGTCTCTCTTGGTCTCGTGTACCATCTCCTAAAGCAAAAAAAGTGAGACTCCAAATTTTGAGTTCATCTTTCTAGTGCGAGGACGCTTCTCTGGGTGTTAACTTTTGTTTCAATACAAAAAAGGCTGGTGGAATCAATTACAGCTTTTTCTTCTGTTTTCAGACCTGAAGTAAAAAAGCACAAAAGCATTCAGTGCACTTTTGCCTGGTGTACATTGCAATGTAATTGCATCATTCAATAAAAATTACCACTGACTCCACAGTGTAAGGGAGAAGGAAATGAGAAGCTGGCAGGCAAGTTCTGGCTCACCTTAAATTATACATGAGGAGCATAGTGTATCAATGGAGGTGCAGATAGGATTAGGCCCTGAGATTTGTATTCACATTACATTAACTGTTCACAAATGAGAAGGGGGAGTAGGCTGGCAGACTCCTAAACTTATTAATTATTTTCTATTTGGAGAAGATGAAGTTTTGAAGAAAAACATCCAGTAATCACTGGGGTACTATTTATACCATCATAAACTTGTGTCAACTTAACTGATTTTAATAATGATTATTATTACGAAAAAACAGCAACTCTTATCTTCACCACTACACACGTGCTGTGGTAATGAGGAATTTTCCTTTTTTTTTCCTTCTCCCTTCTGCTTCTTCACACAATACCCAACTTAACTCAATTTTCTCTCCTCTTCTCCCCTAGCTGTCAATCATTGTCACATTACTTCACATCATATGCATCAAGAAGAGCAGCTTTTTCCATCAAGTAAGCCAATTCTAAAGCTGCCTTCCCAGAGGCAACACAGATTGTGCAAGCTGGAGGAGCTCGGGAAAGAGTAAGCTGGACAATAACAAAGGCTCCCAGAGCTGGCTTCTGCCTACCAATCTCTCATGCAAGTATTCACAGGCGCTATATATAGGGCATGCCTCCAGGGCCAGAACCACCGCAGCGAGCAGACCTCCTCTCCACACCATTAATCACAGTGGGGAGGAGGGAAACGGCTCATTGCGCTACATCAATGATATTGTCCATTCTGCCTTCCACAAATTACAAGAGTTGTCTCAGTGTTGCGTTCAGCATCCTCTGACTTTTGAAGTCCACAATCCAAGAGAGGGAGCAAAACTTCTTACACTTACAGGAGTGTTTACCTGTGGGCAGCAGAGGTTAGCCAGCCAAGTGCATTTCATGAGTTTAGTGTGCTACAGAAAGGCAAGCTTTCCAAGGTATGCTTTTTCTACTGTTAAATCTTTGGTAGTGTTCCTTCCTTCTCCCAAAAATATAGATTTGAGGGACTTTTTCTGTTCTGAAGAATTGTTTTCAAGCACCTCAGCCCATTTCCAGTATAGTTTGTGTGTGAGCCATCTGTAAGGCATCCTTTAGGGCTGACTGACTTCAGGTACATTTGAGTAAGAGCTTCCTGCAGTATTCTGGCCTTTCTTAAAGGTTCTGTGCTTTACTGGAGAATGCCAGAGCTAGTCTATGGGTATCCTTTCAGAGCAGCATGCAGAGATTTTTCCCCTTGGCAGTAACATTAAAAGTCATATAACTACATTTTCGCTCACAGCTTTTAAACATGACACTTTATTGCTCTTTTTTATGCTTATGTACCTGTAGACGAGCCCTTCAAAATCAGTATTGTTCAGGTTTCATTCTTGCACATGACATGACAAACCTCTCACCATGTCCTGACCTCATTGCTGCAAGGCTCCTCTATACCAGTCATGTACAGATCTTGCAAGGTTCTCCAGTTCTTCCTGGAAATGTTGATGTTTAACTGGGTGTTTTCTAAACTCAGCCCCCAGTAAGGTTTAAGCTCTTATCAGAGTTTCCTCCTGGCTGATTTTGAGGATCATTGCAAAGTGCTTCCCTTGGTCTCATGAAGGATGCCTTGTAGTGGGCATGCATGTGACATTATTTTGATGATCTTGAAACAAGCCTACCTGTTTCTAGAAGAGCAGTGCTCCCTATTCTGTAACAGATAGACCTTTTGATACTCGGTGACCATGCCTTAAATTACAAAATAGATATAACTGTTCAGAGATCACCAAGTTTCATGTTGGGTCCAAACCTTGCATGAGACATCTCTAGGTTTTGGGGGTTACCTTGGAGATACACCGACCTCTTCCATGTCACTGGGTGTCTTGTAGTGATATGTAACAATATCCTTCTAAGAATTATGATATTAAGAGGAATATGTGCCTATACCCATATCTTCCAAGAGGTGAAATAGAGTTGTAGGGCTCACTTGCTTTTAGACTTCTGAATTTGATTAAAGTGTCTACTCTAATTGAAATATCCCAGGATTAATCTCTAGATGTGTCAGTTCTTAGGTACTTCTCTTTACTTTGTAATCATGTAGACATCAGAGATTTTTTTTTGTGTGGATGTTGTACAACATTTAGAATAGTACAGCATAGAAGAATTCAAATTAAAGTATTATTGCTATGTCAAGTTTTTTCCCGTGAGCAGTAGTCATAGATTTATCCATCTTTTACTGCACTGTGCAGCAGACATGTTGAGACTATTGGTGGGAAACCTCATAGCAAGTAGTTAAAGGAATGCTCATAATTTGTAAATACTGTGTGCTTTATTATTGATCTGCCTTATTTTAAAGGAGAAATTCAGGTTGTTGGGATTTTTTTTTTTCAATTTTAAGCAAACATACCTAGTTAAAATAAATTTTGAAACAAGATATGAAATAAACTTCTACATCTGTTATTCTTCCCCTAGGATAAAGAGATACCCAACTCTACTTATATCTTTTTAAATTGTACTTATTTTCTTTTCTCACACTTATGCCACACCTCTAAAATGTTGCATTTGTCTGCTGTAGATGGTGAGTTAATCAGGTATCTTTACAGTGCTATTTTTTCTTCCTTCAGATGCTTTTAAGGAAGATGTGAATTTAAGAGAAATCTAAGCTGCTATCAATTGTTTCTAGAACTAACAGAAATGTTTTAATAGTAATTTTTAGCAAAGTTTGCTTTTCCTCTGAGATAATTTTGCTTTCAGTAGAATTTTCCATATTTTCAAAATAAAAAAGTATTTCACATCTAGTGATTTTAAGGAATCAGTGAAATACTTTATGTCAGTGAAATTCTGCTAGGTATCACACATTCTGTGAAGTGATTACAAAACAAACAACAAAATGGAAAATATTGAGTACAACAAATGGCCAGGATGGGAAAAAACAATGTCAAATAAGATACAATCATATTTCATAGAATCATAGAACAGTTTGGTTTGGAAAAGACCTTAAAGGACATCTAGTTCTACCCCCCCTGCCATAGACAGGAACACCTTCCACTAGACTAGGTTGCTCAAAGCCCCATCCAACCTGGCCTTGAACATTTCCAGGGATGGGGCATCCACAACTTCTCTGGGAAACCTGTGCCAGTGTCTCGCCACTTTGATTTTGAGTTCAAAATATAATTCAGAAAGGTAGCTTTCTTAGCTGTTGATAGGAATGTTTCTCCTACACTAATCCTCAGACACTGATAATTAGTGAGGGATTACAAATGTTTGAAGATGACAGTAATTTCAGGTAAGATAAGGAACATTCCATTCTATGAGCAGATTTACTTTACGGAAGCTCCCTGTAGCTGAAAAAAAGAGGCTGTTTGAGGAGGCACTTCCTTACTTGGCAATTGCAGCCATCATGTTCTTTCAACCCCAAGTCCTAGAAATTATTTGGTGTGGGCAGCAGACAAGCTGTAATATAGTTGGCAAAGTCTTTTATTTTACATGTGACTACTGGATTTGTAGTTCCTTTTGCTTCCCACTTCTTGCAGTGTTAGGGTAGTTTATTGGTAGCTTAAAAGCCAATGTCAAGTCCTCCATACAGTAAAACTGAGAGCCTGCTGACATGCATCACTGTGCCATGGCGTGACTGTTGCAATCCATCTTGACCAGTGTGTTTGAAAGTTGAACTACATATAATCAATTGCACTCTTAAAACTTTAATGTCTTTGGCTGCGCCATGTAGCACCACATTAATTTAGGGGCGCATTCAGTCCCTGCGTTTGAGGTTCAAGAGCTTACACCACTGGGCCTTGGCAGTGCCTGGCTCAGCGCTGCATCATTAATGCAGAAGCCTTTCATCCCTCCGAGCCCAGGCAGAAAGCATGGTATAGCCCTGCTAAGGCAGAGTTCCCTAGAGAAGAAGAAGCAGGGGAAAACATTCCCCAAACCACTGAATCCTTGCAGGGCCTGGAAGTGCATGACATGTTTCTGAATGTAAAGGATGAATAGCTAAGCCAGTTTGCAAAGAGGGGAGGTGGGCACGGCAAAAAAGTCTTTTCAGAGGTCAGGAGGAGGAAGCACACCAACACGAAGAGCACTGCTCGTATTGGAAATCATTACTCAAAATCAATCAGATTTTTTTCCAGAGTGCACAACTGGCTAATGGATTCTCAGTATCTAGTTTTCCACTCGAATAAAGTCTTTGACAGTCGATGAGACTTAGGACTTGTCTTTAATGATGAATCTCCCTTTTTTCATTTTGGGGACAGACTTGATATAGAAGCTGTTTGTATTCAGCAGCATTGATAACAAATCTGAATCTTGCATCCTCCCCAAAAAAATTGTAAAAGCAAACAGCCAGGAACTTTAAATGAGCCATATGCAAGGACTTACTGATTCATATAGAAGGCAGATACCACTCTGGTGTCCTTTCTGAAGCAAAGGGTTCTAATGAGGGGTGAAGTGGCTTATACCAGCTAAAATAGGCTTTGCTGTGTCATAAGTTACATTTTAGTCAGATTGTTCATTTTTTTTTTTAAATCTGACTTTATAGCTTAGAAAGAAGGAAGACTGAAAGACACAGTGAATAACACTTTTTCCCAAAAAATCCTTTATTTTTTGGAGGACATGGAGAGCTATCTAATCCAACTGACTGCTTCTGAACTACAAACAACATAGTTTTCAGTCTCCTACTGAATCTTATGTTCTGTCTCAAGGGTTGCAACACATAAACTTTGCTGGATTCCTGTGAGCAAGTTTGGAGGAGCTGCAGCTCCATGAATGTCAACAAATGTTTTAAGTTTACGATGCAAGTTTGAAGATAAATGGAATAGAATTAATAAGTATCAGTAATGGCTTTATAATTGAAATCGTATAGACATTAGAGGTACATCGGGTGTTAGTAATCATATTAATTATTTGTTAAGAGAAAGACAAAGTAATAAAATTAAAAATCAAAAAGCTTAGTTGTTCACATGCAGATCTAGGGGGACATTTTGTAACAGAAATAATTGCTTTTGCTTCATCCTCAGGGTGATACTATCTGTGTCTAATTGTTTTTCCTCAAGAAAGCAAAGTAATCTAAAATTCTAAGTAATGCACAGCAATTTTAGGGGTGAAAATAACCCCATTTTAGAAACCTCTTAGCAGCATCCCACCCCAGCACAGTGAAAGGAAGCAGTGCTGCTAGGAAGGGTAAAAATAAATGGAATTACTTTTCTATTAGAAATATAATAGACTTTATTAGTTAGTTACCTGTGCCTAGAATAGATCAGCTGTCAGGGAGAGCAAGTAGATAAACATGTACCTTGTGAGCTGTCAGGAGCAGATCAGTGTGGGTTTTTTAAATAATAATTACCTGCTTCTAGAGAAATGTTTTAGACAAAAGCACAGCTGCTGTATTAATGGTGCCTTTTGTGCATAAGGATGAATATTCTAGTTTGTTCTCTTCATTTTTCCATGTAAACGTAATACCATATTTCCATAAAACTCTGTTAGGAAATGGTGCCTTTCTCTGTTAAAGCTAGCATAATAAAATTGTTTGTCAGGGATTTAATTTGACTGAAGTTGGTTGTTTTGTAATAAAGTGCTAGTAGCTGAGGGGTTGCAGCTTGCTTTCAAGCCTGGTGATGGCCCTCTGCAGGCCATGTTGCAAACAGCTGTCCTGGGATTCAATGTGGCCAGGCACATACCCTTTTCTACACTCTGAGCAGTGCTCAGAGTTGAAGGCAATTGTTCACTTCCTTGCGGTCAGAGGAACTCTTTGAGCACCAGATCTGCCATGCTGTCTCATCTGGCAGCTTGATTGACATGAGGCTTTGGAGCAAGAAACTCAGCAGTTGGTGGTCATGAGAATCTGTGGCTTCTGGGGGGCCACGCAGGAGTCTGAATGGAACAGCCATCAACTAGGCCAGTTCTGCTGAGGGGCTGGACTTGGAGGGCAAAGGTTTAAATATGCAATATGCTGAACCCCTCTGTGATGGCTCAACCATAGCTGGATGCCAGGTACCCACTAAAACTGCTCTATCACTCTCCACAACTGGACAGGGAAGAGAAAATATAGTGAAAGGTTCATGAGTTGAGATAAGGACAGAGAGAGATCACTCACCAATTGCCATCACAGGCAAAACTGAACTTGGGGATATTTATTGAATTTATTACCAAAAAAATCAGAGCAGGATAATGAGAAGTAAAATAAATCTTAAAAACACCTTCCCCTCACCCCTCCCTCCTTCCTCGGGCTCTACCTCCCACCCCTCAGTGGCACAGGGAGACAGGAAATGGGGGTTATGGTTAGTTCAGCACACATTGTTCCTGACACTGCTCAGGGGTAAGAGTCCTTCCCCTGCTCCAGCGTGGGGTCCCTCCCACGGGAGACAGTCCTCCACAAACTTCTCTAACATGAGTCCATCTGACGAGCAACAGTTCTCCATGAACTGCTCCAGCTTGGATCCCTTTCCATGGGGTGCAGTCCTTCAGGCACAGCCTTCTCCAGCTTGGGTCCTCTACAGTCACAAGTCCTACCAGGAGACCAGCTCCAGCGTGAGCTCCTCTCTCCCCAAGTCCATAGGTCCCTGCCAAGAGCCCATTCCAGCACAAGCTTCCCATGGGTTCACAACCTTCTTTCAGGCATCCACTGCTCCAGCGTGGGTCTCCTTCACGGGCTGCAGGTGGATCTGTGCACTCATGTTGACCTCCATGGGCTGCAGGGGCACAGCTGCTTCACCATGGTCTGTACCACGGGCTGCAGGGGAACCTCAGCTCTGGCACCTGGAGCACCTACTGCCCCTCCTTCTGCACTGACCGCTATGTCTGCAGAGTTGTTCCTCTCACATATTCTCACTCCTCTCTGGCCACAATTACATCTGCACAATAACTTTTTTTTCCCTTCTTTAATACGTTATTACAGAGGCATTACTACCATTCCTGATTGGCTCAGCCTTGGCCAGTGTCAGGTCCGTCTCGGAGCTGGCTGGCATTGGGTCTGTTGGACATGGAGGAAGCTTCCAGCGGCTTCTCACAGAAGCCACCTCTGTAGGCCCTCCTGCTACCAAACCCAATACACACTCCCAGAGTTCAGAAGATCTACTTTGATCTTTGCTGTTGTAACTTTGCACATTGTGTGCAGCCACGTTTGCTCCGCCACAAAGACTGGTTCCAGCTCACCACTGTGTGGCTGCTCTGCTTCCTGCCCCTACACAACATGGCAGAAACTGGAGTTAAGGACTGAACCTTTGCAGAGCTTTGTCAAATCATATTTAATTTTATTTTGACACTGAAGCCCAGTGACAAAACAACTTGTGCAGCAGAAGAGGACTCTGAATATGGTCCTGAGCTAGTGCTGGCAGCATTGGAGAAGATAGCCTGCTTAAATTTGGGTTTCAAGGCAGGTTAGGGACTAGCTTTAGATCATTTAGGAAAATCATATCACCATCACAGAGAAAGAAAGCAGAGAAGTGTTAAATTTCGTGGGAGAGTTGATGCTGGGGACTCTTCCTACACACTGGTAGGTGGCATAAGAGGTTGGCCAAGACTGTTATGCAATATTTATGGCATTGCTGCAGTTCTCCTCCATAGAGCGGGTGAGCGAAATCCCCATTTATCCCAAGCTGTGTAGGTATTTACTGAGCAGATATACACATACCAATATTGCAGCTACAGGCCCAGTTTGATTGTTACAGGAACAATCACTGTATCTGCACATTTTTGCAAATGATGGGAACAGAAGCTTAAAGACTTGTATTATGAATGTGTTTTAAAATCCTCTTTTATTGCCACTTCTTGTGAATATATTAATCTAAATGTGACAGGATTTATCAGGATTCCAAAGAAGATAAGAGAAAAATAATTAACATTGTGTTCTGGTTAACTAATATCATACTTTAAAACCCACTGAATAGGGTGTTTTTTTCATCATTATATATAGTGCTGGAAGGTGTCTGTAGCTAGAGGCAAGTTGTTGACCATGGTCAGTCCTGGACCTGGTTGTGTTGAAAAGCTTTCTGGTGCCAAGTTGTTCGAAGCCTGAGTACATGGACATAGTCACCTAGCCCTTCTCCTTCCTCTTCCCCTGTCTCTCTTCCTTGTCTCCAAAAGCCCAATCATGAGGGATGTAGGGAGAATTCCACTCCTTTCTGCAGCACTGTGTGTGGTCAATTGCTAGGATCATTTGGATACCTTTCTCTAACAAATTCAGTAGATTTCACCGCTAGCATCATATCAACTTGGCAGCGTGGCAGCTTTCAAAATAGCAAGTATTTTTAGGTTCTTTGCTGTCATGTCAAACCAGAGCTTCAGGCCTAAATGCTGTGACAGAACACCATTGTTTTTAGCTAATCTCAGGTTTCGGTATTGCACCAGATTGCCATCCTCAGCTTTGTGTGACTAAGAAATGTCTCTAAAGCCTAACAGCATAATAGGATGATGTGTGTAACGAGGTGTCTTATGGACAAGTTAAAAGTAAGACAATTCATTAGCTGATGCATCTCTGTATTACTCTTGCCCTTTTTCTCATGAGAATAGTGTTCTTTATCTCACAACATAAAGTAGACTAAAATAACGACAAGTTATTTTGGCTACTTTATATGCAAAATCTCTACAGCAGTGACTGTCAAACTGAATCTACATTTTATTTCTGCAGCTGTTTCTTCAGTGCTCTAACATTATTATTAATAGTACCTGTCACCTCTACAGCCACTCAGAGTTGTAAGTAGTTTGATAAACATTGTACAAACTTACAAACATTATACAAATGGAAAGCATTAAAAATTAAGTAAATACCCTACTTCTTACTGGCTAAAACTCAACTCTTATAATTACTTCATAGCCTTGCTTTGCCTTTAGCTCAGTGAAACAGTCTTCCAGACAGCTATTTCCCTGACTTACGTTTTTGCTAAATCGCTTCTACTATTGTAGCATTGGTACAGTTTTATCATACCTTGACTGGAAAGACACTACTGAAAACAGTATATACGGTTTCCTTGTCTAACTTTCCAGGTCACTTTAATTAAGAGGCCAAAGTGATCCTGAACAAACACTAAAGCACACCTTGTTAGTAGTGCTAAAATGCTGCTAATAGCTGTAGAAACTCCCTGCAGTTAATGACTCTTGTTGATCTTGGTGAAGCAGTAGTAGCAGCAGAGACCTAAATGTAGAAAGCACTCTGATTCCTAGCATCATTTTTATCAGCTTATCATTTTAAATTGTCACCAAGCAGGTAATGTGACAGGAAGAGTTAGAGCCATTGTTACAGTACCACTGTGATTACAAAGCTGGAAAAAAAAGCATGCTGGAAATAAATTTGAAAACTTCTGACATCCATTTGCATTTCTGAAGGCTAACCCGACATGGGTGGTTTCTATCCAGGGTAGAACACACAGTCCTGTTAACATATTTTTCTTTCTTTTTAAATGAAATTTTGAAGCCTTGCCAGCCAGTGCTTTTGTTGTCACTTCCTGAATTCCCACCGATGTGAGGCCAGGCAGCCTGTGCTGCAGAGCCCCTGCCAAGAGTCTTTGCCAGCATCTGAACCGGTGGAATAGCCACCTGGCCCTGCCTGCTGGACCCCCTTCGCCCCATATCCTCTCAATGCTTTCATAAGCCTGCTTGTATGAATACACTGAGATTCTAAAACCCTTGTTTTGTGCTACAAAGCCAGGTACCAAAAGCTACAATAGTTATAAAAATTGCCCAATGCAATTTTCTGCTTGTTCAGAACTCTCCTTTGGCTCTGAGGGGATCAGTGCAGTAACATGCTAGCCTGTTCCCTCCCAGCAGACTCAGCAAGCCTTTATGGTACTTCTGTTGCATCAGAATTGAAAATAGTCCATGTTTTATTGTAAATTACTGTTATTTGCAACTTCCAGTTTTGCAGTTCCCACTGCACAGAGATCAAGGACCCAATTTTTCCTTTGTATCCATCAGTGTAAATCAAGATTAACTCCAGTAAAGTCAATCTAAACCACAAGTGTAAAACTAGGAGGAATGAAAGAAAAATCAGTCTACAAACTACTTGGGTTCTTTTATTTTTAAATAGCAAAATTAATGCTGCGGTTTTGCAGACACAGGGTGACCTGCAAAGTACTATCTCATGCATTACTAATGTATCTCCATTTAAATGCAGATTTTTGCTCCTGACACAGAACTTCAGGGAAATCCTCTCCAGATAAACTGTAATAGGATACCAAATGGTGATTCAATATTTTACTTTAGCTTGTGTTTCAGCTTATTGATCTTTATTTTCTATCATTTTGATGAAGCATTTGCCTAGGGGGAAGAGGATTACATTCACTATAATATGGCTTTTAATTAATAATTAATTATTTTAATATGCCAAAAGTGGCAATCTGCTTGTATTCCTTTCCTTATTTCAATTTTCAGTGGTGGAAACCAGCAAGGTGTGACTTTACATATTTCAGGGAGTAATTGAAACACCCAGTTGAGAAGAGGAAGTGTAGTAGAACAGTATCATGCTTATCATGATAGTGTTTTTTTCTAAGTCATTTGTGGTAACAATGATAAGAACCTGACATGATTTGCTTTTGCTATGTATGACAACTTTATGATGAAGTTTTTCTCTGAATACGCCTCCCTCAAGCCCTGTGTGTATATATATATATATCCTAAATAGTACAATGATGTTATAGAAATAATGTTTATAAATCTACTAGATCATGAATAGCATTATTATGAGGGATTACCTGATAGTGAGAGTGTTTCTGCAGCACCCAACGTGATGACTCCCAATCTGTTTTTAATTAGTCCACTATTTCTCAGTTTCCAGGCTGAAAGCTGGCAGCACAAGGACTGCAAGTAAGGCTTAGGTCTCATTTATGGTACCATCAACTCAAAAATAACTCCCAGCTGTGGTAGGGGTATAAATATTTTGAAATAAATTTTTAGGTTTGGGGGTTTTGTTTGATTATTTATATATCTTGACTACTAATAGGGTGCCTTTTTTTAACATTTCCAAATGTTGCTCTTGCAACCTGAAGTCATCAATTTTTAAATTGAGATTAACATTGTCCACGTGGCATCCTTAGATTTGTATATTTAAAAAAAAATATCAAAATATGAGCAATAAAATCGTGGAAATTGTCTGAGGGGTTGTCTCAGTCTCAGGGTTAATTTGACTCTTTAGTCATATAATTGGTCAGCAAAAGAGATGTCTAAGAAATAGTGATCTTTGTGATTATGCTCCTTTGGGAAGCTTACAGGAAGCTTACCTACATGCCCTCAGATTTCTTCTCTAAATTATTTCCAACATTCTCAAACCCTGGCAGATTCAAACACCTGATAAACAAACAAAAACTGCTAGAAAAACATTCCTCCACTACCTCATCAAAATAAGTCCTCTCTATGCCCATGTTTTGGTCTGAATTAATGGTATACTGCAATCCATCAGAACGTCATTACTGATAAGAACACAGGGCATACTGTAAAAAGCTGTCTGATTGTGTTGTGTTGTTGGGGGTTTTTTGCTGTTGTTGTTTGGTTGGGGTTTTTTTTTCCCCAAAAAACTAAGGCAGGACAGCATTTACTTTTGGTATTGAAGTCCATGCTGACTTTATAGGTGGAGAGTAATGTAAAACACTGCATAGCTACAATGGAGGAGCTGGGTAGAGTATTTTTCTCATCAGCAGTGTATTATCAGTAAACACAGTCTGAAGGGAACCCAAGCACTAAGCAAAACTTCTAACAGTGCTGGAAGCAAGTGGGGAGGGGGTTGTTTTTAATGAATCACTTATGGGTTTATCCAAATCAGCTCTTTAAAGTTCTCATGAAAACCAAGAGACTAATATTCATCTAAAAGAAAATTTTCAGTGATCCAAAATAAGATTTAATTATAAAATTCTAAAATTCCCGTTTTTTTGAGATTTCTAAGTCAAAATGTGAAATCCTTTATTAAAATTGGGTTTGTGACCCAGCAAAACTATAAATGCTAAATATTAGAAAATAAAAAGGTGGTTTTATTTGGAATGCATTTCATGAAAAATAATCCCAATAGCAAGAATGGGTGTTGCAATAGGGGTTTTTTTCCAAGGCGTAAGCTCTTGCTAGGACTTAACACGTAAGACTGAAATTCATTTAAAAAAAGGAATGGATCAGGTATGAACTGATAAAACTTCACACTTCTTTGACCTTGTAAACTCCCCATCAAAATGCATGACACAGCAGGATGTTTGCCTAGCAGTGGTATGTCTGTACATCCTCTTTATTTCCTTTACTGGCTCAAACCTAGTTCTTCACATTAATTACTGTTCATTTACTGAATGGAAAGCATGTATTTTTAATTATGTTAGTGGAAATGTTGGCTGGTTGTGAAACCAAGTGCTTGGAATTGGTCCATTTGACCCACGTGAATCAGCAGCACTGTTTTATTTGCATTTTTTCACTTCAGCATTTCAAACTGTGATCCCTGGGAGAAGAAAACCTGATAAAAGGCTCCATCTAGCGGGCAAGAATTTTCTATTTAAAGAAAAAAAATGCTCTCATTTTCACTTAATTATATGCATGAAGAAATACAGCTTTAGATTTTGTTTCATTAAGCTGCCGTGTTGTTGTTAATTCTTGCCTTCCACAGAGCCATTATTTCATATGCAAAGCTATGAAACATTAACTATTATTCTGACTCTTGAGCAAGAAGCAATAAATGATACGAAATGACTGGGTTTATACAGCAGTTGATCCACAAAGTTCTTCCTCCCTTACCCCCTTCAAGCTGCAATATATAGTAACCAAAAATGGGTAATTTGTGTGTCAATAATTATTTTAAACTATTTACGGTTCTTTCCTACTTAAAACTGACTGGCAGCATTCATAACTTGACCACAGTACTTAACACTATTTTGGGAGCATTTTTACACAGGGAACTCTACCCATGTGTTACCTCTTCATTACATGACTTGTTTACCTGCCAACGGTGAAATCTGGGTTCTTTGGCAATGCAGTTCCAGTTCATCAACTTCTGGCAAGACCCCAGTGGCCTCTGCTGTGTCTTCCAAAGGCAAACACGAGAACTCATTCATCCTGGCTTTTGCCTAGAAGCCTCCCTAGTGCTGCTGTGTGTCCAAAAGCATCCTGATAGCACCTTTATTTTAGGTACGCAATTGATACAATACAATATTATGGTGCTTTTCTTTTGCTCTCTTTGCTGAATTTCTGCACTGCATTGCGGTTATGCTCCCAGCTCCTAAGAAATTCAAATGGCAAGACTCTTCCATGTGCAGTAGTACTGAAACTTGGGTGTTACTCTCATTCCAACAGAGCTAGCAGCTGAAAACCTTCTCTTCAGTTCATTCCATTTCAAGCTAATAACAAGCGTAGGAGGAGGAGCAAGTAGCGGCAAGCAGAGATTTGGCAGAAAAGATATGGAACCACATGTCCTGGCTTTTGTCAGACTGTCCGTATTTTAAAGCCCACATAGCCTGGCAAGATCTGTTCTTCCTGTGCAGTTTCCAGCAATAGACAGACAGTATAACGTGCATTGAAATAATGCACTACACCCAAGTTTGCTACAGCCTGTGTTCATATCCAACACGGGAAAACGTGTCTCCAGCGCAAACCACAAAATAAGAGCTTACTAAGTTGTTGTGCACACCTTTCGATCACTGGGAAATCTCAATTTGCAGTGGGTCACTCAATAGCAAACCCAGAGGATTTTTCCTTCAGTATTAATGCACAATTTGGCAATTCTGTTAGACCACACAGACTTGCTGATCTTCCTGAATAATTCTACCCAGTTGCTGCTCTTCTTGTATCTTCCACGGAAATCTATCTCTGTCCTGCCAGTGAGTAAGAGCTGTCATTTGGCTTGTTTTAGAGGCTAGTAAAGGATAGTCTTAAAAGAGTTCTTACTCTGAACTCTTCTATAAGCAAGGACTAACACAGTACTGACTAGTTATAGAGTACCTTTGCAGAAGTTGATGTGTTTGCAAAATGCAAGCAATGGTATCTCCAAAAGGGAAGAAATGAAAGACAAAAACTGCATGTTTTGGTATTGTTAAGAGTAATGCCATGTGGTTTCTAATGTACACAGACACCTACCTCATTAGACATGCAATAGAAGAAAACATGCAAGTCACTTGATTCAAAGTTCTTAAATAATACCCCTTTTAACTCCTGGCCTTTGCTCTAAGAACTGTTTATGTTTTAATGAAGTACAGATTTCCAGATGTGAAACTCTGGGGAATATATGACATACTGCTTTTGTAATAATCTGCTATAAAATCAAAATGTTAATTTGGGGATTAAGTATTAATTTATTCCCACTACAGGTCATCAAAAAGCCTCACAGAAGCCTTCAAATTAACATTTAACATAGGTATTCTAGATTATGCTTGTCTGGGTTAGATTTATTCAGCTATTTTTTCATTCTTTGTGGGAGCAGCCATCTTTTGAAACGAATGCACTGATGTGCATTTATTGTTGTAGAGTAACACCAAGTCTCTTACTTCTTTTTCACAGCTAACCAGGTGCTGAAGTTTGGAACACTCGTCAGTACTTCCAACACCTATGATGGCTCTGGGATTGTGACTATTGAGACAGACAAACCTTTGCTGTGGACAATGGCTATCAAAAGATAAGATCAGCTACAGCTGCCTTTTCTGATCCAACACAACTCCAATTATGCAAAATTTCACTGAATTAAGACAGCAAAACTGTTCCAAAAAATATAAGCAGGCACTGATTTTATGTATCGAATGGAAAACAAGTCCAAAATAAAAGTTACTTAAGATCCAATCGAAATTACTTGCAAAAGTAACTAAGTAATAAGTAATGAAGTAATAGAGTACTTCATTCTGGTACCTCACACTACCTAATCAGAAGACACATGAGCAGCCACCCAGTACAATCACAAACAGAAATGAATGTAAAGAGACTGCTACTGCTTATCTGGTTAGTTCAGAATACTTTTGCAAAGTATTTTATTGCAATACTGAACTATTTTTTGCCAAAAGAAAATACAGTATCCAGTTGCACATAGTGTAACTGTATTACAAGGTGATAGCACTGAGATTAGTTAATCTCATTTTTCTGTCCTGGTTTGTAACATATGTAGCTGCTGGTGAAGATTTCTCAAGAAGAACAACAGTTGGACTTTTCTACTGAGGAAACAAGTTTGTGTAATGAAGAAGCTACAGTTTTGCTGTAGTATCAATATCAGATTTCCAAGTATTAAATGCTTTTAAAATCTGTAATAGAGGTACCACTGTAGCTTCTGCAAATACTAAGTGCTTACAATAAGCTTTCCGGAGTGAAATAAATTTCTTAATCTCAATCTGAGGACAAATAGCATTGCACCTACTAGAGCTTTTGCAGGTTTAGTTCTTAACATCAAAATGTTCAATCATTTAATAATAAAAACTTCCAGGTCAACATGCAGAGCCCTTTATAATTCTATGTGCAGAACAGTATCCAAAATGGCTGTATATCCTATCCAACAGTGTGAGGAAGTTGCAGATTTGCAGGACTGCTCAGTATCTCTGACAACTAAATTATCCTCAAATTGTACATCTCAGTAACAACTAAGTTTGGCTTTTTTAATTATGCCATCAGAATAAGGACTGGCCATACAAGTTCTTCATTTGATGGAGTTTTTCTTCAGTCATGAAGAAAAAAGTCTTGTGATATTTTCAATTATTTTAAGACAGCAACCATGAAGAGGACTAAGAAGGTCAACAAACCTGCCAGTCTGAAAATGAATGAAGTTCCTTACTGACCTCAAAAATCCCAGTAAACTTAGAGTCACAGAATTGTTCATTCTTAGCACATGAATTAAAGCATTGTAAGTACTACCATTAAGGATGACCGGCTGCATTCTGCTGAGAGTTATAGCTTCTCTCTAGTGCCTTTTCTTCAATACATAATATAACCTAGCAGGACTTCCAAATGCAAAAAGGAATTAGTGATAATGATGGTGATTCTAGAAATTAGTGACAAGAATTTCAGTTGATAAGACTTTTAAATTACCACTTGAAAGGATACAGGAATGCTCTTTTCTTGTGGACCACTTTTGCTGGAACATTGCTGTTTCTATGCTTAATTTACTGCTTAGTGAACAGCTCCTGAAGAGAGGTCACACAGCTGTCACCCTTGGAGGCTCCCAATATCTGACTAGACAAAGCCTTAAGCAACCTCGTCAGAATGCAACACTGACCCAGCCTGGAGCAGGACACTGGACTAGAGACCTCCCAAGCTTCCTTCCTACCTGAATGATTCTACTACATTTAAAAGATATACAAAACAAACAAAAGGCACTACTACTTAAAAAAAAAAAGCCTGTAATATAGACAAGTATGATCACATACACTTTAAAAGAAAAATAAGGTGACAACAATGTTTGAAAACCGAAACTGAGCTTGTTTAATATCAAAGAAATTAAAGCTGTGAAATCTTTGCAGCAGGTGTCACAACTGTCTTCTTCATGATGGATATTCAGCCACCTCTGTTGAGAGAACAAAGTAATCAGTTTCAACTAATCAAGTGATCCCACCTGAAGTCTTAATTTATACTCCCACCACTGCATTGCTAGGACAACCTTTGCTACCATTGCAGCTTATGTCCTATTTTCAAACACTTCTCCTTGCCTACAGGACCACTCTTACAGGTCTAAGCACTACACACATCATGGTTGCAGAATAGTATTTAACCTCTTCCAGTGCTAGAAAGGGCATTTCGTCAGCTCTGGATAATCAGAGGAGTGTTAATAGGTCAGTACCATGGTGCCAGTCAACTTAAGGGTCAAGATTTTCCTGCTGCAACATTCATTCCAGAAGGGATTTTGCAGAATGCAGTTACACATAAAACAAAGTTTCAAACACATCTAGCAGTGAGTAAATGAAACATGACCGATTTTGTTCTGTGCCCTGTCATCCTGCAGCACACCCACTCAGTTTTCTCTACCTAACCATCCATTTACTTTGGATACCCAAATTATAAACTGTAAATTGTGAGATCCAAATAAAGTAAATGTTCTATGGTCAAACACACACTGAGGAACTGGAAATGAAAATATCTGATGTTCAGTTTTGAAGCAGAATACTCAGAAAAAAAACTGAAGATCTCTGGATCTAATATTTTGCAGCATGCTAAATTAACAACCTACTTACTAATTCTTTGAATCAAGTAACTTCTGTCATATTACACTAACATGTGAAATGCAGACACTAAAGCAACATAGATCCTGTAGAGCTCACTAACATCCTCTGTTTAAAAATGAACAGGTAAAAATTCAGTGAAATTGAAGGCCATGTTTACTTACACAATTATATTGTTGATTGGGATATGGATCAATTTGACAAAGAAACCAATAAATCCCATTATTGCAAAGCCTATTGCTGTTGCCATGGCAATCTTCTGGAACTCTGCAGGGGGAAAAAATAATTTATCTAGGAAGCCTCATGTATTGGCATGCAGATGTGCACTGCAGTGACCACAGGAAAGATATCTCTTTAGAGAACAATGTTAACACAGGAAGTAGTTCTGGAAATAGTCACGGCAGTGACCCTGAGAAACAAATCCCCTTTTTCAGAAGACAGATGATAATTTTGAGAGAAGGTGCTGCTTTCCACAAAGAATGGTCAATCAAAAAATTTTTAAATAGCAAAATCAGAAATATCCACAGTCCATGACAACTCATGGAACATTTATTCCATTATCTTTCTTTACAAGACTACAAGCCCTGGAAATAATCCCCAATACAGTATCAAAAATATAAAAGCTCCATCTATGCCTGTCACAGAAGGACAGCACCTTAAGTGCCCACAAAAATTGAGTGCTTGTGATATTTTCAATTATTTTAAGACAGCAACCATGAAGAGGACTAAGGTCAACAAACCTGCCAGTCTGAAAATGAATGAAGTTCCTTACTGATCTCAAAAGATGCCTGTAAACTTAAGAGTCATAGAATTGTTCATTCTTGGCACATGAATTAAAGCATTGTAAGTACTACCATTAAGGATGACCAGTTGCATTCTGCTGAGAGTTATAGCTTCTCTCTAGTGCCTTTGAGAAAGCCCAAAACCTCTTCTTCTATACTCCCAGCAGCAAAATTCTTCCCGTCCCAATCAGGCAGTGACTGACAACTGTGGAGCACTGAATGGGCACTACAAAAAGCAATTCTGGCTCCATTCAAGTCTCCTAAAATAAAGTCTTTCCTCCGAGGTCATGAAACAAGCAGTTTCCATTTCCCCCAAGCTGACTGCAAGCAGTCAAACCTGACTGCTTCATTTGTCACTTCAAAGTGCACACAAGTTCTTTTCAGATCAATTTACTTGATACATGAAAAGTATTGCTTGCCTGTCTCAAAATGGCTAATTTCAGCTACTTGGCCTCTTTCATAACCTGAGTTTTACTTCCACTCACACACCTACGTACGTACCGGAAAAGAACACATCCAAGTTTATTACATCCAGAACCATAAATCCATTAACATTTAGACAACTGCTCAAGTTTAAATCTCATACTGGCAGATGAGAAACATTCACAGCAAATGAATCAACAGAAGTGACACATGGAAAGACACGTGGTAAGATATAAGATGAAATAACAATTGTGTTCTGATTTATGGTGTGCTTTACCTTTCCTGTCAGGCTTGGTGCATCTTTTAACAAGTCGTATGGAGTCTTTCACAAACTGACGGCTGGGTTCCACAAATTGCATTACCTGATCCATGATTACCTGCAAAGGTGAATGCATTTAGCATTGATGGTTCCACATATATATACTGCAAAACAGAATTTTTTAATTACAGAAGTAGCAGTTACCTACAAAATTTGTGAAGACCTAAGATTACTTAAAATTTCATATTCCAACCTAAGTGGACTTTAAAAGATACTTCCACTTTGCAGAAAACGAGGAGAGTGTATCAGTAAATAAACATAAGGGCCTACTTCTGACTGAAAAAAAAAACCACAAAATTATGCCTTTCGGCACAGAAAACAACAGCTCCATCAGAGTTTGCTCTGAGGTTATGTCCTACGCCGCGTTTCAGAAAACACTACTGAAGGTGCCTGAACAGGCAAAAGTCATGGGTTTCAAGAAGCACCCCCAGCCCAAAGCTGCACCGGGGGAACGCTGTGGCCGAGCCTCGCTCTCACAGCAAACAAGTGCCAGCACCGCCACCACCCCACGCAGGAGCCCGGCCTGGGGGGACCCGNGGGCCCCGCTGATACCCCGGTAAGATGCCGGCCCCTCCCGCGCCTCCCAGCGCCTCCCTCCCCCCCCCCCCCGCGCTGCGGCCGAGGCCGGCCCTGCCCGCCGCAGCTCCCCCGCCATCCCCGGCCTCGGCCCCCGCGCCCTCCGGGGGCTCAGCGGCCCTGCTGCCCGAGCCCTCACGCCCGGCTCCCCGGGCGGGAAGACCCCCAAGACGCTCCCGCGGTGCCCCCGGCCCTCACGGCCCTCACCGCCCTCACCGCCGCCGCAGGGACACGTCGCACAGAGCGGCGGAGGCGGGGCCGTGACGTCACCACGCCGCGCACGCGGCCGCGCCCCTTCCCGGCGGCG
>VZRE01007688.1:1105040-1176575 GCA_013396775.1 Cephalopterus ornatus | reverse complement strand
TTTTTTTTTTTTTGGTTGGTTGGTTTTTTTCCCGGTTTCCGGGACTCCTCTGAGGGTGTCTGATGATACGTTTGCTTTCCGTGCGGTTGTTAGCCTTGGGATCCAAGAACCTCGTAGCCGGAAATAAAAGGAAGAAAGTACCGGTGTCCTCCCAGGCAGCAAGGGACAAGAGGGAGGACGTAGTCTTAAGCTGCACCAGGGAACTTTTTTAGGTTGGGCGTTAGGGGGGATTTCTTCACAGAAAGGGTGATAAGACATTGGAATGGGCTGCCCAGGGAGGTGGTGGAGTCGCCGTCCCAGGAGGCGTCTAAGGAAAGGCTGGACACGGCACCCAGAGGTCTAGTTGACATGGATATATTCGGTCACAGGTTGGACTCACTGATCTCAGAGGCATTTTCCAACCTCATTGATTCTGTGAATATGCCTGTAACAAATGCTGTGAGATGAAGGAATGGCAAAAAAAAGAATACCAAACAACGACAAAAATAAACAAATTAACCGCAACAACCAAACCCAACAAACAAATAAAAACCCATCAAAAACTTCTGCAAGCTGTGATTACCCATGAGTCAGAGGTCTATTGATTTCTAAGAGTGCTGAAGTCACTGCAAACTACACGGGTTCAAAACCTTTGAAAACACAGTCCTGGGCTTTTATTTTTTAATTTTTTTTTGTGCAGAGAAGTGTTCCCCTCTTAGCGTGTGCCCCTCTTAGTATATTTCAGTGCCACAATGTAGTATAGAACACTTCCTTGCATGAGGGGGAAAAGAGGCTGTAACTGCCTAAAGTGAGCCTTTGCTGTTTTTGAAAGGAAAACTTCATCTTGTAACAGGTAAAGGAAGAAGAAAAATAACATGGGTTTATTTTTTTAAGCCTTATTTTGCTTTTGATGTTATTGATTTTGGTTTAGAACTCTTGTTCCTAGTTGGCTGCCACCTTTGAGTTTATATTGAGTATCCAAAGCTTACTAATTATTCAGTCAGACTGTGGCGCTTTTGCAGCCGGATAAGGGTCTCAGCTTTACTGGTCTCAACTCCCTGTTGCATATAAGCATACACAAAATGTTTTCTGGGCTTAACTTTTTGCTGACAGCTTTCATTACGGGTAAAGTACCATCACATCACAGCAGGGGGTTGTTGGTGGTTCCATGGATTTTTTGACAGCCACCTTCTTTTTCTCTATCCACAGGGCAGGTCCCTCAGTATTACTAATCTCCTTCAGAGATTAACTCTTTACTTGTCTGTAGAGGATTCTTGGCTTGAGGTCCTCTACAATTTTTCTCCAAAAGTCTGTCTTTGGATTGAATTTTGCTTTGAATGAGATTTCATGCAGCACTATTCCTCAGATGGGACCGTAATTTTGGTGGCCAAATTCTTCTGGACCTTTTCCATTGGCACACCAGCACTGAAAGATTACAGTCAGTTAGGGTTCCCACAGCAGATATGTGTATAATTTGTCTCTTGCTCTTGAGGACAGTTTGCAGTCTGCAAGGATGGGCACTCACCCCTCAGGGAGAGGAAGAACCCTAAGGAAAGCAGCTGAGGGCCTGGTAGCCATAGTGCACAGTGTGCGGTGGGACGGAGTAGGTTGCTGATCCTCTGCATGAGAATCAGTACGTGAAGGAAGATTTTGGTGGGTTTTGTCGTGTTTGTTTTATCCCTTCAGTGTCACAGATAAATGCCAAAGGCTTTTATCTGTACCATCAGACTAAACTCACATTTCCAGCTGTGCTGCATGATGAGCCTTACTGTGAACCGTCCCCAGAGTGGAATGGTTTCCACAGCACTAGATTCCTGCTGATTGGGAAAAAAAAAATTAACCTGAAACAAGAAGACACATGTGAAACAATTCATGACACAGACTTCTGGTTGGATTAGGTTTTGATTTTTAAAAGCATTTGCTGAAATAAAGCTTTCCCCACCCCTCAAATTTCTATTTGAAGTTGTTTTTCCTGGGGAGAAATGTTCTGGAGAATCATAGTGCAACTTGAGTAGCTTAACAATGTGGCTTTGTCATGAATTTGTACCACGGGTTCACTATGGTGGGGTAGAGAAGGCATCAATTGTCCTGCCTCAACTGTCTTTCATTCTAGCACAATGACCTCTTTTCCTACTAGGCTGCGAGTTTGGACTTCAGCAGTTTGGGGAAGAGGCAGAGTACTGTTTTGTGCACAGAGAACGTTTGCTGTTCTTCCTTGAACTATTTTCCAACATTCATCATCTTTTTAGTGTCTTTGAACTAATACATTGTTACTTAGACTTGGTCTTCAGGGCAACTATGTTACGGTTCTGTATATATTTATGAAGAGTCATCTGCATTTATAGAAGATACGAAAAGGTTTACATCGCCCAGGCATGGGTATTTTCTTTTCATTGAAAGCTAGACTGTTACTGGGGTGTTTTGTTTCTACTTCTTTATGGTCCTTGCAAGGTTAAGGAAGAAAGTGGTGTGCTTGCACATGTAAATTTTCATGGCAGCTTTGCAAGTCTGCATTTACAGCAATATCTAAGCAGTACATAACCATTCCCTCAACAGAAAAAAAAAAGACATTGTAATCCTGTATAATATTTGGCTTATGCTGATTTGCTTCTGAATATTGCATAAACTGGAGCCACACCGGGGGGCTTTTCATCCTATGTGTGCTGCAAGGATGAGAGAGTTTTTTTGATGATAGTTTTATTTTGCATATTTACACGTTTTGCTTTGTAGTTTCTTTGACCTTTGGAGAACATGAAAGATAAACATCTGCTTTTAACTGTGAGCACGTTAGACTATTGTATGATATCCATTCCCCTGTATCTGGATGAAGAGCGAGTTCAACCTCATCTTCAGCCTCTCCCGTTCCTTGCTGCCTGCCTACCACAGCGCAGATCCCACTGCAGCCTGCAGGACATGGTGGGGTGGCAGGAGCCAGAGAGCTGACAGCAGCTGCAGCAAACATGGTTTGGGAATCAACTGGAGAGGAGAAAAGACACAGTCTTCAGTATGAGAGGAAGCTCAGGCTCTCCATACAAGGCACACATGCAGTCCCCAAGTGGTGAGCCAAAGTTCCTCCCCTGCAGGAAGAGGTGAGTGGGTAGGCAGGAGGCATAGCCAATTCTGTGCCCACGATCTCTAAATGCCTGCCTTGTGGTAGGCCATGAGGCATTTGAACAGCAGAAGGCAAGGCAAAAGACCAGCTTCTTTCTCAGCGGAGTTTTTGGGAGGGATGAACTGTTTGAGCAAGAATAGCCTTTGGGGACAGAATCTGACTTGCCTTCACGAATTGGAGAGGGAAATGGTTATCCTGAGAGACAGGAAAAGCAAAGAAAAAGACTAAGAAAACTAGGAAGGTGGCCACTTGTGGACTTTCATATGCAAGGAAGATAGGCCACTGCAGAGAGTGGTCATCTGAGTGTGCTCTGGGTGAGAAAACAGGTGGCTGAGAACAATGACACAGCAGCAGAGATTTCCAGCCCAAACAAGGGAGCAATGCAGAAAAGGGAGAGAGGAGAAAGCAAAGTGATGGTGTGGGTAAGGTGTTAGGGGGCCTCCTCGTTGAACAGTGCTGCAAGTAGATGCCTCATCAGATTTTCAAAAGCAGCAACATAGTAGCCCCATTGAGTGAAGTCATGCTACTGCTCCATTGTCTGACAGTCAGTCTTGTTGGATGACTAAATAACTATAAAATTCTGTCTTTAGAAATTGCTAAGATATATAGGACCTTTTATTTCTTAATAAATCTTGTCTGATTAATTTATAACTTGAAAAACTATTGGACTATCTATGTGCTTCTGGCATTTAAAAATTATTTTTAGCTCTTCATTCTCCTAAATGATCCAGAGACTCTGTCTGGACTTGATAAGCACATCTGCGTGATTTACAATAAGAAGAAAGATTATTTCCCTCTTCAGTAGCTGTGCAGATGCAGGGGAAGGACATAAATGAGGAATTAATGTTAGGAAGGAAATGATAGCTCAGATTTGGGGTTCAGAAGGAAATGATGAAGTGCTTGTCGTCCATGTCTTTGGGTTAGCCTCATTAATTATAGAAATACCACTACATCAGGCTTTAATGCCATGGTTGTGAAAGTTGCTAGTCAGAAGCAGTCAACAAACCCCATCCTTTGATTTGTGCTGCTTAATATTCAATGGAGATGAAATATGGGGGTGAGGGAGGAGTGCCTTTAAAATAGATTTTTACCAGTCTTAGATTTATTGTATATAATTTTAAAGATGACCTTTTAAAAAAAGGCTGTGTTCAATTTTATTTGAAAGAGAGCACTTAGGAGATTTGTGTCTGTATAATGATTGATGCAAAATGAGAGAAACAAGGGCAGTATACTAAAATGGCATCGCTAAATGATACTTCAGACTGAAAAAAGGTCTGAAGATAAGGTTTCTAGATAGCAAAAGCTATACAGGTAAGTTAACAGAGGAATAAGTGATCCTCCATCAGCTGTTCAGGTCAGAGAGACAAAGAGAAATCAAATACTAGTTTCTCTGATGCAATGCTTGTAATGGTTTGTTTTATTTTAGCACAACTGATGCTGATGGCTGTAGTTTCTTTCTTTGAGGTGCACCACTTTTTAAGTTCTTGGTTTGTTTTGGGGTGTTTTTTTGTGCCAGTTAATATAATTCTCCCATCATTTCTGGCCATATGCAACAAAAATAATTAGAAAAACAACTTAGGTAAATAATGGGCCAGAAAATGGTTCCCCTGGTAAATAGCAGCTGATGGTACAGACCTTGTCCCTAACTTTGCATTTCCACTTGTAGACTTTTGTGTATAATAAACAATTTACTGATTCCTTCATAATCAAAAAAAGACAAGTTAAAATTGGAAATATTCTTAACTTTGAGATGACTTTTTTTCTCCAGAAGACAAAATTGGATTAAAAATGAAGTGATAATTTTCATTTTGTAGCAGAAGAATATTTTATGTCAGCAGAAACATTTTCAGGTGCTATATGTCTTTGTGTTCATTCAGTTAAAAATGGCTTTCAAAAGTATGCAATGGATACATGTATTATACATGAGACTTAATCATACAGTGGGTACAGAAGTAGCAGCAAAAAGTGCAAGCAAAACTTCTTTACAAGTGTATTGAACGCATCTCCTGTCTGCTCCAAGCCAAGGTGGCAGAGCAACCAACATATTTAGTAACCATGAAAAAGCAGTTCATCACTGCATGGCTATAGTGTCCTTGTCTTTGGAGGATTTTTGAATTTAATATTTCACTCTTCTTGCATGAAAATAAACATGTAAGAACCTAACACTGCAAAATAATAATAATCCACGTTATATAACAGTGTTGCTGATAAACATCACCTGGGAGATTTTTTTGGGCTAAGGAAGCTATAAGTAGTCTCTTTACATTTTGACCCATGCCAGGCACAAGCACACCATACTCCTAACTGTTCAACCCCAACTCATGAGCATCCTTTCTGCAACCATTCCTTTAGCCGCCTCTGTCATCACTCAACCCTTAGCCTAATTTTCACTGTAAAATAATAGCTTTAATTACCTTTAGTTTCTGAGAAGTCACGTGGTTAGGAAAAAAACCATTTTTTAGTACATTCTACCTGTAGGAGGGAGATAAGAAGATGTGACTGTTTCCCTACAGCAATGAAGCCACGGAACATTCAGGTTTGGTATGTAATGTAAGTACAGGGGGAAAAAAAATAAAATTTTGTGTATCATGGTGGTGTAAGAGATCTGAACTGAAGGGAACTATGAGCTGAGGAACCAGAGAAAATGCAAGGTAAAGCAGTGAAAGACTGGTTACCTTGTCAAAGTACAGGAACTCTTTTTGTTTAGGTTTGGGTTTTTTTTCCTGCTACTTCTTGCTGCATTTCTTTGTTAAGTCCATTTGCCAATTATATTGCAAAGCAAAGCATCCTTTGTCTCAGGGGACAATAGTGTGGTTTATTTGTATCAACTGTCTCCCTGGGTTATAAATAACTAAATAAATGACTAGCTCAGCTGAAGGAAGTGGTGGATCTTCAGGAGCCTGCTCTACCTTGGGTGCAGGATAAAGATGCCTGGTGGGAAGTATTCCAGCTTTATCTCTGGTATTTACAAGAGCTAATATGTACATTTGTAGAGGTTCTTGTTACTGCTTTGGGGCTGCAGTGCATTTAGACTCCTGCAAATAGTTTATAGACATGAATCTGACAAACATACTAGCCACTGAACATGATGTAATTAATTGTGAGTTAATCATTAAGCTGTTACATATGAAATGCTGACAAATCTATGGCTTGTCTGCTACATAGATTTAAGGTTTTTAAAGGCTGACAAATCTTTATTATTGTCAGTTCAGCATTATTGATACCCTCGGCCTTTAAAATACACAGTTTCAATTACATAAGTTAGGATCTTTTATTGCATCAGCAACTTTTTAGTGCTAATCTTACTGATGGTGTGTAGTTTGTCATGGATTGAGAGAGGTGATGCTAATACAACTTCTGATTTTTAAAGTACTTGCAAAATATGTTACATGGAAAATATCCAAGATGTCTTTTTCTGGTCTTCACTTCTCAGGGGTTGGAACCTGAGAGGGGGCCAGTGGAGATGAATTATCAAACAAATAATCCCATGATGTTGTTCTAAATGGACAAGACTTGAATAGATCCTGAGAACTTGAGGGGACTTGAGCAATATTGGGCTCTCCTATAGCAGTCTTAGGGTCCATGTCCTCTCTTACAAAAGGAGATAGAGAGCCACAGCTGGAGTCACTTGCAGATTTCACATGACTAGCAATGTGTTCTGGAAATAAATGGCAAACACCAGTTTGTTCCAGTCTTACAATTGTTAAGAAATAACCACAGACAAATTGTAGTATGAGTTAGGCTGGGCTTCCTTTTAGACTGTAACGGTATAAGATTAAAGGTTTTATACATAACTCCCATCTTTTCTGTGAAGTGAGTCTTCTTTATGTCATTTTTAAACGTTCATAATTCTGCTCTAAGTGCTTTGTCTATATGTACTGTTGTACTATAGGGGTACCTGTGTACAAGTACTGAGCCAGGTAGCCTTTGTTGGCTGCAATAACAGGGCCAGTCCTTTAGATCTGAAATGTGCACCTGCCCACCAGGCAGCTGAAACAGAGAGGAATGGTGTTGCACCTCTCTTAGTTTCTTGGAACCTTTTTTCTTTCTTCTCTGAGAGCTCCCAGGACTTGAACGTAGGGTTGAATGCAGAGGTTCTTCAGTCTTCTCTGGCTCTTAATTACTCCTGCAGGTTTTTTAGCAGGGTGATCTTTACTTATTCATTCTTGAACTCCTGAACTTTCTTGGAACTGCTTGAAATCTTAGCACCATCATTAAATATCCCACTTAAGGTCTTGAAACCGTCCATGGAATGGAAGATTTTTTTATGCTTTTCCTTAATCCCAGACCTTAGGAGGAAATGCTACCCTGCTATTCACAGCTAGTATTGGTTTTAAAATCAACTTTGTTAGCTCCTGTGCACTTTCAAGTTTTGCTTCTGCAAATGGGTCCTCAGGGTAGAGAGCCATCTGTAGCTCTATTTCTCTCAGCACTTTTCTCTGAAAATTTGAAGTTTACAAGATGTTACTTTTTAAAGGTCATGTAACAACGGTGACTTCCTTGATTCTGCTGATAGGTTGCCTATGCCAAGCTAAAACTGTGGTTCAGGGGAAGTTTTGTAGGTGCAGTGTTTTGTTATCTCCAAGTTTTGGTGGTAGAGTGTGTGTTTCAGAGGAGAAAGTTAACTACTGCTCCTACTCTGTGATGGGCTTCTTCGGCACCAGCCCACATGTTTGGGGGTGTGTAGAGGGCTGCACGCTTGGAAAAAGTTCTCATCATTGTCCATCCCAGGAAAGCCTAATTCTAGGAGACTGGCTGTTAGTATAGCCGAACAAACGGACAGAGGCCTGGACATCCAGCCTTTGACCTTCCAATGCTTTTTCCAGTGTTCCTTGCTGATTGTTTTTTGCAGGGACTCTTTTCAGAAAAGCCCAAGAAATGAAGATTGTACTGGAATTCAGGCAGTCAGGACAGGTTCTTTTGCTCTGGGTGAGCTATGTTAAAGGAGTTAGTTCTTAGTGCCAAAGAAAACAAAAGATAGATAGAGAGTGGAGATTCATTGCAGACTGTAAGAATCAGACTGTGTGTATTTGGAAATGTACATTTAAGTTAACATTCCTGGTGGCAGGGATGTCATATTCACACAGTGTTTCACAAGATATTTCTAAGTTTCAGGTGTTTGGATTGCAAGAACTGATGCTTTTTGACAGATTAAAGCCGTTTCCAAATGCCAGAAAGAAAAGCTGGAGTCATTTGGCTGCCCCAAGGCAACTATGCATGTTCCTTTTGCCAGCCAGGTCAGGGTGGCTGCTATGTGACATGAGCCCACACAGGAGGTGTCTGCAGGTCTGGCTTAGTGTCCCAGAACATTCCTTTCTGGATGTGACTGTCAGTGTGCCTGTGGCAGTTCTGAGTTGCCCAGAGGTGACAGATTCTAAACCAGCATGTGAAGGGATGCCTGTTTTTCTGTGAATATTAAGTGTGAGGACCAGGAATGTCAACATGGCATAGAAGCAGACAAAAAATAGAAACAACTTTTGAAAACCTTGAATTTATTCAGAGAAACACATAAGAATTATATTTGGAAAACTGAAGTTTTTTATTCTCATATGCATCTCATTCTATAAAAAATCAACAGATTGATACCCTTTTAGATTTTGAAATACTTGGGGCTATTGCAGCTTTACTGCCTTTTATGCCATTGTTTGGAAACAGTTTTTGTTTGTTTATATCTGAACTTCAGATTGCATTGCGGTATTGCATTTCACTAAGGTAGCAGATGTTGGTGACATTTTATAGAGCATAAATAACAGCTGTGAGTTGTGAAGTCATAATTCTGTCAGGGGATCTTTCTTACAGTTTGTCAAAATAAAAGAGTGAGTTTTGAGTGAGAAATATGTATGTATTTGCCAGAAGTTTGTTTCAGGCATTGCTGGGTACCCACTGCTTTCATGGCGCTAAATACGTGGGCTGTAGATGCTGGAACAACAAACTTGAAGGTGTCTTAACATGCAGCAATTTGTACAACTGAGAAGATCCATTGGATCTTGCATGGGAAGAGTCGAGTTTTGCATATCTACCATGGTGAACAGAGTATTGCTGTCTTGGGGAAAAACCGGTCAACTCACGTGGTTTAAAACAGGCTCAAAGGGTGTTAAGGAAACTTCCCAGTCTGACTATTCGCAAGACTCTGACCATCACACTCCCAAGGCCAGAGACTTTCACTGCTGGGACTGATGTCCCTTCACTGCAGGTGGCTCCAGTGAGCTGATGATGCCCCACTTGACTCCCTGCACACCCCACTCACACAGTCAGACCAGCTTTCCTTACTGGTTGGACCCCAGTTTCCCATAGCAGAGATGTCTCGTTCCATAAAGCCGTCTATTCACAGCGAAGTAACACAGAAACAGCCCGAGCTGGTGCCTCTGAGGAGGAACCCCTGGGCTTTTATCTCCTCACAGTCTACCCAAGAGCAAATCTCACAAGTCTCTCTCTTCCTCCCGAGTTTTGAGTTACTGCTGTGTCCCTCAGTGTCCACCCACTTTGCTGACGCCACCGGTCTTTGTGCTCTTTGTTATGCAAAGGATTGGCAGACCAAGGCCTCTTGTCTCCCTGGGCTCCCACCCAGAGCTCAGTCTGCATCTCAAACTGCAGCTTGCAAACCGAACTACCTGCACCAGATGTACTCCTCAACAAAGGGGCCTAAGGATTTATTCATTAAAAGTAAGTGGCAATCTGTGAACTAAACTTTCAGGATCAATGTGAGCAATACAACAGGTAAACTCCAATACCAGACACAAGACATTAAGAAACACCTGTGGGTTTCTAAGCACTTTTCTGTAGCTCATCCCAAACACAACCATGAACACATATTCCTGGTAACATACGCCCCCATGATACTGTTTCTTGTGCTGTGAGAAGCAGCAGTGCAAAGAGGTTATAAATGAGGAACATCTAACTTATCTCAGTTCTTTCCTCTACAGGTAATTAAGGCATCTCATCCTCTATTCTTCTTGTAGATATATTCTCTTCTTTTGCATGGACTTTGCCTATGTGGAAGTTGGGCACTTTCAACTTTGGTCTAACATTTCTTTGGGTGTTTGTCTGCGTACGTAAATGAATTTTTCGTATTTTCTTAGATTTCTCAATGCATGATCGTACATACGGATTTTAAAAAATAACCAACAGGCAGACGGAATGTTTGTCAACCTTTCTTAGAATTAGCAAAACAACAGGATCAAAATCAACTTTGAAACCTGTTTTAATCTGATCAATTGTCATTGTAATAAGTTGTCAGGTAACTTTTTAACATCAAACCAGTGAGAAACTTACTGTTTATTTAAAAAATATTCCATAATTAAAAATAGTTACAGTAATTTTTAATATATATGTATTATAGGGAAGTCCAGAAGAGATAATGAAATCTTCCCATACAAATGAATATTCAGGTATTGCTGAAAAATCTGTTTACGTCTTGCCTTTATCAAAAAGGTGGCCTCATGAGTGGACGTTCCGTTTCCTGTAGTGTGCTTTTCATGCAACCATTTCAAAGGATAAATCTGAATGTTCCGTGTTGTACCTGGAGAGTGTAAATGGCGCTGTGAGTCTTTTCTCTCGCTAGATGGCAGCGTTACCCGCAAAACAGGGTCAGCCACGGGCCGCAGTTCTCAGTGAAAGGTTTACGGAAGATTCGATTCACTTTATTTAGGTTAGCTGTACTTTGTTTGGGTTCTGCAGATGTGGTAGATTAAACAAATCCCTGTTGCATCAGTGTTAATTCTTGAGCCTATCTGGACCGTTCATTTTCGCTCTGGTTTTGCTGGGTTTTCTATCCGTATGCTGAACAATATTGCAGAGATGGTGCAAACACAATTCTGAATTGGCCTGTTAGCAAATTAGAAAAGGTGGCTCAAAGACTGAAATAGAAGCAATGTAGTCTCAAATTCACTTGTGAGATTTTTTTTCAAATTGTAAGATATATGGACTCTGGAGAACTGGAAATAACTCATAGGAATGATCTGAAAGAACAAGCAATGTCTTCATTGCAGTGGGGGAGGGACTGGGAGAACGGAAAATGAGAAAGAGAGTGCGAGTCCCAAAATTGTTCTGGAGGAAGGGCTAAGCCATGGGGGAAACACAGATCAACCAAAAGTTCACTGAGGCCACCATCAAAGCCCATTTGGGACTCCTTTGAATCACAGTGGTTGTCAGAGGTGTGATTTGTTGTCTGACCCAATGACAAACCAAGGGAGAAATGTTTGTTGGAGACCTGAGCTCAGTTTAGAGTCATCTATGAGTGTTTCTCCTTTAAAGTAAAACTCCAAAAGTACAGACAAAATTGGTATGTCTTTTAAGCTGTATTTTTTAAACAAATATTCTAAGCATTTCCCATACCTTATTTTGACCCACATACAAGCTCGCACACAAGATCCACCAAGAAGAGTCCCAGCTGTGAGGTTCATTTCTCCTGCAGGTTCAGTTTATTTCTATGTGGACACATATTTGACATTCTTGATGGCTCCTTATCCAGGAGAAGGAGGGGCTTAGAGTTCTAGAAGCATTTGAACTATACTCTTGGGCACATGGTGTGGCTCTTGGGGATGGTCCTGTGCAGGGCCAGGAGTTGGACTCGGTGATCCATGCGGGTCTCTTCCAACTCAGCATATTCTGTGATACAAATGGTGGGAATCATTGCTAAAGGGAATGAGTGGGCATTTAATGGGGAGTTAAAATGGCAGAGTGAATTCATAATGTGGAGACAAAATGAAGTGGTGTATTGCTTCTGACATATGGTGGCTTTAAGGGATCACTGTCTGAATTGCTTGAGGTCTCAAAAGGATTCCTGTTTGTCCAAGCTATTCTCTGCAGGGAAAGACATCCTGATGTCAGCAAGTCCCTTTACAAGTGCTGGCTTTAGTCACCTGGGGTATGTGTGTTGTGTTGGAGGCTTGCCACTCAAGCTCTAGATTTGTTTCTTAAAATGCCTATTACACAGTTGCTTGTTGAGGCCTGCAGCCATTTAAAAACTAAACAACAGGATTTGAGCCTTTATGGTAAAATAAAATTAAACCAAACCAAATCATGGGATAGTTGTAAAATAATTAGATTTTATGTATTGTGAACTTTTTTTTTCTGTCTTTACTTATTTAAATTCTGTGGTTTTAGTCAAAATGGCTCTTTTTCCTAAACTTTCCCTCTGTGAGTGCTGGGAGCATCTAACTTCATTTATTTTGAGGATTAAGTTTTTAATCACTTGATCCAAGGGATTAGAAGGATATGATACCCTCCAAGCATTGTAAAAACTGAAAATATTTTGATGTGCATTATATACGCAGCAGCCCAAAGTAAAAACAAGGGAATATTCGATTTCCCAATGCTTATTAGCAGGAGAGGGATTTGAAGAGAGAGGAGCTGCTAGTCTGTTTTCAAGGGGAGAGAGGAATTAGAAGTGCTTGGGTTGGACGAAGGATTGTGAAACTATTTGAATGCGGAAGGAATGGATAGGAGCTGCTGGAGTAATGGGATAAAGTACTACTGTCATTTCTATTCAGAGGTGCTGTTGGAAGAAGTCTTACCCGAGTTGTTTTGTTCTGTATTTATGAGTGTTAAGATCTTATTCAGGATGGCTCTTGTGTTTGTACAAAAAGTTAATCCTATTTTTTTATGTCGCAGCAAGAAAGGGGGTGAAGGGCTTCCTAGAAATGTAAAGACGTGGAAAATGCTAAGCAGCCTTGTTTCTGTCTCACCCTGTTAAATGACTGCTTTGAGTTCCCTCGCACGGGTCTGCTCTTGTGTTTGAACATGCAAGTCATTTATTGTTACAGTGGCACTTCAAAAGCAGCGCTGAGGAAAACAGTGTTAGGAAATGAGTGGTGTTGTTATCTTTGGGCTGACTCTGTTTTATGTTGAGCACTGACCCTCCCCTGCCAAGTATATTTCCATTACAATAGTAGAGCTTAGAGCTGGTCCTTGTTCAGAGATGGGGATAATCTTGCACTTCCTGGGCTAAAGGCTACAGTTTAAAATGACTGTAACACGAGTTGTCTGTAACTGTTGTTGCCTTTGTGATCTTAGCTTTTCAACCCGGGGATTGATCTCCTTTTACAGAGTATCTTAGGGCTGCTCACAACGAGGAAGGACCTGTTCCAGGGTACCCACTATGGCCATGAGAGCTCCTGTCATGCTGGAGATCCGTGTTAATTAGGAAGCGGAATAAGTACTGTCTTGGACTGCTTGTCCAGGGAACGAAAGTCTGGGAGAAGAGCTGCCTCCTTACAGGGGATGAGTTTTGTATCGTGCAGCTCCTGGCTGTACTGTATCTTAGTTTTGGGCCATTTGTAAAATTGAGCTTCTTTTTTTTTTCCCCCCCTAGGTCAGGCGATGTTAAAAACAAAGGAATAAGGAGTTATATGGTTAGGAGAAGAAAATGAAAATAGGAGTTTATCTTTGCACAGAGTGCATGTACTCAAAAATCTGTTCACGTGTGTGTGAGATGGGGAGAAAAGGAGAGAGGGAGACAGAAGGTATCCCAGGCATTGATGTATTGTATAAAACTTGGGCACAGGTCTCTAGGTACTATTTTTAATAAGAAGACAAAAGAGTATTTTACATAACATGCTGGAAGTAGCTGCTTTTGGTGACAACTGCCAGGGTTTCTGGTGCCTACTTTCAGAAGAGGACATCTTTCCCATATCCCACCTCCAGGACATCTGATGCACTCTGTCCTCTACATTACTCTTTGCTGTTAAATGTGCCAGCACCTTGTAAAGCGTTATGTATTACCAAAGCACCTCTTAGCTGAGGGTACTGGTTTTTGGAGTGTGAATGTTGTACCTGAGAAACCCTATATTTAGCTAGGCCTGGGCACCTTAGTAGAGAGGAAAATGAGCAAGTTTGGTGCTCATGGCCAGAGAGTTATCCATGTTTTTCTTCCCTAGATAATCATTTCAAGTCAACGAATCACAATCGCTAGCAGCCTATGATCTATAATCAGTTTAGTATATAGCAGAAGCCTTTTACTTTTACCTTGCATTTAGTAACAAATGCAGTCTGACATCTATCTCATAATTTAAAAAGGACAGGAGAAAGCAGATACCTGGCCAAGGACACAGATTCTCCTTGTTATTCTGTGTTGTGAAGGAGAGGTTGCTTTCTTGATGCCTCCTCCCTATGTGGGGGTTATCATTTTATGTACTGAAGGTTAGGTGCTCTCTGGGTGGGATGAGGGAGCACTGCAGAAGCAGATTTGCATGTGGCCAGGGCAGTCCAGGGCAGGACAGGTGATGTGCCCGTCAGGAGCAATGCTATGGGGTGTCACTGCAGTACACTGTGTGCTATGGCTGTGCTTGGCTGCGAGGACCTGTAAGGAAAATACATTGTAGAGTTGCTCCAAAATATCATGACTGCCTTTATGTTACTCATTGTTAGTCAGGATGCCAGATTCAGTGATGTGGCTTTGTGGGACACACAGATGCAGTTAGCCCAAGTGAAAGACCACCTTCAGAGAGAAAAACACAAAAATTGGTTTCTTGGGGTTGGGTAGAAATTTGAATTACTGACATCCTCTCATGAAATTTGCTGTGGTTTGACTAAAAAGGAGAGGGAAGAATGTGTAATATTCACTGCCAAATCATCCTTATTAACATAGTAAAGCACCACTTCTGATTTTGCTTTTGGTAGTTCTGTTCTCACAGGTACTGTGACTCTCCCCAGAGAGGGAATAAAGTGGGCTGCAGTAGTGCTGAGTTAACCATTTCATATGGAAGGAAAGGAAAAAGCAAGATAACTGTAGGAGTCATGCTGTAGTACTAGCTGTTGCGCAGAGGACAGTAATTTAGAATTATTAGGAATATTATTAGAATTATTTGAAAGAATAATAATAGAACAGTTGTGACGTTCACGAAAACTTGTCAGACTGTATGAAATCCTTTGGCTTCCAACTGGATTGCTGTTACACCAGAATGAGGGATGGAGACAATGGTCTCTGTGCCTCTTCCTTCTTGTAGGATTCTAAGAAACCAGTTCTCTTGGAGATGCACATTTTGAGAGGCTTCAGGGTGTCTGTTTTTTCAAGTGGCTTGTAGGTTCCCACCACAACCTTGTGCAATCAGTGAATCAGAATTCCCCTGACTGAGGGCAAAATTTGAGGAACAAGTTGGCCAGAGCACATTTTAAAGTCCATTGTTACTTTCAAAGACCTGGTAATATTGCACAGCTTACACTCCTGGCTTACTAAGTAAGTCTCTCCTTTCTTCCCCTCACTCCCCTTTCTGCTTCCACCCATGAGCTCTAATCCTGCTGTTATTAACAGCTTGTCTTGGGGAAAACCCCTTGCTGATAAAACTGCAGCTTTCCACACATTTTAATTTCCAGTGAACCAAACAGGATTTATTTCTTCAGCTTTTCAGGGTCAAGTGAAACAGCCATAGTCAATCCTACCAATGGAGGTTTTGCAAGCTTGGGAACTGTTAAACTGAACTGCCAGGAAGGTGGTCTGGCTGGATATGAACTGTCCCTTTTTAGATTATGCTTTTTTGGGGGGTGTGTGGGGGGGTGTGGGGTATAATTTCTAATCTGTGCTTTGTCTGGTTTTACAGGCTGCATGATACAGACAGTGGCAATCCAGCAGCTCAGACTGACAGCAATGTGTCTGTGATGGAAAAATGAACTGTGACCCTTGAGAAAAAGGATTATCCTATAATCCTGCTAAGGCGGTGGAGGGACTCTGTTAAACCAGCTGTGCCGCCTTGGCAGAGATGACTTTTCTGGAGGGTCTGCAGGATAACTGTCCAGCATCTCTCCCTTGGCACAGCAGAGCCTGGGGCTCAGTACAGATTCTGCTGTGAGAACAGAGGCCACACTGCTAAGCTTCTGACCATGTTGGCTGACTCTGCTGGTTTGTAGTTGTAAAATCACAGTTCCAACTGTGATGTGTAATCTCAGATGTGGGCAGGATTTATCATGGAAACAGTTGGATTTTGGCTGCCTTGATGAATAACAGCTCATGTCGTGAGTGAGAAAGTTGCATCAGAAACCAGCACTGTCTGACCACTGGAAAATGTAAACTAATACTGTCAATATAAGAAGTAGAACATAACCAAGAAGTCATGACTTCTGTATACTGTTGAAGTAGATCTGAATTATTGACACTCTCTGTCAATACCCTCAGCAGTTGAAATACCAAACATAGATAATATTTCCTCACCACAAGAGAGGGAAAATAACTTGGATTCTTTAGTATCTTTTCTTCTGGTGTTCTTGTAGGTGTGATTTGATGTCTTCTATCTCCTTTCTGTATTGAGACCATAAAAATTTGGGTAGACTAAAATATTAATCATACTGAATTTTAATTCTACTCAGTTGAGAACTAATCTGAAATAATTCTGCCTCTTAGACTTGGACAAGAATGAATTATTGACCCAGTCTCTCCAGCCACAGGCATGCAAGTTAGTCACTCAAGGATGAGAAGCATGGGAGTGAGAGCATGCCAAGCAGGCTTTTCTCCCATGAGATATCTAGGATTTTACACAGATACACTCTGCTTGCTAAATACGTTCCTTTCCCCTTAGTACCTGTAAATAATAAGAAAATATTAAGTCAGGAAACTATGAAAGGCTGCATAAAAGGAGAGACCTTTCATGCTCCTTCACAGGATCCTCAAGAAGCAGTTTGGTACCGCCTCTTGGAGAGACTTGTTTTCCCCTTCCTCATTTCCTGGGCTTTCCTCAGCCCATTCTCTCTATCTGTTGGCATCAGAGGGGACGGCACTGGAGTGCCACATTTAGGGAGAATTAAGTAGACCTCTTGTCCAACTTGTGGGTTCCTCTAGATAATGAAAAACGAAAGTTTTGCTAAATCCAAAGGATTTTCATGCTAAGAAGACTTAATAGATTTTTAATTCAGACCATATAATTCTTTGGAAATTTCTGTCTTAAGATAGGAAGATTGTGGCATGTGTTTCCCAGCTATCAAAGTGTGATTCTGCAGATAATTTTTTTTTTCCCCTCAGATAGCAATAACTGTAATGTATGGTAGATTTCAGGGCACGCTGTTCTCTTCATGATGATTTATATAGCCCTCTAACTTTATAAGGCAACATCTCTGTATCAGCAACATAATACAGCTCTGCATCGCACCCTAGGACAGGAACACTGTATGTCCTTGGAAGCAGAAGGGAATGTTGGGTAGGTAGGACATCCTAATCTCTGAACTATGACTGCAGTAGGACAAAGGAATTGGTGTTCCTGCCGTAGTAGCCTTGGAATTTTTCATCATTGCAGTGGCCAGAGTGAGACAGACTTCACATTAAATAGTAAGGGGAAAAACGCTTAATAAGAGGAAAAATTGATCCGAAGCAATGTGGACAGCATACTATCAGTAGAGGTGTTAAATAGGTTAGATGAAATGTCAGGTGTAATCATGCACTGAGTATGATGTAACCTGAGGGGATGACCCAAGCGCTCTCTATTCATGGTCTCATTACCTAGGGTCTTATTGTGGACCGGTGCTTTTACCACATCAACTAGTTTCTTAATTTTGCACAAGGTTTTATCATTACCATCTGTTATTTGGTGGTTTGGATATAGCAAAAATGTCACGGCAAGGATAATCTCTTCTCTAAAATGTGTGTGCATTGTCTCACATTGCCCTTGCAGCAACAAACCTTTACAACTCTTGGAGTGAGATACCACTTGCGCTGGTACATGGCATCCCTTGGCAAGCTGAAGAGATGGATCAGCTGGGGAAGGCCCACAGGCAGCATTTGAACTATTCTTTTAATTGGAGATAAATAAATGTTAAGGTAGGTCCTGGACATCTACTAAGTTTTCTACACTGAGTGTTGTTTTGCTGGAAATACACAAGTCCATGACAAAATCCTGATGAAAGCAGTGGGTGTTACAGTACAAAAGAACATCCGGAAGGGTGGAAGATGAGACAATGCTGCTTGAGGAGAGGTAACAGTAGGTAGTTTCAGTGAGGTGGAGTGTGTACGTGAATGCCAGCGAAAGGTTTCTGCATGGTCTTTGAAAAGAGAAAATGACCAAAGGAATATAATATTGCTGGCTTCAGTTCTGGTTCTACACAAAGAAATTTTCTGGTTTTGGTTTTTATTCTGCCCTGGTTTACCTCTACCTAGTACTTGGTAAGAGTACATAAATTAAATCCTTACTGCATGCATGAACCTGGACTGTGGCATCATGTTAACTTCAGTGGGATCACTTTCTGCAAATCCGGCCCTCAGTAACTGATCACAAGTCTCAGGATTTTGACCTTACCACAGCAACTGGCTGAAAACAAAAGGGAGGTGGGAATTAAGAAAACATCTCATCATGCAGATAGGTAGTTGAGAAAATAACCCCAGTGCTGCAAACGGAAGCATGCCTCTGCCGAGCACGGGAGGTTTGCATCACCGGCTAGTAGGAACTTGCCAGCTTGAGTGGAGTTACCTCGATGTTAAGGTGAAGAATGTAACTAGCAAATCAAGTCATGGAAAAAAAAAATATCCTCCTGCCACACACATTCCACTTCATACAACTTTTTTCCATACTTGTATTTTGTTTATGGCAATTGAAGTCAGTTTTCCTTGGGGCTGCTGGGCTTAGAGATTTTGTCCTTTTATTTATGGAAAGAAGAGCTGCATCTTGATGGCAATAATACAGACTTCTCTACACTGCCCTAACATTGCTAGGTTTTTTTGGCCTTTTCTGGACAGACCACATTTTTATTTCTACGATGCATTACTCTTTGTCTTATGTGCATTGTTTCCAGCTGATGAGTCAAGACCAGTCAGAGCAGCAACTTTGGTGATGTGGATATTTGCCAACAGGAATTGCAATCCTAAATTAATTTAACAGTGGTCACTGAACTTACCTGCATGAAAAATACAAACTGCCGAAACAAGAGGTGGTAACAGGAAAACCTGAGAGATGAGCTTTCTCTGAAGACATGTTCTTAAAATATCTGAACACATTCAAATAACCACAAGGAAAAGTGTTACAAGATTTTTACAGGTGCTTCCTTGCTCTTATGGGAAACTTGTTAATCTTAAAACCTGTGAAAAAGCTGCATATTTGCTGTGTTCAGCATAATTTCATGCTTCTATGTGCAGGAAGGAAGGTAGAGGGTTAAATAACTTTGCTGGAGGCAATTAAGCAGAGGAAAGAAACTACCACAAACCCCAAATAAGGAGAAAAGAATTCCTGAAGTTTCACTGAAGCCATCCAGAGATTTGAAGAAAGAAATCCCTACAAGCCATGAAATCTGCTTTTGTCCCTGTGGTTTACAGTGACACTAGCTTTACAACACTTAGTGTATTGCACTTCTTGGGATATTTCATGTGGCTCTTTCCTTGGTGAATGCTGCAAGATGATGGATGCGATTCCTGTGCTATCCCATATTCTCTCTCTAACCTCTTGATCTTTAACCAGTGGAAGCAGCATATTTTCTCTCTCTGGAAAACAGACAGCTGACAAGAAAACTGCCCTCTAGGTGGTTACTGCCAGGAGGTTGTCATAGCGGGTGGGAGATAACAGCAGTGAGCTGGCTGGGGGCAGAGGATCACTCAGGAGTAGACAACCACTCTCTCTTTCAACACATTTCTGAGCTGCTTCTACTCTGCTCTGCCTTGCCCTGAATTCTTTAGCAACCCTTGGGCTAGCCAGTTGTTTGTCTTGAGAAACATGGGGGATTATTCTTTAAATTTTTCAGTTGTTTCGATGCCTTGTAACTTCCCAGAAAGGGCTTTTATAGGTTTATTTGAATTTTGACCACGCTTGACTTGAACTGCAATCCATTATTGCATTAGCAATGAAACAAGCACAAGTTAAAAAAAAAAAAAAAAAGAAAGAAACACCAACCCTTGTAGGCTTTTATTAAACAGTCATTGTCTTCATCCAGTGTTCCCACATTGAGTGTGACCACGCTGGCAGGGAATCTGCCTGTGAGGCCACTCCAGCCGTGGCTGAGAAATAAATCCAGTGCCTGAAGGAAGAGGGAGGCAGAGTCCTGTTCACAGCAGAGGGGGCAAACATCTCACATTGGCTCTAAAGGGACTGTGCCCTTTTGTGGGCTCTTTCTACTGAATTCCAAAAAAGGTATTAGCAGCACTGATTGGCCTTTTTTTTGGGAGCAGGGGATTTTTTTTTTTTATTTGCAGAACTACACAGTGCTGCAGCCACTAAGAAATAGATCAACAACTTCTTTGATTTCCTGGTGTCATGTGTGTTTATTCTGCCTCATCCAGCAGCTTCAGTGTTATTTGCAGGTTCCATAGGATGCTGCGAATCCTGAATAATTCACTCATGATGTCTGTAATATCTCCACACTCATCTTTGCAACAGTGCTGTGAGGTAGTGGAGTCACAGGCTCTGTAAAAGACCATAGCCCCTTTTTTTTGTATTTTTTTCCTATTCAACTTTGAAACTTTGCTTTTGTGTTTCCTACCTTTTTTCCAGCTTTGAACTCTGCTGTGCAGCCAAAGGGCTATGCCTTTAAACAGACTTTGAGAATGACCTTCCTTTCTGTGGAGAGCCTGCCTATCCAGCTATGCTTTTGAATTAATTTCTGCAGCAAACCTGCAGCAGTGTGGTTTTCCCAACTGTTACCCACTTTAGCTAATCTCAGGATTTTGTGATCAATACACTTTGTTTCTGCCTGAGGCCAATGCAAGTCAAATATTTGTAGCTTGATCAGCTAATTTTCAAAAGTCTGGAAGACCTTTTCATGGTCATATTGATTCAGCCCTGCAGAATATATGAGCCACAAAAAAATAAACACAATAGGATAGCCAGTTATGTTGCTTCTTTGTGTACATGGATCAGAAGTATTCTGTGAGAATGGTGCCATATTTCCAGTCTGTCTTCTGCATGCAAGCAGTGTGAGACTCAGTGGATAGGCCAGTGTTCTGTTCCCTCTGCTAGGCAATGCAAATCACAGCTGCTTCTGTAGGCATTAAAAGATTAAATGCTATTTTCATATTACAAGTGAGAAAATGCAAACACGCATTAAGAGATTCAGTGTCAGGGCTTCATAACAGAAGTTCTTGGCAGTTTCTTTGTCATACATTACATGCCCTTTAGATAAAGGGTAAGGACTAAAAATCAACGTAACCTTTTCCTTCTCCCATCTAGATCTAGATCTGTGCCTATTTAGGGAGTGTGCATGTGCCTGGAATGATAACAGTTTACTTCTGGAAGAGAATGTTAAAACTGTGGTGCTAGAGAGGCTCTAAGAAATCTTAAACTCAGGCTTGAATCGAATCTGCAGCTCCTCAGGATCCATGAAACTCACAGCTTGACAGTGAAGTGCTGCAGCTTATGTAAATACGCAAATGTCCCATTGGCAGGTGTTTCAGCTCATAAGTGGATATGTATAATCTCTACTCCTGTACAGACCTCGTGAGTCAAACAGCACTCCAATCTTTAGAACCGTGTTGGTGTCTAATTCTCATGTAGTTGTGTAGGAGGTGTTTCTGTCTGAATTTTTTTTTTCACAAGGTGACCCATAGACTGCCTTGCCCTCAGTTCCCCTGCTAGACCACAGTGGCAGAAGTACTTGCTCAAAAGAGAGGTTGCTGATAGCTGATACTCTAAGCACCTCACAGTGTCTATACATAGTGAGGGTCTACAACCACTAATGGTAGCTGCACGGTAGTGTCTAAGTGTAAGGAAAGCCTTGCGTTTTGTTAGTATGAAATGGGATACAGCCCACCGCTGTGATTGCCTTGAAGTTTCCCTCTGACATGTGGTACCCTGTCCTTACCCTGCCCTGCCATCAGACTGAAAAAATTGAGTCAATCTGGTTTCCCTCTGAAGTAACACATGCCCGAGACTGGACACAGACCTCCAGCTGCAGATATATTTCACACACATGCATGTTTTGCTTTTGTTATGCTCTAATCAGATTGGCAGAGCCTCCTAAATTAGACGTGATCAGCAGTAGCAGGCATGGGTGAGGCCATTACATCTAGATGGCAGTGTTACTTCAGGAGAACATTAAAAGTCGTCCCAGTTCTGCATGGATTGAGCCTGATTGACCTTACTTAGCAGGAGAACATGCCAAGAACTTATCTTGTACAACCCGTTAGTAAGCTTTAAGGTTTCTTGAACCTTAGAACAATCATTTTACGTCTTTACAAACCTGTTCCACCTGTCTGCAGCTTGTCAATATCTATCCTGTGGCTTATTAAATTCCCAGGCTTCATAAAAGGCATTGATCTATTTTGCTTAACCATTTCTCTGACTGTTTGTCTCCTACTGTAAAGCACAATATGGTATTACATTATATCAAAGTCCAAACCCTAGACTCACAGTGGTGCATTCATATTATTTTCATGCTAATATTTAAATAGACCATTTTGGAATTGACAAACATTGCTAAATACTTCTGTTTAATTTTTACTTCCCTCTAAAGTCTTTGAACCAATGATAGGTATTTCTTCTCCTGAGAGCATATGAATGCCTGCCAAATATTGTCTGCTTTCTGGTTTATGTTTTTTAAAGAGCAAGTCTCATTAGCGTCTGGAAAAACCCCTGTGGTCACAGCTGTGCCATGCCATTGCTATTCTGCTGAAGCACTGCAGAGCCCTTTGAAGTATTTCAGCAATGTCCTATGCTGTTCTAAACCTCTGCAAGCTTGATGTGTACCTAGATTCAGATATGCAGATCTGTCTTTGGGTTTTAAGCCCAGAATATGCCCACTCATGTTTTTAGGATGTGTGTGTTGGCTTTATTTTTGGTCCCATATTCCACCTAAAGCGAAAACCATTCAGCCCTTGTGGTGAGGCTGCTGTTGTTCCACACCTGCCTGCTCCATGACTTCCTTCAGGTGACAAGACAAAACAAGGAGATCTTCATACCAAACCATGCAAGCCTACTTTTGCAGTACCTAGCCTTAGCATGAAATTCCCAAAAAAGGTCTAATGAAGATACGTGTCTGGCAGAGTAAAAGCTACGATAACACAGGCAGCTGCTCAGAGTTTCAAAGATCAAGTAGAGCAGGTTCAGAGATGGTGTGTGTGTGTGTGTGCTGTGAGGTGCATGTATAATGCAAGTTTGTCCTTGGCTACAGCAAGTGTTTTAGTGCTGTACTGTACTCCCCTAGATGAAGTGCTCTTCATAAAAAGTTTTAAAACCAGCAGTCCCTGATGTGTGGTGTCCATTCTTGTCTGTGCAGTCAGGAGTTCCCTCCAAAGTTATTATAGCTCACATTTCGTCACTTTTCAGGACGAATTCCACCACACACATACCCTTCCGCCTGCTTCTTCTGCCCTAGCAGGGTTGTTCTGATCAATCATTGTTTACTGAGTTTTGTATTTTTTTAGTGGTTACTTTCACTCCCCTCTGGAAAATGGACTTCAGGCTCCTTTTATCTCACTGGAAAGTTTATCCATATCTAACCTACCACTAGTATTTCAAAAACAGAAATCTTGCTCAGTTACTTTCTAAAAAGGAAAAGTTAAACCCTCATCAAACTACTTTCATTAATGTCAGTTTTATGTAACCAGTGTTAACTACAAAAATACTTAAAGATATTTATGGAGATATATCAAAAGCCTGTGTATCCCTTTAGCTGTTTGGCATTCTCTGAAGCAAAAAGTTATTTATCAGATGCTGTATCTTTATATATATATGAATGTGTGTGGTTTTACTACATCCTATGTGAAGTTATAATATGTATTGATGTGTATATTATCTCTGAGTGCAGATAAAATTCTGTTGATCAGCAATGTTTTCTTTCAAAACCTTGCTAAGATCAGGAAATTAAGAGTGACTCCAATGTAAATAGCACTGAGAGTCAGCAGAGCTTGTTCCCATGGGCCTCATTAGCTTCTTTAGCATGAGGACACAACCCTTTCCTCCAGATCCTTACAGATAAAAATGTCATACCCCCAGTACGACAACAAAAGAGTTGGGGGCTTTACGTAACTCTTTCTCCTTTCACTGACTGCATGAAGATTATGAAAATAAAACATGCAAGTGGTAACTCATATATAAAGAAAAGAATAACTAATATTCAGGAAGTTTATTTTTTGTTTAAGCACTTACCAGAGTTTGAAATTTTATTTTAATATTTCTTTTCATTCCCAAAGCATCTGTTATCCCTTCTGAAATTTTTTTGAATAAACCCAGGAAGGCTTCCCCAATTTTTAAGGGTTTTTTTTTTCCCCACACTGCTACTGCAGTTTGCTGTCAGCATTTGTCAACAATCAGTAAGAAGGCCCCTAACTTTCTGGAAACAAACTAAAAAAAAATGCAAGCTGAAATGGGAAATGGAGCCTGAGTTCACCACAACTGCTACTGTTACCTCTGTGTTCAAGTTGGAAAATATGGATTGTTTGCTTTCCCATAGTTTTGAATAATTTTTTTTTTCTGTTCATAATAATAGAACACAGTCATAGAAAACTTTTCTAAACTTCTCTTTTCCAGCATTCATTTTCAAGCTTTTAGGCAAAGCAGGAACTAGCTTTGTCTATTGGTTCCCAGTGACATGGACATTTGCCTTTGGGAGTTACTGGGGTGGATCCCCAGGCTGTACACATGATTGCATGCTCCCTGCATAGCCCCAGGCATTCAGAAGAGCTCAGTCCAGTGTGAGACCTACAGATCAAGTTGTGAAATTCCCCAGGCAAAGTTGTATATCTTTTTATGTATGTATACCCGTAAACGTGATTTTTAGTGTGTATGTGTGTGTGTATGTGTGTGTGTATATATATATATGGCACATAGCCTAAGGTACTGCAGTGCTAATGTTATATCTATATAATTAATTTTTATATATAATTTAATATATCAGTATATCCATTATATTAATAGTTTTGTTGCATTATTACCATATTAATATTTATATATGGTGTGTTTTTCATATATAGCATAGCGCGCTAATTGCTTCCACAACTGAGAGCTGTTTCAATGTCCAGGCTAAGTTTCTGTAAAGGGTTAATGTGTTGGGGGCTAGAAGGTGGGATGATGGGGAGATGTTAATGTGAGGTTTGGGGTGGTTTTTTCTTTCTTTCATTTCAGAGGGTGAATGAACAGTGCTGATTCATGCTGCTGAATACAGATTTAAAACTTCTAAAGATCAAATCTTCAGTCAAACTAGGTTTCTGTGTTTTCATCTCTGTAGCAAGAGAATGAGATACTAATTCTCAATATAAAAAAAATCAAGAGAATGTGGTCTGATAAAGAAGCTCAATTGATTTTTACTGACAAAGTGAAAAAATCATCCAGGAATTCCTGAGTAATGCAACAGATACCTTTTCTTCTGGCTTGGCAAATAAAACAAGATGTGGATTTCTGCATCAGGTTTTGAGATTTGTCCTGTTGGCACACCATATCCTCACTTTCCTTGCTACTGCAACAGACCTCGCTGCTGCTTCTCTTGTATGTTGGGTCACAGGTGCCAAGGAAAAGGTTGACACGGTCACCTCCATCTGCAGGGCAATATCATCTGAACCAATTCAGCAGTCACCCTATGTTTATACCCTGAAGCAATGATCTTCGAGCAGTCTTAAGTGCTCACCTGCTTACCTCTTGAGAGGGTTGCTGCCCTCCTCCCAGCGCCTGTAATTAGACCAGCAGAAAAACACCTCCTGTTGCATATCCTCAAAGTGGGCAGAAGAGTGAGGGGAAAGTGTAATATTCAAAACACCAGCTCAAATGAGAGTGTGTGAGCAGAGCCAAACCCAACCATAGCTAACACAACTCAACTCTGCATTAGCTGCCTGTGGATGGTGTTGGAAAGACAAATCCTTACTCTGCCCAGAGGCTGGAAAGGATTTCTTACTCTTCTACTGCAAGTCGTGCCCCCATTGAGTCTCTTACCTCTACTAATGACCTCATGGGATGAAAAGGATTTATTTAAGCATGATTCATGATACTGGATAAGGGACTCCACCAGCTATGTCTACATCTTTCTGGGTATGGCCGACAAGGGATCTGTCTCTGGTGATCGTGGGAGACAAGTCCTGTAGTAATTTTTGTGAATACAGACCCTATGTCAGCCTGCAGGACTGTAAGGGTCCAAAGTGCAGATTTCCTTTCCTTTTGAAATGCTAATAACAATCACCCCGTGTGTCTCTGCCTTCTCTTTGATAACAGTGACTTTTTATTATGCTCACATTGGGCAAGTGAGCAGTTTACAAATAAGGATACTTTAGCACCTTCCTTTAGTCCAGTACCGGTACTCCATGCTAAGTGTCCTACTAAAAGTGTACTGGCTGCTCGAAGTTTGCTTTGCTCTGAGAAGTCTTTACCGGTGCCTTTGTTTGACAGTACATTGTATGTGATTTGCAGTTTCCTCAGCTGTACTCATTCATCTTGTTCATAGCTCTTTTATTAAGGGTAATTTACCAAACAAATAGAAATTAATTTAGAACTTGTTAATCTGTAGAGAACTGCTAAGATGAGACTATTACCTGAAATCTGAAGGAAGAAAAAGTCAACAGCAAGGCATATTTGAAAGTCTTAACAATCCCTTTTCTTATGTACAGAACAGTGATTTTAGTATCATATGGCCCAATCCTACCAGAGTAATAGGCATGTATTACATCCCATCCTTCTAATGGCATTAAATTTCTGGTTAACACCCCTCCCAGCTTTCTCCATTGCTCCTGCAGTTTTGTGTCCATCTAGAAGCACAGACTTTTGTCCAGTCCAGCTCACTGCTGTGTGTGAGTTTCTCTGACAGGGCAGCTGTTTTATTGTTGGCTGCCCGTCATTTTCTATTTAACATCAAAGTGAAGGATACAGGCACAACTCAAAATTTATTTTTGTTATCTCATGAGACTAAAATTCTTGGGAGAAGTACCATGTTGACAGAATCTGAGGTGCTTTCTCAGTCGTGTATGTGCTACAAGATCACTTTGATATCAGAATAACAAGCTGAAGATGACCACCTTAATAGACAGTCTCAGCAGAGATAAATCCAAGCACATTTTTGCTGTACTGCAACTCTGGAGAACTCTCCTGCTGAAGATGTACAGCCTGAGGTGCCTACCATTGCTAAGGTAAAAATGGACTGTGGTTCGTCTCCATTAAACTCTTCCAGAGAGTTATTCTGATTTGTGAAGTACATCTTTTGTTAAAACACTATCATTGGAAAGACATTCTAAAATGCTCTGTGGGAACAGCCTAGTTTATAGGAGTTTGAAAGCCATCTCACCCCTTGAGTTGCACAAATAGCTCTGAGGGTTGGAAGACCCTGAGTGATATACTTCTGTACTGATCCAGGGTAAACCTTTTCTTGATGTGCAAGCATAGCATCATAGAATGCCCTGGGTTGGAAGGGACCCTAAAGATCATTTTGTTCCCCTTGCCATGGGCAAGGACACCTCTCACTAGACCAGTTGCTCAGCTCTAAGCTGTTGACTGCTACCCTCTGGATGTGACTGTCCAACTCCTTTCTTATCCATCTAACAGTCCACTGCTCAAATCCATCTCACTCTAGTTTGAAGGGAAGGATGCTGAGGGTGACCGTGTCAAAGGCTTTACAGAAATCCAGATAAATGACATCTGTAGCTCTTCCCTTGTCCACTGATATAATCACCCCACCACAGAAGGTCACTGGGTTTGTCAGGCAGGACTTGCACTTGGTGAAGCCATACTGGCTGTCTCAAATCACCTCCCTGTCCTCCACATGCCTCAGCATGGCTTCTAGAAGGATCTGTGCCATGATCTTCCCAGGCACAGAGGTAAGGCTGACAGGTTGGTAGCTGCCAGAGTCTTCCTTTCTACACTTTTTGAAGTTGGGTTCAATGTTTCCCTTTTTCCAGTCTCCTGGGACCTCACCTGGCTACCATGACTCTTCAAATATCATGGAGGCTTGGTAACTACATCAGCAAATTCCTTCAGGACTCTGGAGTGCATCTCATCGGATCACATAGACTAATGTACATTCAGGTTCCCCAGTTGGTCATGAACATGATCTTTACTTATAGTGGGAGGGACTTTGCTCCCCAAGTCCCCATCCTACTGTTCATCCACTTGAGAGGTGTGGAAAGAGAGGTTGCCATTGAAGACTGAGGCAAAAAAATTGTTGAGTAGCTCAGCCTTCTCATATGTTGTTACTAGTTTTTCAGCATTCTGTGTTGGGGTGGTACATAATATAGGGAGAAGAAATTCAAGCTCTGAGAAATATTAGATGATGCCCTAGCTGATCTGCTTGTTTCTCATAAATGCTGTTGAGGGCTTTCTTAATTTTTAATGGCAGTCTTGACAAATTTGGAACATTAAAGGCAGCTTCATCAGGATGTAATGATCTGTGTAGTAAAAGTAGAGGTGGTATCTGTCACAATGTTTGGACACATATGGGTACCTGTAGTTGCTAAATGATATATGACAAGGTATGTCATTAAGCCATCAGATTTGAGTAGCACACAGAGTTGCATATTTTAAGAAAAAAAAGTTCAATTACGATGTTTTTCTATCAGTTTCTAAATGTAAAGCACATTCAACCTCCTTAAATTTTTTTTTGAACATGCAGATGCACCTTATACCAGTAATTCAAAGAAAAGAGGTACCACTACTAAATCAGATATTATTAAATGCGACACACCTGAATACGTCTCTTTGTTCAGTTTTAAGAAAGGTAGAAGGAAACCCATCTATTCATGACAGCTGTGTATATTTGATCTATCCTGGCTTGTACGAAAAGGGAGAGAAATATTTTAGGCATTCATGAGTCAGACATTTCTTTGCCTGGGAAAACCAGATGAGGTGTCCATGTAAACAGAACAGCTTTCTCCCTCACTGTAAACCTGCAGAGCATGCCAGCATATCCTTCTTCATGTCTGGGTGTACCAGTGGTTGGCAGTGTTTTTCTTGTTTCTGTGACACTTTGAAATACGTACCTATCTGTGAAACACCTGACAGGGAGATACGCTTTGTTTAGCTAATAAAAAAAATTATGTTCTTGAACAATTAATTAAAAAAAAAAAAGTAATTATCTTCCATAGCAGACAAAAATGTCCTGTCCTGAATCTCCCATTCCTTTTGACCAGTTAATCCACACAGTCACAGAGAGACTCATCAGGCATAAAAGTGTGACAGACATTATAGTGTCAGACAGTAAGAGGGCAGATAAAATTAGTGAGAACAAGGTTATAAAATGAGAAAGACTTCAAGTGAGGTAGAAAGGCAAGAAAGTAGAAAGGAGATTAATTTATTTTTGGTCTGGAATTTCTTTTTATGCTTTTCCCCTTTCCTGTACGTCTCCTAGGAAGTGCGGCTTTTCCTATGCCAAAATATTGACACCCTTTTTGACTAAGCATCTGAGTAACACTTTGCTGTTACCCACCCTAATTTACTCTTCAACAAATCACCACTTCTTATCAAAACACTCTTTTGTTTGTGTATTTCCTGCTTGATTTCTTCTTAAGCTATTATAGCTATTATGAGGTTTTTCAATCAGTATTCATGATACAACTTTCAGAAGATGTAAGAAAAATAAAGGACATGGACAGCTAACAATATCTTACAACAGAAAAAGACTTAGAATCATAGTATCTTGGCTTCAGCAATAGAATAGCTTTTTTATTTTCTCAGAAGAAAAGCAAGAGTATTGATTATTATTTGTTTATTAATAGACAATAATAAAGTTAGTGCATGTTTTATGCTATAATGATGAGGCAGCTGATACTCCCCCTTTGGAGTATTTATTTTTGCTACTTCTTTTTCTTTGCTCTGCTGTCCTGGGACTCATGCTCCAAATAAGTCCAAACAGAAATTTCAGCTTAACAATACCTGGCAGCCTCCATGAAACAAAAGCTGCTTGTGACGGGAGGCAGCTCCATCCAGATGGACAGAGGTTGCCGTTAAGGGAATTAATCCAGTGGGTGGGATTTTTATTTTATTTTTAAATAATATTGCATTGGGGATAGGGACACAACAGTGGCTTCATTCCAAACATTCTGCTGAAGGAAGCATTTCTGGTGGAGATAAAAGGTTAATGTCTTCCCTCCCTCTTGTCAGTACTTGTTGACTCTCATTGTGGTGGATGGTAACAGAAAACACTGCTAAAGCATCACCTCTCATGATCTGTTCCCCAACATGCCACATTTAAATGCTATTTGAATCCAAGGACTGAGTAAAAAGAGCCATTCAAGCCTGTTGTAACTGTGTCAAGACACAGGATTTCTCTCCGAAAGGGAGCAGGACATGGTTGCTGACTGATTTGTTTGTACTTTGTGGAAGCGGTAGAATATGGTTGAAAGTCATGGAACAAACTAAATGTTTGGGGTTTATTTTAAGCTATGACTAAGAAAGAAACTTAAGCATAGAGGATGGCTCATTACAGATGGTGTTTAAGTCATCAAAGGAGACAGAGGCTGTGTGAGGAAAGAATATTAATTATGGGGAACAGTGAGGGCTACTATTTAGTTTGATCTGCATCAACTGTAGGAGACATTCCTGCTCCCAAGTGCAGAAGAAAGGGCAGATCTCTGCTGCTGCAAAGGGTGAACTCTTCATCATTTCAGACACACTTGTACCATACTCATCTGCCCTATTTTTCCCTATAATGGCAAGTCTAAAATAGGTTAATCTCAGCACTCTGCAGTGCCCTTTTGTAATGATGCCACCAAACTGGCACGCGTAACCCTCAGCATGCCAACTGCAACTGCGGGAGAAGGTTCTGCTTCAACTTGAAATGAGCGTTCTCATAAAGATATTATGGAAAGCTCGTTCAAAGGAGGTTGGGAAAACTGTCATTGTTGGACAGACCATGGAATTGAAGCACAGTATTGCTGAATAATTTGCCACTCAGTGTAGTAGATGAAGTTGGTGACAGAGCTATAAGTATAATTCATCCTAGATCAGAGCCTGGTTGCAAAACAATTAGATTTGGTTCCCATTTCTTAGGAAGAACGGGATAAACAGTAGAGGATGAAACAGGTCAGATTCCCATAAAGTTTTGCTTGAGGTAAAATTTGAACAATGTGATTTGTGGTTTACTTTATCTTTTTTTCCTTTCTTTTTTTTTTTCTTCTTACTCATCCATGTGGCTACTTCAGAAGGTGTAGCCAAGCTGCCATGTTACTGTGACAGGTTAAATAATGGGAAATTCTCCTGTTACATTTCTTTATATTCTGTATCAAAGTATACATTCCTTTCATTTGGTTTTTGAAACATTTTTACTCAAATTTAGTATGCATCTACCCAGATGGCCATAGCCAGCTGTGGTCCAGATGCTGATTATGCTGCATTAAGTGATGCAGTGTTCTTGCTGCAGGTCCTGCAGGGCACCATGGCAGGCACAGGTAAACATTGTTCTGATGGGAAATTAAATATTCTAGACATGCTAGAGATTAAGTTAAAAAATAAATAAAAGAAAGGCTGTTTACAATCTCTCTTTCATTGTCCTGCACAGCCCTGCTGGAAATGTGCCTTCTGCCCTGTAGGTCACGGCAAGGAGGCTGATTTTCACTCATGTAGAGCCTGTGTTGCAGTTTTTCCTTGACAGAGAAGCAGCAGGGGTATGTGCAGCAGAGGAGTAGGAACATGGGGGAGGAGGCGTAGGAATGCAGTTAGGATGAGTAGGCACGGAAAAGCCTCTGCTACCTGGAGGTCAGAGCTAGAGCTTGGGCAGAGAGCTGAAAGGCAGGTAAATGATAGTGGAGGAAGAGGAGGGTGTTCACATGTTTCTTGATTATTCAAGCCAGGAAATGCCTTTTAATTTGTGTAAAATGTAAGCTGATGCTGATCCTGTTTGGAACTTTGAGGTGTTGCTGGAACACTTGAAGAATCTCATGTGCAAGACAGAGGCTTCAGGGAAGGACCAGTCCAGCCTTGAGGCAACCAACTGGTGTTTCTGAGACGACTGAGCTCTAGCAAACACAGGAGATAAATGTACCTGATAAATAACAAATTGTCTTCATCCACAAAGGCTCATTCTGTGCACATTGTTTATCAGTTGTTAGTCAGATATGCACGAACATGCCATTCACACCGCAGGGAGCATGAACCAGCAAACGTGGGACCAATTTTAATGGGATACCTAGAGGCACAAGCTGTGAGGTGCTGAGTATCATTTAGTAGAGTCTGGCTCCAGATGTTTTCATGAAGTATGACAAAGGAAATATGTGCCATATAATAACCTTAATTTTCAGGTGGAAAATTAGAGAAATGGGTGCACTTACTAGCATGCACTAACAAGACTGCTGTTGCCTTTCTGCCCTGTGAAAAAAATTTTATTGTCCCCCTCCACCCTCCCTCAGGTGACTAGTTTGATCTTGCATAAAAGTTTTAAATTTGCTTCCAGATTCTCAGACAGTCTTCTCTAGCTCACGGGTTAATAATTACACCTCCTCTTTAACAGTATCTTTCATGTTGTGGAGTTGCAAAGTATTTCAAAGCCCGTGCCAGTATCATCCAGGGAGAATGCAAGGTAACTTAAACCAGTGGAGAATCAAGTGAATGGAGGAGTTGGCTCTGCATGTAAAGAGGTCTCTGCACCTATAGTCAAAAAGGAGACAGCGTGGTGGGCAATGTGCTCTGCCAAGTCAGCTTCTAGTCTCTGTTGGCAAAAGGAAGACAAAGACTGTTTCTAATGGAAAGTATTTAAATGCTGAGGACTGGGAGGACAAAAGGTGGAAAATGTGCCAAGGCAGCTGCGTTAATACCTTTGTCTTGACAAAACTATTGTACCGTTCTTGATTGTAACTGACATTAATGTAATTTTATGTCATCAGTGTTTATCACTCCCAGGTGTAAAAAACTGAAGAGTCAGGCTTATTTTTGGGAATGGACTTTTTGTCCTACTGATTTTGAACCTTAGGGATCCTTTCTCCCCCTCCCACCTTTTTTTTGTTCTTGTTTTGTTTTGGTTTGTTTTTTTTTTTCCTTTTTTCTCTGTATAGCTATAGACTAGAAACTGTTATCGTTTCCCCATAACGCTGAATTTCTCACATATTCACTTACTTCCTGGAGCTGGGGCTTTAAGAAGTACATTGTAAGTCCAGGTGCTCCTTGGAAAAAAAAAAAAAAAAAAAAAGACAATATTCTCATATGTAAAAGACTGAATTCCTTGTGGCACTGACATCAGTCCTGCCTTAGAGTAAGGTAGAGGTGTCCCATTTCCACTTTCAGTGCTGGAAACATGCGTGCTTTCTATGCTACTTTAACCTTCTGTACAACAAGGCTTCCCTTACTGTTTATTTTCTTTCTAGAACTGCTTGCCCATTGTCTTGTGAACCTGACTCCTTGCAGCATCAATGCAGTTGTTCAAGTAGATATGATAAGAAGCCTCACATCTTTAATCAGCAAACTGCATTTGTGACAATAACCTTCGCACATCACTGTAGTTGAACGCTTTCTCAGCTTTGACCTTTCTGTAGGAAGGAAATTACTCCACATGCTTCACACTTTTCATTCTATGTTTTAATAACATAATCTGGGAAAGGAATTAGCACTAACCAGTTAGTGACGCTACATCTAGCAAAGGATTGCTCAGCTCCTCATTTCGATGGTGATATAGTTCACTTAACTAAGGAAGGCCTTGGGGCTATGAAGTATCTGAGAGGTTATCATGAGGCTATGCCAATGGGGTATTTAGGACAGGAAGAGTGCATATAACTAAGTAATGCAAGGATAAAGATGATCCAAGTATATATAAATGCTTAAAAGAATCAGAAATCTGAGAAGGCTGGACCCCTTACTCCCTGAATAAAATATCAGTTAACCAGCAGACCTGATCAGATATAAGTGTCCTAGTGTGCACTTCCTCACTGTAGTCTGACTTTTTTGGAAGTTAATTCTCTGTGGTCATTATTCAAGTTCTAGATTTCTCCCAAGTGCCATAAAGCTTTGTTTATTTAAAATAAATAAAAAAGTAAATTAATCCACTCTTGGATAAAACAACTATTGAGATGCTACAAAAACAGACTCTAATCAAGCTCAGGGCTGTGTGGTTTTTACTGGCATGTTTTCGTCAAGCTTAATACTATACCCAGCACCAAACTTTTGTAAAGGACGAGAAAAGTCCCCTTCGCCCAGTTCCCACACACTCCCCAGGCAGCATCCAGCCTTTTGGATGGAGGAGGCTCGTTTCCATAACTCTGCACAAAATGCAAAGAGTGTAATCATTTGCTTGCAGGCTCATTTGTGAGAATCAAAACAGTCCACATCAGAAAGGAAAAGCCTGGGCACGTAACAGAAAGATGATCCCAGGTATTAACAAGGCTGTGCAATGCCTTGGCAGTGGGGGAAGGTTCTTGTACAACTCCATGCACTGGAGTGGAAAGGGAAATATGTTTTATGATGTTACCTAGTCGGGTAAGATCATTCAGGGCTGGACAGATTTATCATGCACCTGCTAATTGACAGCCCTGTCCCCAGGACAAGATTTCAAAATCTGTTTCAGACTGTACTACTCTAATTTTAAATACGGAAAAGCAAATCCTTATCCCTGTGAGCTCAGTCACATTGTGGATTTCAGCTGGGTCAGAATGTTTTTTCTTGCAGCTTTTTCTGAATATCCAGTAGTCAGTGCACCTCACCAACACGTGAAAAGTGAAAGGGTTTCTCTACAGTATGACTACAGTGTTGCATTGTTTCTCTACCTTCATTTTACAGGTTTACCTTACTGCAGCTGCCACACTGATACAAAGGATATGTTTTTGTAACACCCCTGTCAACTAGCCAGGTTATCATTATGATGCATTGAAGGAAAATAGATAGATTCAGTAATTTGCTTAAAAGCCAGAGTGAATTCACCACAGGGTGGGCACCCTGTGAGTCTTCAGTCTCAAGCAGAATCCTAACCACTGAATCATCTTCTTCGGCTAGATCAGCATACAAAGAATAAATGTTAGGAAAGACTTCCAAATGTATACATTATTAAGTTAGAAAAGCAGGAGCTCCACTGCAGGGAAGGTAAGAAAATGTAGTTCCAAAAAGTCACCCTCTCCAAATAAATGCTGAGCTTTTGAGAAGTGCTTTGTGATCCTTAAGAGCCCCTCTTAGTAATCCCTCCGATAACTTGTGTTCTTTGATTGACCTGTCACATCAATGGTCTTGCTTTTATGATGCATATTCTGAGTCTGGTTCTTCTTAAGTTACAGATACCATTGTAAGTGGATTCTGGAGAATGTAATGAAGCTTTTCAACACTCAGCAAAACCAAACTTGCAGTTACCAAAACAGAGGGGGTCATGCAGCATCACCTCTGCATTTTGGCAGGTGTGACTCTTGGTGCTGCACCTGAGTGCAGGTATTTAGCATACACAAAGGCTTGATGTTGCCTCAGCATGGCCACAGTGTTGAGGCATATAAAATCTCCCTAGTAGGGCATAAGACTGTTACAGGTGAAGCGCAACATGGAGCTCAACTAAACCATGGAAGCCCTGAGCCTGAAGCAAAGCAAAGCAAAACTTTAGTGGGAATCAGAAGAGGATTTGGTTCTCGTATGGATAATGGCAGAATCCATCACTTTATTTCTTATTCATAGAAAGGGCATAAGCTCTCATTTTCATGGCATGAGGCAGCCACCAGCATTTGGAGATTAAAAAGGAACTGGGTTTTGTGTTTGTTTATTTTTTAAAAATACGGGTCTTCTTGTAAGAATACAAAAAGATTTTGTTGTGTCCTGCTTATAAATAGCACTGGCCTCTCTTTACCAGGGGACTACGTTCGAAGGAAGACCCTCTCCTGCTTTGCTGTTCTGCTATGATTTATATTATTGAACTCTGAGTCTCAAAGGCAGTTACATGCTAATTTATTGAAAAATCTGGCAAAGATCTTGGGAAATTTTTTTGCCTCATATAGTTGCTCACTTGGTTCAATCTGGGAGGAAGATCCCTTAACTTCAGTCCCTCTCTGTCTTTTCTTTAATCTCATTGTCCATATCGTTACTCATTCTGAACATTTAGTGGCCACTCACAGACTGGCAGTGCTTCACCTGTGACTCACACCTCAGTCACTTGTCCAGAAATGAAGCCGTCCTGGTCACTGTGGAAAGGGCAGACAGCCCTGGGAGGATGAGTAAACCTCCTCTGCTGAACTTTCTCCTTTGTGCCTGGTGTCATGTGTACTTAAGGACTGGCTTTAGGGAAACCAAGGGCGTAACAAGAAGCAGCTCATGAATGTGCCTGTGAGTCAAAGCTGCTGAGGTCTGCACCGTTTTACTTGCCTTGAGTCTGAGCTCCCAGACAGAGATTTGCCAGCTTAACCTGAGAGGAATTGTAGTCCTCCTTTGTGTGCTGCCAGTGGCACTGAGACCTGACTGTAATGATTGCCGTGTGTCTCATGACTTGTGGGCAAATTCCTGTGCAGTCCAATGCACTGTGACAGAGCAGGGAAAGACTGCTGTCAGTAAACTTCGGAGGCAGCAGGACAGCCATGAGAGTTATTTCCAGAAAGTGTTCTGAGGAGTTTTATCACTTAAGAGTTGCTCAGGCAATACATTGTTCTTTGAAATAAGTAGAGTCCCAGCTCATGGATCACAGCATACGTTGTCACAGTTTTCTGACCTGTCACTGAGCATTTGAGCTATCAGGTTTTCTATATCTGTTCTTCTAAACTTCTGCAAATGCTCTCTGGCTACAGGGGTAAGCAACATACTTTTTACACTGTCAGTAGCAACTAGAAAGTGTCGTAGAAACGTAATTTCTTGTCAAGACTTTATCTTCTTGTTTTCCTTATTGGGAAAAAAAAAAGTGAATGTACTTTCTTTCTTTTTGAGTATGGGCTTGAATGGAAATGTAGGGGTAAAGATCAAGGTTATATAAACTGTTTAACTTATTGCATTACTAAAGGAAAACAAATGAAAATAATTAATAAGAATAGTGAAAATAAGCAACCCTCAATAGATACACAGAGAATTAAAAGTGGGTCTCATCTTAATAATTTAGGGTTCTTTAGTCCAAAATAAATTATTAAATATATGAACCTGGGCATAGTATGAGACTGGTACTCTTAGCAGTAGATGTTCTTACAGATTAATAATTGATTAAAGACTGGAAATTCCCCTGCTTGGTTCTTTCCTTCACTGGAAAATTCTTCTGTGATATTGAACAGGCACTTAGATTCATCAGATCCCCAAGGGGATTTAATTGTCTCTATGTGGATGCAGTGCAAATACGGAGCAACAGGCAAGACTCTCTCCAAAGACTTTAAGGGTCTGCTTGCTTAGCACCTTACATAGGCACTATGGCAGTTCAGAAATGAGAGAGAGAGGGGTCTGGGGTAATAATGCTGAAATCTCTGAATACACGTAATGTCTTTGCAGGCAGTAAACGGTTGAGAACAAAGCCCAGCAATCTGCTCCTTGCCTAAAAAGCAAGGTGGGAGCTCTATTTCCTGTGATTTGTGTAACTGTCTAATAGTTCGAGCATTTACCTAAGAATGTAGCTATCTGCATCACCTCCTAGTCAGGACAAAGGGATTTACTCCTGCATCCCACACATCCTGAAAGAGGGACCTAACCTACAGGTTATGTATGTTTTGGTCAACATACAGCAAGGGATGTAAACAGTAGGCTGGAACAAGAGGGAAATAAGCAAAGACCCTAGGTGCAAAGCAGTGTGGTGTTTGCTGCCTGGAACCATGCTCATTCAATGGTTTACTGTCTAGGATTAAACAAGTTAGGCGCATATACCTGTATGAGGAATGACAGCTCAAAATAAACTCCTTAGGACTTTAAGTGCTGCCACTGCCAAGCAATAATTGGTCTCCTTTTTTCTCAGCCTGCTTTGCCCCATGGCTCCTGCCAGCTACACAACAGCCGGATTTCATCCCACAGCCTAATCAGGGATGGTTCAATGGGTGGGTGGGTGAATGCATATGCCTAGGAAATGGGAGAGTATTTTGAGTCTGTAGCAGAAGAATCTGAATCTGGATCCCCTGTTAGGTGTCCTAGCCACTAGGATCTTACAAGGAATATTGGGTGACTGTTTTGTTTCTCAGATGGATACTTTGGTCCTCTGGATTAGAGATTGTATGCAGGATCTTGCATGCCAGAGCAATTACAGTCCTGACCTAGCTTCAGAGGTCTTTAGTAACCAGCTCCCAGGACATACTTTGAGCTTCCCGGACCACCAACGATCTTCTCTGACACTGTACTGTCTCCATGTTAAATTTAATGGCACTGATTGGGGCAGGAACATAGCTGCATGTTGGGGATGACTACAATGCCAAACTTGCTGCCAGCCTTCACTTTCTCAGCTTCCTTCATTTAATCCTAAACAAATAAATCTTTCAACTTTGTATTTTTAAATGTCTTGGCAAATCCAATTTCTTCTCTAAAAGTGGTAAAAAGGTTTATTTTTTTAATCCCTGTTCCGTGGTGCCAAGATGTTGAGTGAGCACGTAGATTCATATCCTTCAATCAGCATAAGAAAAATGCATTTCCTACTGATGTAAACCTTTGCTCAGTTTCACAAGCCCATACATGCAAGCAGTGATTAATTCTCTTTGTCAAGGTTGCAGTTTTCACAGGTTATTATAGTTCTAGCATGGCCAGCATAGAATTAACTTCCATAGCCTCTGGCTTTAATTCAGACATAAAAGGGATTAATATGAAGGAAAAATCACTACCAGATATACCACCCCATTTAGTTTTCCCAGCTACTGCTTCATCTGTAAGAAGTAATTAATAATAAACCAGACTAGTGCTGATGAGACCAGGTACCATAGAGAAAATTGTACTGCTTTATGTGGAAGGATGTGCTGTCTAGTCCAGGAAGCTTTTCTAAATAAGATTCTCATGGACTTATGATTTCAGATCAATATTTCGTATTACTTACACTCTAATATGCTGGAAAATTATTTCTTCCCTGTCTCTTTGCTCTCAAACGATTTTCAGTGGGCTAATACAATATTTTAGGAAGAAAGCCTACCATTGTTAACTTGTATAGTCTTGCATGTAGTTAGTTACACTAAAAAATTCAGTTGTACCTACAAAGGCATCAGAAATTCAAGTGGTACAAATAGTACTCCTAACCAGCAAGCACCCTCTTTCTTTTTTCACATTGTGAATGCTATAGTCCCCACAGTATTGTAAATGACAATATATATTCTGTATGTATTATATTGAAATAGCTATATTTGCTTTGGTAGCAGATACAGTCTATTCACAACTATTACTGTCAAAACCCAAAGCAAGCCCTCTGTATCTATACTAGAGGTACCAATGATATGTTTCTTGCTACAGGCAGGGGACAGGCATCAAGTGAACAAATACAGCAGATTCAGCCCTTACTTAAAAGGTAACAACATTTTAGTGTTTATATAGCTTAAATTTAGGGGTGACACCCACTGCAAGATTTTAGCAGACTGCATAAATCCAAATTACCCTCCAGCTGCATAGTATATATTACAGATAGCACTTGAACATCAAAGGGATGTGAAAATAACTTTGTTTAGAACTGTTAAGAAGAATCTAAGGGATACCCCTTGATTTGTGTCTTCTTGCATCCATTCACATGCAATTTTTGCTCTTCAAATACTTTGTTCATTTTGTGTTATGATACCAATGTAAGACTTCTGTGCAGTCACTGATTAGATAGGATAAGAAGAATGCATCCTATATCAATAAATTAATAGATAGACAGATAGATAAATAAATAAACCAACACAGAGTGTTCTGGCCCAGAATCACGGCCATGAAGCCCAACAATCAATAGAAGCTTTCCAATTTTTCCTTCTCTCTTGCGTGGGATAAATATCAAAGTATTTAATTATAGGACATGTCAAGTTTATTTCATACAAGACCTGCTTTGACGTGAGAAACGATATGACAGATGTAGTCAGTGGTAAATGGTTTCTACCTGTGGATTTTGGTGCAGAAAAATCAAGGAAAGGTGAGGGAACTAATGCATTGCATCCTTTGAAGGTAAAACAGTGATTAATGCAATATAATCCAAAGCATCTCTTCTCTTTAAGTCCATCAACATTTAATTTGATGTTCATTTTTCCTGAGAGGCCTTTAGGTGGTACAGTCCACATTAGCAAGAAAACAACTGACAATAAGAAAGGTCAGACTATGAAAGTTAAAATACAAGGCTTTGCGGAGTAGCTAGAGAAGGTCAAACACAATGAACTGAAACACCTGGGGAAAAAAAAATAAGGCCATTCAGAGAAAAACATTTTTTTCGTCTTTAATGAAGGGCTTATGGGAGATAACACCCAAGAGTTTAGACAGAAGTAACTTAAACAACAGATGGCTATTTGGAAGAGCTTAATGACATTAAATGTATATATTTTACAGTCTTCTACAGTCATGTTTTAGTTGTACTGACTGGCTGGTGCTGCAGTTGCAGCTCTGGAAATTAGCTGTGGTTGAACTGCTTGGGCATTCATATTTGACAGTAGATAACAAATCCTATGTTGTGTTGGCTGGGAGAAAATTATTCTTGTCTTCCTTTGGCATGTGCAGACCAGGAACGAGGAAAATAAGTTTGTAAAATGATAAAATTAAATTCATGTTTTCTCTTTCCTTGTGACACGCATGTAACTTGCAGGATGAGCATTAGCTCTTAGTGAGCTTAGCTGCCCTGAGAAAGGGGTGAAAACGTGGTACTATCACAAGGGAAGCCTGCTTTCATATGCCATCTGATATCAAACATGTGGATTGAAAGCCAAAACACCAGTATGGCATTCTTGCCCCAAAGGTGAATGCTCTGGAGGAAACACAGCAGCATAAAGTTGATTCATAGTTAAAGCTGGCTAACCAGTTCCCAACATACAGCTTTGTATATAAAAGCAGTATTTAAGGTCTGTGAGCAGCCTGAACCATTTATGAAATTCAATACTGTCATCTCTGGGCTGAAGGCACAAGAGGAGAGCAGGGGAGAGCCAGCTCCCTGCCCACTGGAGTCCTGCTGCATGGCTGGGACCTACAAGGTGCAGGCGTGTGCAAGCAGAACCTGAAGCAAAAGGGAAGAGAAGAGCCGTGCTTGGAAACATAGGGCATATAGCTTTTGTACCCCCAATGAATCAGCCCCTCAGCTGGAAATGGCCTTGGTGTTTCTTTTCTGAGAGCTGGCTGTGGCTGCTCGGCTAAGATACTTGATAGCATTCTGTCTGTGCCCGTGTCCTGCAGTCCTAACATCTCCTAGACTGAAATTTGGCTGTTTCTAAGAAATTCAACCCTTTAGTGAATTGATTTCCCACCCAATTGTATGGCCAAGAACCACATCATTTAATCTGATCCCAGATAACATGCAGGCAAAGTGGGCCAGCCAGTGACCAACGATGGTTGAACCAAAATATTTAGGGGGGAAAATGATATCTGAGCACAGGCTTCTTTTCAAGACTGTCTTAGTTACTGTAACAACCATACTGTTTGATCTATATACCTAAAATTTGCACTCCTGATGTCCTCCTCACTGTACATAAACCTTGCTGAGGGGTTGAACTGTCAAGTATTTCTGAACGTGACTGACAGGAGACCATACACTCAGCATAAGTTAATTCTTTTTGTCTCCCCAGAATGAATTACTCCAAATACCCAATACCTGCTTCTTTACTGCAGGCTAGTGCATAGACAGTTGCATAAAGATGTTTTTGTGAAGTTATTCTTTTTCTGCATCCTTAAGTACTTCAACCAGTTTCTGAACAGACAGGATCTTCCTCTTGAGAGTGTTACTTCATATTTGTGCATGCCGAAGACTATTTTATGAATGAGCATACATCCTCAGAAGAAACAAACCAATATAATGATAGACTGGATTTCTGTGTCACTTTTTAATTTCAGATCTGAGTGACTTGTATCTATTTTAATTTGCATGAAAAATGTTGTTTAGACAAACATACTCCATCGACTCTACTGTGGCAAGTTGCTTTTGTTGCTTGATGAGTGCAGTCCTCTTGGTCTCCACCAGTGATCTCTGGCAGCACAATAAGATTATGTGTTGTTTTACTACTCCTGCTGTACCACTTCGGGATGAAGAGAAAGGATTACAGAGAAAGCTGGACTTTCTGTAGCTGCGGTCATCAGGGTACTACTGGCTTACAGTTCACCAGCAAATGGTTGTCAGACCCGTATGGGAATTCAGTCCGGCTGTGACACTTGGTGACACTTTTGCTGCTGAACTCAGAGAGCACTCATGTAACCTAGGAATGAGGTGCAACTACTGGTACTCACTTAGATCTCATATGTCACAGTGGTCTTTTGTGATTACCCTGTATCTATTTCTAGAATTTTTTGTTTCACTAAAATACTAAGTTCCGGTGGAAAACATAAAGAGCCATGAATTGTTAAAATACATTCATTTACCATAAGCTATATTGTGATTGCCAATAAATTACTTGGCTTTTCTAGGTAACTAAATAAATGAGTCTTAACATTTCATTTATTTATTTTTAGTGAGCAACAGATGACAGAGTTTTATCTTCTAGTTGTAAAGACATGCTGGCTGAATCCTTTGAAAAATCCTAAAGTGATCGATACATCTGATCAAAAAGAGAATGGTTTTTGCACCTCCAATCTAATAAGTGCGTTGGAGAGTGGAGGATGGGAAGGGAACATTGGAATTGCAGCTTGGTGGTGCTGTGGAACATTCAGGTCCATTGCCTTACAGTTGTCTCTTACCCACAAGACAGACAGTCTGTAGCATTATGCCTGAGCACATCCTCACAAACATGCAGTGAGGCAGGAAAGCACTGCTTGCCACATTTTCCAAAGGGGATGCACAATGTCTGACTAGTCCAACTAGGGGGACTGAAGAGAGGACCAACAAACTGAGTGCTGGTCCTCTAAGCCGGAATCCTATGTTGCGGAATAATCCCCTCTATCAGATTTGCTCTCCATCACCTTCTCTTGTATTTTGTGTTGGGTCATTCCTTTCCCTTTCATCTGTCAGACCTTCTTCTTGCTGCAGCATTTCTGGACAAGAAAAACAGAGACAAGGACTTGTGTCTATGTTAGCATAATACAAAACATCAATGCAGTCCCTGCACTTGGCCAAGAGCCTGATGTCCTCACTGAAGCAAGAGAGGCCTTTGTTTTTGTGGTTTCTTGGATTTTTGCCCTGCTCCTTGAAACCAGTTCAGCAGGACCTTTAGCCAGGCTCTGCCTTTTCAAATGACAACCTTCAAAGGCTTTCTGTGAGGTGAGCTCCTTCCCTTAACAGCTTATCTTTCTTTGCAGATGACTATTAAACTTAGTGGCTCTAACAGCCCAGTAATAACTACAGCAATTATGTGAATACAATTATTCAGGGGAGTTTTGCTGGCTGCAAAAGGGAAATGCATGTACTTCACTACAAGGACTTCAGGAGCTCTTGTCCTTGCATATGTTATCAGTGGCTTCAGTCTATAACCATCTTAAGCCTGCTGTGTCTATTCATTGACAGTACATAGACCTTACAAAGATGTTTGTAACATTGCTTCTTTTACAAGGCTAAATATCCTTTGGCTCCTATGTTGGATGCTCACTTCTTAAGTTCAGAACTAGGGGAAAATTTGCCCGTATTGTTGTCACTGATGGTAGTGAGGCCAAGCATAATGGTGCTCAGGGAGCAGCATCCAAGTCCTCCCACGCTCATTCTCAGAGCAGGGCACATAGCTAGACACCACGGAAAGGGCAGACATCATAGGAGGAGGAAAAGGAGACAGCCACTAGACCTGGTGTTAATGTTACTAATCTGTTCAAAACCAATTCTGCCCCACCGTAACCCATGCTTTCTAATAAAAACATATATCTGAGAGCTCTGCTTCTCTGCTAGGCTTGTTTGGTTTAGGGAGTTTGATTTCTGTCATCAGGAGGGACAAGTGGAATGGTGACACATTTCAGTCTCTACTCAGCACCATATAAAGGAGTAACTGTACCCCTTCAAAATAAAGCACCAAGCAGAGCATAGATGGAGGAAGAGCAACATACAATACTCTTATTTATCTATTTGCAATGACATTGCTATTTGAGATAAGTGTACTAGCCTAAGGCAAGATGTGAGCTCTTTTTGATCAAAAGAATTCATTGTGACAACTAATGCAACAGTTGGGGCTGTAGCTAAGCTTCTGCATGCTGGTGCACTAGCAAAGACATGGTTCAACATGTGCTGTATAAACTAGGCATGTGAAATAACTCAGACAATTATTTACCTCTGTGGCAATAAACTTGATCAAAATAGAGAAGGACATTACAATAAACCAATCCAAAAGAAGGATGGAGCAGCTTCTCCACAGTCTTAGCTTCAGAGAAAGGAAGAGTGCTCTGTAAATAAGTTACAGCTGCGTGCAGGGCTGCTGCCCATTATCTGTTTTGACTACCTTGTAATGGCACCCTAAAGAAAGTGCTGCCTTCTCAAAGAAGCTGAGGCAGTGAATCTCAGAGCATCCCCATAGCATCACTTCTGTTTCTAATCACCCACTCTAGAGAACCTGTAGTGTCAAGTACTCTTCATATACCTCAGCATACTCACAGCTCAAGGGGAATTGCTATTGTAAAATTGCCAGGGAGGAGAAGCATGCTGTATCTGTGATTGCAGGGTCAGACTGTCAGTGAGTTATAACCTAAGTGAATAGGTTAGCTAGTGGGCTAGAGTGGAAGTCAGGAATTAAACTAGACCACAGAGGAACACAGTGTCATGAGACCTGTTTGGTCTTTGTCTGATTCTCTTTTTGGCACTCTCTTCAACGTGTAAAAGTACTAGAGAGTTTTTATGATTTGGCTACCTAAACCACAGGTGGCTCCAGCTTTCTGATGCTCTCCAGAATTGGTTGGAATATGCATGAGGCAAAACAATTAAACAAGCTGCTTCTCGTGAATTTAAATGACTTGCTTGAAAACTGAGTTTGGTTTGGGGCTCACACCCATCTGCCTTCAGAGAAGAGGCACATGAAAGTGATGCAATATGACTCTTGAAAGCTGTATAGACCAAGGCAGGGCATATATTCGCAAGAAGTAAGACCCAGAGCTGTGAGGATGTGAGTCCTGTTGTAACTTTGGACTATAGGTGAACATGAGGTTTCTCTCAAGTAAAATGCAAAAGGTGGTCTATAGGGAAAAGAAAGTTCATCTAGAACATTAACAAACATTGTATTATCTATAGTTTCAACTTTACTACACCCAGCTTGGTGTCACTGGAGTGAGAGAACACCACAGATACTGGAAGGATACAGGAGTAAAGGGCATCTCTTCTCAGGTCCAGATATGTTCCCTGTCTTCCACATGTCTCTTTTGTAGTTATATTGTTTACTTTGATGCTCAGTGTACTTTGTCACTCAAGCATGCCTCTGCAAAAGGCATTTGCCCTGGAGACTTGAAGGCAACGCCTCTGCAGTACTCCAAGCATCCTTAACCCTGGCAAAGCTAAGCACACGGGAGTCACCAGCCAGCTTCATCCCAGTTATACATTTATTTTGGCTGCAAGGGTCAACAGCGCAAAATTTAATTTGGCTGTGCAGTAAAGGAAAGCATATGATGGTGCCAGTCTCTATTTAATCTCATAACTCATGTTTGATACCTATTCAGCCAGGGAGGTTGTGAGCAAAGCATACAGAAGATTTTATGATATATCCATTCCTTAATAAGAAAGAAATTTGGTAACATTTCTACACTGTCTAGGTGACAACTGTTCTTGTCCTTTGCAGGAATTGATGGGGTTTGATGTAATTACCTTTCAAGGCTGATCAATGCACAATTCACTGTGTGTGTTTGATTTTACCAAAATGAGTTAACTTCAGATCAGAAGGTTGACCGCTCTTGGTTGGATACTCTGAAGTGTATGTCCCTCTTTGACTTTCTGTACAAGCTCATGAGGTTGAAAAGAAATAAAAGCTGTAGTTTACAAGAGGTGGATATACTTAGCGGCAGGGGAGAAAACAGAATTAACCTTCTCTAGCCAGGAGACTTGTTTCAATGTTACAGAGAGTATCACATACTATTTAGCAATGATTTATTTGGTTATGTCTGGTCTAGAAAATTGAGAGAAAGAGAATGCTAGCACACTGCTGAATGCATCTAAACTAATCACATGATCACAAAGAAATGAAACTATCTTCCAGAACAAAGAGACTAAAAAGCTCCTGAGTCAGTGGTGAGCTTCTCCTGCGGTAACTGTATGAACTGGGGAGAATCAGTCAGTATGGTCCACTGGGAGGCTGCTCTTGCACAAAAGTCTGCACTAAGCAATTCTACACATAGGCAACTGATCCCCAATAAATTGTATTTTGAAACAAATGTACCGTTTCAAACAAGGTTCTCACATTAAACAGGACTTGTTACCAAAAAAAAAAAAAGATTAAAATCTCAAATTTCAAATGTGTTTTCAATTTTCTCAAAATTAAGATGTTAAACCATTTTTCAAAACTGGCAATTTCAGGATCTTTAAAAATTACCCAGAAAAGAAATAAAATATTTCCTCCTAACTCACATCCTAATGAGGTAATTTATTTTCTTTTTTTTTTTTTTTTTTAAACAAGGGGCAAGGCACTGAAAGTAGGCATTGAAATTAAGACTCCATTTATTTGCATTGCTTTAGTTGGAGTTAGCTTCTGAGTGCAGAGTATATCCTACAAGAACTTGAAGATCACCAACTGGCAAAATCTGTTGCACATATTATTGGGTGTGGTATTTACAATGAAGTAACCAACATTATAAGAAGTCAACAGCAAGCTATTTTTTGTCCCTTCCATGGAAATGTACGCCCTTATTTTCCAAAAGATGTGTATTGTTACTGCTCTTGGCAAGGGAGATACCTCTGATAAAACCAACATCCATTTACTTATCAACAGTATAAATAAGATGCTTACTAAACCTGTAGGCAGGCAGCAAAATCTTCTATGTGGGTTTCCAGGATGGAGCTGGAGGTCACAGCATCCAGGTTGGCAACTGGGTATGATGATTGAAGAGGTCTTTTACCTGTCCCTGCAGAAGAACTAAAGTCCAAGGAAGACTGCTGTTTATCCAAGTCTCCCTACAAGGAAGAGAGGCTTGGTAATTTGCCAGCACTTGAGTGCAGCAGGTGTGTGTAAGAGTTTGCGGCTTTATTTATCTTGGAACGCAGAGACCCTAGAAGTACCCAAACTTTCATGTGCCTCAGACAGATTTCAGCGTTGTTCTCTGGGAAAATGTCTGAGCCTCTCAAGATTTGCTGTAGGCCTGGGTTAATTATGTTTTCTTGCCAAGAGCAGTTGGAAAGGGTAAAGCATGGCTAGATAATACCTAGGAAAGGGGTAACCACAAGGGCCTGTCTCACCATGTTGTTCTTGTTCAAAAATGCCATTTTTTGTTCTGATTTCTATAGAAATTTGGGGTGCTTTTCAGTAGGCTGCTGTGCCTCAAGATGATTCCTAATTATACTTCCCAGAGTGCAATCCATGTCAATAGGAGAAGTTGGAAGTCAGAAGTCTGGCAAATGACAGACCAATGCTCTATTAAGCTAAAGGAGATATAGAGAATTGTTTTCCTGTAATTTCAATACTTACTCAGTTATCAAAGTGGGATTCTGTTTTCACTCAAAATGTGAAGATTTGCTGATGTTTCCAAAACACAGGATTTCAACAGGAGCACTTAAAAATATCTAAATGGAAAAAAGTAAGAATCATAAGCAAATATATCAGAGGTCAGGAATGCTGCCAGTTTTGTGCTCTATTTTCTATTTTAGTTCCTTCTCCTAGGAATAACCAGTCCATTGCAAAAAAGACTTGAAGTGACTCTAGGTGTAATATACTTTCTTCAAAATCTGTGCTTACATAGATATATAAGCCAGAAATATCTAGTGGAGCTTAGCTATCTTACCAAATATGCAACATCTGTGACATTTACAGCAACACTGGATAAAGTTAGAAAGACTGTGTTAATAAGGAAACCTTGCATAGTTTCTCGTTCTTGTAGGATAGGAATCAAAATATTTAATTAAACTTGAGAATATCTAAGCAACCCTGTGTGTAGTAAATCACAAAAAAGTTCACTAAATGTTCTCAGGCCCAAGTGGTGCCACTCTCCTGTAGTCAGAGTTGCTTAAGATGTGGGTCTGTGTCTGTTTTGTGTGTGTGTGTGTGATTGTGAGTCAAGAGGACATAGCATTTAAGGTGTTCTTTTTCCTTAGCAATAGTGGATTGAGTGTCTGTCCCCTCCTTGTGTATTTGTGCTAGGAGAGAATGTCCTTTCCTTCAGCTCTTCTGAAGGTGTAATCCAAGCAGAAATAGTCAAGAAAAAGGTGAGAGAGGCAGAAAATGAACAAACATATAGGTAGCATACCTCAAAGAATTCAAGTTACAAGTAACTAGCTATCTTTTCTTTCTCTGGGACATGATCCACTTATCTGTGCATTCTTCAGAGTACTTCAGGTAGTACACCACAAAGATCATTCTGTTTTTCTTAAAAACTCTCAAGTAGCAAAATGTTTAGGTGACATTTTCTGAGTTTAGAAATCTGCAGAATAAATGGCCACCAGCAGATGGACCACAGGTGATCTGATATTCATAGGAACATATGGCACCGGGTACAGAAGTGAAATGCCATCATGGGGCTTTCACAGCATGTAAGTAGCAGGAGGAGGATTAGGCCACACACTTTGCTACATATGAGGGCCTTGCAGATATCTAAAGTCAGAACTGGGTCAAAATGAGCAAGAAAAGAGTAAGATGAGAAAGGAATGGCAAACTGCATCTGGTTATTGACTGATACTAGCTAAAAAAAAGGCTTCTATTTATTCCATGGGAGGATGTGGAAGGCATGTCTTGACTCATGTGAGTGCCTTATGTTTGGAACTGGGATTTGACCTACATCTATAATAAGGCTAATGGAAGAAAAATCCTTGGCTCTAGGCCTTTGTGACTCAAAACAGCTCAGAGTATAAAGGGACCTGCGCTCCGTTACCTGAAGGAAAAACCCTAAGATGTTTGGAAGGTTACCTGAAGAGAGATTTTAATTCCACAGTGCTGAGCAAGCAGCAACTGCTTTATTCAAAATATTTCAGATTGATAGTCTGGACTTCTTGTCTCTGAACACAGAGTACACTGTTTTTGCTGAGAGCAGCAGCAAGAAATCCCACTCATCTCTGTATCAGTAGGGTGTCATTGGCTTTGGCCATCATCAGCTGCTGCAACCTACTGGGCTTGTGAGTCCCTCCGACAATGGCTTGATTGATAAGAAATACTGTTCTGTTTATTCCCTGCTGCATCTTCCCCTCATTTCTCCCCAGCTATTTCTAGATGCAACCTCCTGTTCCTCAGAAAATCAACGATGTTTGTGGTAGTTTGCTTTTTGTTCCTGTTTTGCACCAAAAGAATCAGATAGCAGGCTGAATACACTCCAAAGACTGGATACAGGGAACAAAAGAAAGAGAATAGTGTGGAAGGCAAATCAAATGTCCCAGGAACTGTCACTCTGCAAAGCAACTATAGAAAGCTTAATATGCAAATTAAAATAATCAGTGATTCCATACCAAGTTATTTGAGTAAAAGTGACTTTTGGGAGTTAGGGGTGGCATTTTTTGTGACTGTTCAGACCTGACTGGATGCATCTTGGTTGAATTTAGAGATGAATCATTTATTTCAAACTCCAGATGCTCAAATTCCCTTTTTTTTATTTTACTTTTTGAAATAGGTTTAAAATAACAGCTAGAGTGAATTTAAATGGATTAATTCAGCACTTTACATATAGATGAGCTTGAACCAAACCTTGAAGTCAAACATCTGTGAACTTTGGGGAACTCCAGGTTCATGCTTTACAGCTGAAACTCATCTTAGTTTTAAATACATTTTTGTGACAGATGGCAAAACTCCCCATGAGCAATTTCTCCCCCCTCCTCACACCCAAGTCAAAGCAGAATAACACTGCGGCTTCATTATGGAGCTTTTCTTTACTTGATTTTTTTTTACATAGTAACTTATGGCCTTTTATTAAAAGGTTGTAATCCAAACTCTCCCTGAATGTAACCTGAGATAATTCTCTGCTTATGCATCTCCTCTGCTTGAACTGCAGAAGGTAATTTAGTGTCTCTTTTGAATTGTTTGTCTTTCCTTTTTCCTTTCCCCTGCTTCATCTTACTGCAATGAATTTTGACTTGGTATGAGTTAAAGCTGGGTATCAGATCTATCAGTATCAGATCTATTAGAGCTATTATCGCTTAGTAATTTTGTTTCTGGCCTGGTAACCTTATTTTATAGCGTGTTGTATAATGAACCCTCATGGAACATGCTGATATAGGTCAATGTGAAGGGCCAGGTGCGTATGCCTGTTAATCATCTTAAATATCCGTTCAGTATCTCTTGATGCTATTAACATGTTTGTCCTTCATTTAGCATGTGGCAGGGAGGAGGAACTAAGATAAAAAATATGAATTAATAAAGGAAGGCTGAGACTAGTGTATAACTTTAGAATGTCCCTCACAAACAAGCAATAGAAGAATGAAAATGGCAAAACCAGAAAACCTCTCCCAGTTGATTGGATCTTCAGGTTAAATTCAAATCTATAATTGGATTCTCCTGTGTATTTATACATATTTACATATATATGACACATATACCAGTCCATATAAGCCCACAGGATTCCAGAGAAACTTTAGAGAAAGTTTGTACATCAGTATATACGTGGTTCCAGAACTAAACTGCCCGTTCAATAGTTCAGTCAATGAGACTGATTCAGTGCTTTCATTAAATTGGTTCCAGTGTAGCTCTACCTGTTGGAATCCGGGAGCTTAAACCATCAGAAAGGTATCAGTACCTGTAATACCAGAGGTAAAAGGATTTCTACTAGATGTTTCATGGTCTGTTGGAGCAGCTCTGCACTAGCACACTTTGTTATTAGGTGTAGAGCCTAGCTAAGAGAGGATGGTAACTGGTAATGCTGCTGCAACTTGCTCTCCCAATAATCACCTGTATCCATAATGTAAAAGATATACTGATATCTGCAAGCAGTAGCTGCTGGCAGTATCAGAATAATTATTTGTAGGGAGGTTATAGCTACAGAGGAGGGCTCACAGCAGCTGCAACCATAGATCTGTTGCCTTTTGTTGTTTGAGGGTTACTACACTTTGACCTTTGTAAGTTAATATGGTGTCCATCATCCTTGTACCTGACTGCCTCGCAGATTGCAATATTCTTCAACTTGTGATGTGATGAGATATTTACATTCCCATCTCCCAAAAGACACGCACATTAGGATCACAGAGAAGATTTATTGCTGCTATTTTTTGTCACTATTGGCTCCTCTGTTATTTATTTAAGTATTTATTTGATCTGAAATATTTTTGGTTATTTACTTTAATAATTAATTTAGTCATGAAATAAATAAATAATAAAATAAAAATAAACATAAAATTAAAATAATTAATTTAATCATAAAAAGTGTTGTTTACTCTCTCCCTTCTTTTTTCATCTCCAGAGTTTATTACCCTGCTTAAACTTGGCGCTTTGGAGCATGCACTGAGTAACACTCTAAGAGAGAGATTGCCTATTAAAATGCTTCAGCAGCACCTGTGCCTGTGTACTGGGTGGCATAAATGAAGGTATTCATCTAAACTCAGGTAGAAGAGACATGATTGTTAAATCCAGGACCTCGGGGGGTTTCTAAGAGCATGATTGTGTCAATTTAATTAAACTGTGATTATCTTTCTTCTTTTTTTTTCTGCTCTTCCCTTCACTCCTTATACCAGGCTCAATTAACATAAAGCAAGACTTTTGGTGGGCATTGTCTTGCTTAAGTGAGGCATCTATTGATTTAGCTCTGTCAGTTTGGAGAAACAGTTGCTATCAGCAGATTATGTTACCTACCACTTATCGAGATAATCACAGATTAATTATTTCATTATATTTTCAAGTATTTGCAAGAAATACAAATACTTCACATTCTTCTTTTTTTATTTCACATTTCTTTTCATCTTTATTACTTGTTTGTAATAGCAAATGTATTTTATTGTCCTCATTGCAAAGGAAATCACCTCCTCTTTATTTTGGCTCATCTTCTGTAGGATCAGTCCTGCTGGCAGGGTGACCTACGATGGCAGTGAAAGTGCAAGACATTTTTTCCAAGCCACTTCTTTGCTCTTTTCAATCTAATTCCAAGCTTCTTACCACCACAAAGAAAATATTATTAATATATTGTGATTCTTGGCACTTGTTGAACATGCTGTTGGTGCTGAACAAGTGACTTTCCTTCCACATGGCACGTGGAGTTTCGGGGCCAGCTTCCCATTCCTCTGTGTACATGTCAGATCAATGTAAATATGATGAAGTCAAATAATGTCACAGTTTTCCATAGTTTCTCAGGATTAGGTGCTGGATGACTGCAAGGAGAAATCAGCTCACAATGTCTGCCTCATCTAACTAGTGTTTCCAATAGCACAGACATAAGAGAACAGGCAGAGAAGTGGCAGTGCTGAATTCTCTGGCAGATCCCTGGCACTGCTATGTCTTTTTGCTTCCTTATCCATTTTCTCCTAGATCTTTAATTTATTTAGTATACAGCCAGTCTCATTATTCTTAATAGGTGATGTTGAGAAGTGAATATTTTTGAAAATCTGCCTGTACATGCTTAATGAACATGCTCAAGGGAAATCAAATATTTGGGATTCCTATTGAAATTTCTCATTGAACCCCAATGACTTTTTTTAAGCAGAAAGAACAGTTACTTCATACAGAAACTATGTTTTCCATGTGCCTTGCTTTTTCTCCCCTGAATTCCTTTCTCGGTTGTTATGTGAGCTTATTTTCACTGTGTTTTTGATATATATTGCCTGTCTTTTACTACCTGAGATGCAGAGGTAGAACAAGAAAACTACATTTCAAAATCTGTATGTGTTGCAGCACTGGTACAACTCATTCAAGCTACAACCATTTGGGAATCCAAGATAGATGCTGGAAGTGTCTATTTATACCACAGGAAAGTACCTAATGTCTAATACATGTTCCAGCAACTGACATAGTTTTACACTTCCCTTTTTTTTTTTTTTTTTTTGCCATCTGGCATAGATGGCAGGTTTGTTCTGGTCAGGACAAAAGGCATCTATAGATCATCTACAGTCTTCCACTTTCCATAGAATCCCTATTTTAACTCATTGGGACTCCTCATGATCCATGTTCTGATTTTCCTCCTGCATTAATTACTGGAGAAGGGGAAAGGAGGGCACCTTTCTCACTGTATGCTAGGCTCAGTGAGTTTCCAGGATGATGCCTGGGTGAACAGTAGTCTCCTTTCCCTTTTGTGACTACTATGTCCTCAGGAGGTAATGCCAACCATTTTTCTCCAGTAGAAATTTTAATACCTACAGCAAGATCATTACTGGCCACTGATTCTGTGAAGATATCAAAATAGCAAAATTATGTTGGATGCTACTGTACAACAGCAAAAATTTTGCTCTCCTCAAGCAGATTTGAGCCTTGCCTGGCTAGTCTCTGCGCTGAGATCACTGCAATTGCCTTGTTTTGGCGTGGCCAAAATGACCAGGAGCATTCAGCTGGGAAAACGTCTGTCTCCTGGCCTCATGTGTGAATCACTGTCTTTTCATACCTGCCAGGAGCATCTTTCTTCAGGGCTTACCTGGCCTAATGGTGATCTCATCGGAAACCTTGAGTCACTTCCAGTATCTGTGAGTCATCCAGCCCAATCTGAAGATTTAGTTAACAGCAACAGTGTTGTGGAAGAATTGCAGCATGTAACAGAAAACTCTTGAATTAATTCCATTAATTTGAAATCCATCTGTAGATTATTGTAACAGAGTGCAATTGTCATTGTGCTCTAGAAACAGCTTTAAGATTTTATGGAAGTATTATCTATCAAATTCCATAGACCTTTGATCTCACTAAAGCCCTGGCTTCGTTTGGGGTTGTTTGTCACCTTCTGGGGTCATCTTCCACAGTGAAGAGTCATACGAAGCTGTTTAATTTAGACTCCTTTCAACTTTACTTTCAAATTATCTCCTCCCTCCTGCTGACTGGTTCAAATGGTCTTGGGCTAAAGTGATGGGGAATCTTTGGTTTTGATTTAAGCAGAGCTGGGATTTTAGACTCAGACTCTCACATCTATCTCTGATGAAAACCTTGAACCACTGGACATATAACCCCTGAATTTGGCCCACCATTTTAGCTGTTCAAAGGGCTTTTCATTTGCAAAGCCCAGCATATTGGCTTCCTGCTTGTTTTTTTAATTCAAGCTGGCCTAGAGAAAATTATACAGCCAGACTGAAATAACAAAGCTACTTTTGTTTTACTTGTAGATCTGAGAAGCAGCTAAGTAAATGTCAGACAGATTTTATTCAAAAAGAAAAATAGCCTTCTATCTTAGGTGCCAAACTTCACTTTGAATAATAATGAACCCCTGAAATTGCTGATAGGTAAACTCTCTAGCTGCAGAAAAAAAAAGGGGGGAGGTGGAGAGTAGGATCAGGAACTATTATTGCAATTCAGTGAACTATTATTGTAATTGATAAATTACACAATAGGGAGCAGCTCTGCATAGTTAACAGTGAGTGATGAAATTAGATCTCCAAACCTAAAACCTCAGTTGTATCATTTATCCTCTCCTGGGAGAAAAGGAAGAGTGTGGGATAGATGTGATGGGTGTCCTTCATCCTGGTTGCCCAGTGGACCCCTTAATTTCAGACACATCAAGTGTGCAAGCACACTGTCTTTCTGTTTTGGCAGATAAGTGGAAATGATGCACCAGAGTGATGGTGTCAGAACTGCAGTGAAAAAAACCCAAAACCTTTCTAGGCAATATTTTTAAGCTGCTCATGTGACAGGCATAGAAAAGATACAAGAGTGCAGACATGCTTTTCTTCTTCCCTGTTTTTGTCTGAGAAAGCAATCTTTCTCAGGGACAAATGAGGGAAACATTTGATTACATTTATGAGAAAGGCAACAGAGACAAGCAATGAGCTTTCTACTGTGTGTGTTTGCATGTGTGTGAACACTCTGGGTGGAAAAGAAAGTCTTCTCAGCTTTCTTGGTTATTCATTACATGTCTGAAGCTTGCTTAATTGCACTCTGAGAGGTTATCAATTCTAACAAAGTAGTCATTACAGTATAACGATATTTTTTTTCAATCAACTTTTCCAGTGGCTCAAAATTGTTAATATTTATTAACAGAAAGAAGTCAAGGCAGGAGAAAATCAGTCTGTGAGTGTGGGGAAAAAAATCCATGTAACTAACTCTTGGTATTGTTGTTAACTATTCACCAAAATTATTCTAACAGTGTCTCTGCATCATTTAAAATAGTATTTGTGATAAACGTGGTGCCCAGAGTAGGTCCAAAGATAATGGTAAATATAAAGACCGTTTTCTTCCAGCATAGTATAGGAAACTAGGTTATAATTCTGTCTGGGTGTATCTTAGTGAGAAAAATGCATATTTTTTAACTATCATGTCTAGCTTTGCTGCTAGACATGTCAGAGGAAGAGATAAGAGCTATCTTTTGAATATGTTTTAATGGAAAGCCTATGGGCTACACTGCAGTTATCACTTGGACTAAATTGCAGTAAAGTGTGTGTGCCTAACTGGCTTTGGTCATTCATGCCAATTCTGGATTCAGTAGAATGGGATGATTTTGACATAACAAGTACTTGAGGACTGACATGTTTTCAGAGCTTTATATTCTGCTTTAACTGCCGCATTCCTATCAGTATCATTGGGTGTTGAGCAATTAAAACCAACACTTGATTTGAAAGTCTGTTCCTGAGTGTCATGGTAGATTTATAGTTTACTACATGCCATACCAGAAGGTTATATCCAGGGCATGATGTCCATCTGTAATCAGCCAGAAAGACAGACACTGGGATTTCTTCACAGCTGCAATAATATTACTGTAAGATGTAATGTGTGAGGCCACTCATGTCGGCTCCATAGATCATAGATAGTCCCTGAAACAGGATGCCAAGATCAGATTCCTAATTCTATCGCCTTAGGTCTGAATGTGTTCAAACTTTCAGAAGCCTTCCCCTGGGAAAGTCTGGAAGAGAGGCAGGGTAAAAACCAAGCCTTAAGGTGCTTCATCCTCTTCTCTTTAATCCTATCACCTTCATTGCTAAACCTCTTCTGGGAGAGTTGGTACTGTCCCTCACCTCTCTGTTCTTTATGCCTCAGCTTTGCACTGTCTTCTGAAAGCTCTGTGCATTTATTCACCCGTCTAGTTTTGGCAATTCTCTAGCATGCCATGTGTGATTATACTAAAAATGAGTTCAGGAGAAACTCACTTATTAGGCCTTTTTTTTTTTTCTGATTGATAAATAATTGCCCTGAACAGAAAAAAAATAGAATCTGACTTCAAATAACTTTTGCACCCTATTGATTTTTAAGCAAATAGTAGATTTATATTATGGGGAAAAGTCACAGGGAAGAAAAATTGCAGTTTTCCGTTGTGTATGAAATTATTTTGCATAGCTTGTGAGAAGTGACACAGGATAACAAAAGCTGAGTGCTAAAGCCAGTGAAAATGTCTGAATTTGTTTAAACTTCTCTTGCCGGAAGGTCAGGCTGTAAAACAAACACGTGCTGCCCTTGCAGGTCACTCCACAGGATTCCATGTTGCTAATTTTGCTTTAAAATACCTCTGAGTGATATGGCTTGTGTTTATTCGGCTTCCTAAAGGTCAGGCTGACATCCATCTCCTAAGTGTTATATGACAGGATTTCCAGAATTCTGGACTGGTAGAAAACATCTCTTCTTATGAAGGCTGAATTCTAGACTGGATGGACAGATGGACAGTTAGTGGGCCTTACATGTATGTTACCTAGAACAAAATATTATTGTACTTTATCTCCCTTCCTGAGTCAATGCCATTTTGCACAGATTCTGCCACTTTGGCTGTCTGGATTTGATAGTTTTGAGATTTCTTGCTTAGCTGCTCTGCCACAGCAGCCATCCTTCCTCATGTCCTTGACTTTCGCCCGGTGCAATTTAGCTTCTCCAAGATGGCCAGCAAGGCTATTTGGGAGCTGATAAATCCTGGCACAAATGAACTTTGCAGTCAGCCCTTGGCGTACCCATAAGGAGCTCATCGTAGGGATCCCAACGCCATGAAGTCTCAAGTATAATTTGCAGCGTGAGTTCAGACTTGGATGTGGCTTTGACTTTCTTATATGACATCTGATTATTTTTGCACCCAGCTTACAAAGGATCAATCTTTTTTTTGCCTAGAGCCTGATGTATTTAACAGTTTAGAGAATGAAAACAATGTCAGCTACAACCGCGTCTCTTAGCCATATAGAAGATACTTTTCAATACAGACATAGGCATCTACATGTGGAAAATCTGTTCTGAATCTCTACTGAAGAAGTAGCAGTGCACAAAAGTCCTTTTAGCTTAAACAGTTCTAATCAAAACCATTCAAAGCACCCCAAAGGAATGTTATTCAATGTATTTAACTTCTACCTGAGCATTGACAAGCTTCCACAGGCCTGTCCTGAGCCCCACCATGAATTACTTTTGAACCCAGAAAGCATGTATGTGTTGAAACAGTGTTTGGATCCGCAATGACTGCACATGTTCAGCTATGTAAGAGCAGAGCTGGAAGGATAAGCAACGAAATGCTAGGTTTTCCTTGCATCAAGACATGTGGGAAGATATTGTTGTTTAAATTTACCAGCTAAAAAGTGGAAATATTGATGAGATTCTGGGAAGCTTCTGCCTGGAACTCGAAAGTGTAACACTCTCCAGGAGACAAAAAGCAGAAATATCAACAAGCTCTAAAGGAATTAAATCTTGGCTGTGATGGAGTCAGATCCAGTCTTGCACTTTTCTCCTGTCTGACCAAGGTGAGCGTGCGTGTCATGCCAGAGCTTACCAAAGGGATTCTGTTCACGCATAGGACTTCTCTTGGGCAGTGTAAATTTTCTAGGATAGATTACAACAGTTTCTCCATCTTTCCACAATAAACCACTACATAGGTTGACTATCCCTTCCTGTTGCTCCCACCAGTAGCCAAGTTACATGAACTGTGGTGTGACTGAGTTGAAAAACTCCCTTCTGCAGGCAGGAAGGCATTTGTGATTATCTCTGACTCGGAGATATTGCTTCAGTGACTTTTTAGGAGATCTTGAGAAATCAGCCTGGAATTTCCAAATGTTTGTTGGATGAGGAGTGTCATGGCTGCTGAGGTTACTGAGGACAAAGATTGCTGTACCAGGGAGCAGTTGAAGAACTAAAGGTTAAATCCCCACTGGCTGTAGAAGACCAAGAATGAAATCCCAACAGCTATATAGTATGCCATCTTTCACAAGACTATTGAGCAAACAAACCACTTTCACAGCAGGGTATCTTTGACTGCATTCTTCCCTGGCAGTTGTTTCTGAGTGGGCTCTGTCTCCCTCTCCCCCGTGGAGGACAGGCTGGCGATGCTTTATATCCTCACCTGGAAGTGACTGATCCTTCTATCGCCACAGACTGAGCTATGCATTGTGCTTCTGAGGGTGATGTGAAACACCAATGCTTTTGATCCAGAGACTAAAGTCTTCACACTGGACTTTTTGCCATGACACTTTTATGGCCTAGCTATGGGCAATTTGCTGATATGAATTAAATTGTCTATTTTATTAGAATTTGCCTTTTTTAATGGTTTAAGATTTTATCCCCAAAAGGACTGTTTTGATTTTCCTTTAATTTTGGCCAAGAATTAATGTATGTGTAAAGTTCTAGCAAATACATTCTGTTTTTTCTCCAAACTGCCAAGTGTGAAAGGTCTGCTACAGGGAACAAGCAGCATGTGGTGTCTGGTTGGGGAACCGGACTGAACACTTCAGACAAGGGAAAGATGATTCCACAGCAACATGTAATCTTCACAATACCCAAACTTCTGGGAAACTTAAATTTAAAATCCCTCTGTTGCAACCAACTCCCATGCCACTCCAGAGTGGGGTCATCCCTGCTCTTGCATATCTAAAGGTCTTGTGATTTGACACAGTTTGGGATATAAACCAGCACAAAATACAATTCGTGGCTTGGTACCTTTTACAGATGATTTGCAGATGGTAGTTTTGAATTTCTTTGCTTCTCTGAATATTAAAAGTATTTTTTTTTTAATGTAAGATTGGATTCTGTTGATATCTGATGTTGGAGCATTTAAAAAAGAACTGGATACTGCATAGGTTGCAGGGAGTGACTACGTTAAGTTCTTATTCCTGAAGAAAATATTAATAATTTCTAAGGTTACAGACACACCACAGCCAGCTACAGTCTGATTACCTCCTTCCCAGATTTAGAGCAAACCTTAAAATGCCACGGGAAGCTTGATTCTGAGGAGCTCAGCCTGGCTGCTGTGCAGTGTGCTGGAGCAGATAGCGCACCCTGAGCCTGTCATCTGCTTGGTGGCTGCCCAAGAGCCCCACTGCCATCTGCCTCCAGCCAAGCAAATGCCAAGGGGGAAACAAGCCACTAGGCTCAAGCAGACCCAAAATGCTGCGTTGCAGATCCCTGAAAGGCATTTTCTTTTAAAATCAGTTGGCAAAAGCCTTTTGTGGGAGAGAAAGAGTGAGCACGCAAGAACACTTATCAGAGGTGGTTCATACGGATGAACTACTTGGAAAGAAAACAGTCATGAGCAATGTCTTGATTGGAAAAGATGCACAGCCTTACAACACACAAGACTTAGATTAACCCACATGGTGACATTAGTAACTATGTTCCTGTTATACATTTTAGATTTTGCTTTGGTCTATGAATTTTGTATAATGGCACTCTCTGTTGATTCCCAAAGGCTGAATTGATTGCCCTCTAACATCGTGATGGCATTGGTATTCCAATACTGAGCTGATGACATTTTAGAAATAGCTAGGCAGGTCAGATTGACTCATGGCTATTGCCCAACTGAACCTTGGGGTTTTGGATACTGCTGCCCATATCTGTAGCATCTATCTGTCTGGTTTAACCTCACTAGTACTAACACAGGCCCTGGAGACTACAACTCCTTTCCATTTTGTGTTGAATTTTCTGTTTGGCAAGCTGTGTAGATGCTGTTAGACTCTGAATGTAGCATGGTTTTATCAGTACTCGGTCACTCAGCTTCGCACTCAATTCTGACAGGTTTTTTTATTTTTTTCCAAACTAAAGTCGAGTATAGTCCTAAGACCTCTAACTTTATTGTATAAGTCTGTATTGTTCTAATTACAGCTGAACAATATATTTTACTATCTAGTCACTTATAAATTGCTAGAAAAGCTCACTTCGTTCGGAAGCTTGTCATTGAAAGTTTAGTCTAAAAGCAATTTCTTTGGAAAAAATGTTTTCAGATGCTTTCCTGAAATGAAAACACATTTTTGATTAAAAACAAACAAAGAGCTGAAACAACAATGAATTCTGGCTTGTGTGTGGTTCATGGCATGATGTTTTTTCGTCTTACAAACACCAGGAGAAGTAAACCAAGTACACACCCCGGTGTTTATATTGGCACTTAGGCTTGGAAAGGCCTGTGAGGAGGGTAGTTGGAGATGGCAGGGGTGAGCTGGCAGAGCAGGGCTTGCCAAAGTGGGCACATCATGAGCTAGGCAAATCCTGAAGGGATGCCCAACTTCAACCCCTGCTGACTGAGGGAAGGTACCAGGCTGTTAAACATCCTGTTCTGCCTTTAGGCCTATTATATTAGAAAAGGAAAACAAAAAATTTAATGTCCATTCTAAACACACTTGGTTCCCAGTGAACTAACAAGACCACAGTCATGAGACTATGCCCAGAAAAATGCCTTCTTCCAAAAATATGCATTATTCCTTGCAGTGGCTACCTTAGCTTCCCTGAAGGGAAGAGGCCTGAGGCTTAGTAGCCAAACATGTTTCTTGAGAAGGTGCTAAGCGTAATGGCAGTTTTAAGAGTACTTTTTGTAGTGGGTCTTGCTTTATGCATTAGTTAAATTGCACACAAAATTTGCAACAACAGAAAAAAATTCGTTAACAGTCTCTCCTACTTTTTCCCATGGCTGGATGCTTCCCTACATCAGGCAGATACCTCAACATGAGAGAAGAATGGTAAAGCCTTTCCTCTTTCCCTCTCCCTCACCCCCTTCTTTCATTTGGCCCAGTTGCTGAGTACTTAGATCTGCTTTGCCCCTTTGTGGAAGAAAAGGGCAAGGATTTAGCCTATGAATTTTGCTGAATGTAAAATGAGTCATTCATGTGTGAAGAGCACCCATATAATATGTAAATCACAAAATCACAGACCATGTAGGGCAGCCTGAATTTGACATGGCTTTGGAACTAGGAGGAGATTTCAGTAGCTGGGAGGAGAGAAACAGATGACCATCGCTCCCAACAGGAATCTCTGTGACCAGTTTGTTCCTGGGGACAGAGATGACAGCCAAACTGCAGCAGAGGAGGGGAGTGCAGGTGGGAGCTATGATCTGTCTGAATCATAGAGACAGCCTGGCAAAGTTAAGGTCTTATTAGTCTGTTTTACCGCTGTTCGTGGAAATAGAGATTCAAGAACACACATGCCAATATTGCAGCTAAGCCATGTTCCTATTCTTCTTACATAGGTTGTTGCTTGGTTGTAGCATTGTCAAGTAAATTGTAAAGCATTGCAAGACACATGTCATGCAGTGAGTGCACACCACAGTGGGGAGCAGGGTGCCAATCCAAAGCAGACACATTTCCCTATTTGGTTGCAAATCCCTTGCATAGAAATATTAATCTCTCTTTGCCTATCAAGGAATTTGCATAAGTATCTGTTGGTTTCAGAATGGTACATATTTTTTAGATTAGCAAACATTTACAAACAGCAGAATATACATTTAAAGCAGCTTTAATAAGAGGCTTAGTCAAAAACTTGCCATTTTTAATTTGGGTCCTGACAAATTGTGTGAGTGGCAAATATCTCTAGTCTCACTTGTGAGATAACAGGGAATTTTACTGAAATTGGTTCAGTTAGTAGCTGAAAACAAGTGCCAACAAATATCCATGCTCTTCACTACTCCTTCTTTCTTTCTTTCTTTCTTTCTCCCTCTTTCTGAAAAATAAACCAAGCAAAAAGCCGTTCTAGACGTTTTGTAGCACTTGTAATGTTTATAGGAAGCTGAACAAGCCTCAACATTGCCCATACTAAGTCTTGGAGTCTTGGCTGCTATTTGCAAATATTTTTTGCTGCCCTCTGAGTCCCCATAAATCCCCTAATTTTCTGAGGCCCTTGTGCCCCAAGGCTCCAGCTGATGCTGAAAGCAGGTGTGCACTGCTTTGTACATCTGAGAAGCAGGTTATTTTTTCAGGCACCAGTTTCTACAGGACAGATATCAGATGAGCTAATTTGTTTAACATGTTTTAGTTATCCAAGATAGCTAATGACCTAGCTGTCTGGCCACCATCAACTTTGTCCTTGGAAAGGCAGTAAAGGCTCTTATGGCAGTATGTGGAAAAATAATTCTGCACAGAGTCAGGCTCCACATTTTGAAACCTTTCTTGGAGAAGAAGATTGGAATGGAGGCACTGCGTCTCAGGCTGCCCAAGTGTTCATAGTCAGGCACTGCGCATATTGCTTCTACACGGCTTGCGGAAGAGAGATGGGAGGAAAAGGCACCACAACTAAAATCTGTTTCCAAAGATCTGGTTATATGGATTGACAAGACAATGACTTCCTCCAAATGTATGTATTAAAGCTTGTAATGGTGACCTCAGCTTCCCTGAAAGGAAGAGAACTGAGGCTTAGTAGCCAGATGTGTTTCTAAAGAAGAAGCCAGAGTGAATGGCAGTTTCAAGAGTACTTTCAGAATGGGCCCTGTTTTCTGCATTGCATTGTTGCAACAGTGGAATAAAATTCACTATTAGTCTTTTTTCGTCTCATCACCATGACAGTTCCTAGAGACAGAGCCTTCTGTGTCTAGGTGTGTTGGCTGGACATGCAGAAATATCCACATATTAAGTAGTGTGGGATCAGACAGAAGGCAGATAGTGAAATCCCTCTGAAAAGAAACAGCCTGTCAGTGACTGAACAGTCTTCGAGCTCCTTGTAACTGCACTGAACAAAGAAAATGCCTCCAAGACATTTTTGTCCAGCTCCTGATAAGATAGCATGCTGTATGCTGTGTTCAAAAGGATAATGTTTTCTCTCAAGTCAGCTTTTACAGAGGAAAATAGTTACTTCCAATTTTTTCTTAGAGCAGCTCAGATGGAAGGAATGAGATTTTGGCAAGCCTGTAGAAAAGGGTGGGGTGTCCTAAAGAGGACACTAAAATGGAAAAAATTACTCCCTTGAATTGAAACGATTCCATTTTCATTTGGATATGACATAACTCGGCAAATTCCTTCTATTTCATAATCCTGGGAATTGTTAAATTTCTCACTGTAAAGGAGAGAACTGTAAGACAGAGTTCCCTGAAAATCCCAGAAAAGTCTTTACGTTAAATGTAAGCAAATCATAGCTTTGAGTTTTAAATTCTGACTTTTGTTTGAGGGGGCAAAAAATGGTCACCCAAGAGACTTCTCAGCTTTCCACTCTGGAAGAAGAAATTCTTTGGTGGGTCTAATTTTTCTAAGGCATCAGCTAAAGTAGGAACAATTAGTTCTGTCTGTTTTCACACTAAGTTTTAATGATAGCCTGCCTCTTCTGATTATGGTTGCCTTTGTCACCAGAATTGTGTGGATGTACTGGAAAGAAATTGTAATCCCCATCTTCATGTCAGCCACCTGGGAGATGTATCTTTCTTTGCAGAGACAGAGGATGGGATCCACATCTGGTGAAAATGGCTCTGAGGGACACCCATAGCAGGAACAGATGCGAGGTCCAAGCTATAGAGAAGTCCCCTTCTGCAGACATTTTTATCTCAGATGGGTTTGGGGTCAGTAGGACCAAGCTGGCAGTGCACAGTTTTGCTCTTCAGCTTCGCAAACTCCGCTGTTAATGCTAGTTTCATCAACAGCGTCTCATGCTGACTGCCTCCCTTATTATTTCTTCCCACTAGGTTTTCTGAGACAACTGCTTACACCAAACACAGAACAATGTAAAATACTTAAGATTCAATGACAGAATGAATACCATGTACTTCTTCAGCAGCCAAGAGTCTAAGGACCAATCTTTCATTAATTGATACATAATTATTTTTTATTATTTTCAAATGCAGCAAAATTCAAATATTCAGATTATAATAATTTTGTAATTAAGAAGCCTTGAAGTGGGGTATAAATGAGAAGTCAGAGAGCACAGGCATTTCAGTGTAAGACCCATAATAAAGAACTATATGGGAAAATTATAAACTGGTCTAAGACTTCATGTAGCACTTGAATTGGCCAAGTTCTAAGCATTCTCATAAAACATTTATTATAGCTGAGGTGAGGAGGATATAGGAAGTGAGAAGTTTTAGTTTTGGGCAATAGTTCCTGATCAATCCAGAAGAAAATTCAGTTTCTCCTTTTAATTTGATTGTTCTTGGATTATCTGTGCGAATTTTCTTCTGTGCAGCAGAAGAAGCAACAGTGGGTCTCACTGTCAGTAAGTGCAAGGAGTATCAACAGTTCCTGCTGCCACTTCTGGCTTCTTTTGTACTGGTATCTGTCTCCTTAAATCAGACACTTGTTGAGAATCCCAAGCAGTAGTTGCTAACGCAGCCTGTTACGCAAAATGCACAAACAGACCTGTAAACAATACGACGGAAGGAATTACTGCAAGCAGCCTTCAGTGTGAGCCAACCTGCAGTTCACATGTGCATGCCGGCAGGACTCCATTGTGGGGTTCAGTCAGTGCTCCCATGGGCAGTGTTTATCTTTCTGTCACATGTATACACAGTCAATAAAGGACATGAAAAATAGAAGCTAATTTTCACTTGTGTTTTTGTGTCATGAAGGATACGACTGGTGCAGTAGAGAAAAATAACCAACTCTGGAAACTGGGAAAGTAGATGTGATTTTCTGCTAGTAAAGTGAGGCCTCTGAAGCCAAGGAAAAGCTGGCAGAGACAGTATCTCCCCTGGGGTCTTGAGGAGTACAGCTGCCATGGCAAATTGGGCTTGCCACCTCCGAGCTTTGCTCCTTAAGAGTAAACTTCATTAACTGTGAATTGAAGTTATCCCACAGTGTTTTATTGCCTTCTGAAACAGTGTTCAGCAAATCTCTCACCTCTGGAGTGGTGGAAGAGTTACGTATTTCAGTAACAATTCTCTGAAAACCCAGACATAACAAAACTGGAGCACACATCTAGCAAATTGAAGCGTACTGCTGCCCTTTCCCTGCAGGCAGCAGTAGCCAGTGATAACTTTCTGGCTGCATTGACTGGCTGGCTTGTACCCATCATATTAGTCAGAAGACAGCTGTGCTTATAAGGAAGCACAGTTTAGATAAGATGAGATGTGGCTGGGCCATGTTTCTGTGCCAGATGGAAGAGCCCTGCTGTCTCACCTGGCCACATATGAACAAATAGCCCTGGGTGCCTGTGAAGGAGCTCCAGTATGCCTCCTCACTGTGATGTGGAGCAAAGATGGTGGCAGTGCTAGCTCTCAGCAAACTTCTTGCCATGGGGAAATGGTCAAATTGAAAATTTGAAAATAAGTTTATGTGGCTAAGACACTACTATAGTTAGAAATTGCACTGGTTTGTCTGCTTCTCCTTCTCTATCCCTTACCCTTTGACATTAAATGGAGATTATAATTGTCTTTTGAAGCACTCAGTGTGTGTCACTTGTAACTTACCAACCTAGAGGAATCACAATCCTGGGCTGTATCTCAAAGTCTTAACTGTTTTATTCCAGAGTTACAGAAATCAAAACCAAGTGAGAGGTATATCTCTCTCCTTCCTTGTCAGCTACCATTTTTATTTCCCATCCTCTTGACCCAGCCCTTTCATCTAAGCTATTCCCAAGTGAAATACTATTGATATCTTAGTGTCTTCTACTGCAAATACAAGTGATGGCACATCTTCTTTTTGGGTAGACCAAAATGAACAGTTTTCCTCCCTAGGCATCTGGCCGCTGCGGTACTCTGACCTACTGAGCCGTGGCCCTTGTCCATCCAGGAACACCAGTGGCCTTCTTACACAGGATGTGAATATTCAAGAAATACCTCAGCTCTCATAATTTGTACTGCTGACTTGATCATCTCAGCCATGGGGTACTTTTCTTCTGTCACCTGCTCTCCCAAATCCTTTCTTGGCTCCCATGTATGTTGACCTCCTGTCCTTTCCAGCAAACATCCATGTATCTACTTTATTTGTTTTTTTAACAATGGGTTGAGCAACTTTTTGGCTTTTCATCAACCTTAATTCATATTTTTCCAAGTAAAATTAAGCAGATAGCAGCACTGTGCTTTTTTTATTTATTTGTTTGTTCCACTTCCTGCCAAGAGTGAAATCTGGAGTGACACAGGTGGGTGTAGGTCCAGTTCAAGAGGTTCTGCATGTTCCCCTGAGGTACCAGCTCACATGCAAAACTGGCAGGATAAAGGTTAGCAGAGCAGTCTTTGTATGTGTCAGGTAATCCGTTCTTCTTGTGAGGGATGAGCCTCTTTAGGGAGCTATGCTCTGGATTCTTTGTTGTATACACTTAATTACTCATGTCAATTTTCCTTCACTAAAAGGAGAGCATGTGACAAGCCTGGGAAGAGGTTTCAAGCCATTAGGACTGTCTGAACAAGTTCAGAGCTGAAGTTTGATTTCAGAAAGGTCTCTTCAAATCTAATAACCTTAAAGAAAGCTCTTCTCTGGTTTGGGTGGAGGGAAGCTATATGTGTATGTGGCTCAAAGACCACAAAAACAAATCACTCAGCATACACCTCTCATCCCTATCACCCTAGAAGATAACTAGGGTTTCAGAACAGTCTGGATAACTGTAGTTTTCAGAGCTTTTAGAGAAGAACCCCTAAATATCACAAAACTAGAGCTTTATTCTAATTGCAAGAAAATTGCATCTCATAAGCAAAAAAATTGTCTCTTATTCTCCTGTAAATCTTAGTAAAACCCTTCGATTCCCTACTCCTGCTCCCCTGAAAGTTACATAGTAGTTGTGTAGGCTGCATACTGGCCTGTGTGGAAGGATAGAAACAGAAAGAATAGCATTGGAAAGATGATTAACTGAACACTTGTTCGAAAACTTACTTATTATTTTAGAGAAGCACAGAAGATGCTAATTTTAGAAGTGCCAAGAGTTTTGGGTGGGCAGCAGAAAGCCATGAAGAAAAAGTAAACCAACAGAAAAGCATTTAATAAATAACAGATATAATGCATTGAAGAATAACTTGCAAATTATGTTTAGTTTAAGCTTAGTTCTTGTTAAGAAAGAGATTATTTTGGTGATTTGGTGTCTGATGAATTAGGAGAACTCACTTGACTAACATTCTGAGCCAAGTGGCTGTCAGGTAGGAGATGAGACAGGTCTGATTTAGTCCCCATATAAATAGTATTTGGAATACATGAAGTTTCATTTGCCTGCTGTGCACAGCCATGCTGTGTTGTCTGTACAAACTAGGCCAAAATGAGTGTCTATAGATGGGCAGAATTTCAGAGGTCAGGTTCCCCATTAGAACAAGTCCATTATCTCAATACAATGCTAAAAACAAATGATCTAGTAGATGTCAAATGTTAGATCCCTGAGATCAGAAAATGAGGCTTGGCAACAGGTTGCTTATAGATAGAGACCTCCAGGTTGTCTCCATCACATATCAAAATGCCCTTACAGGAAGCCTAAAGAACGGGTCCTTCTCTGAGGTATTGCCTATGTTAAAATAATATTTTCTAATTTGATAGAGCTGCTTTCTGTCCTGCCTGCTGAGTCTCTGATAATGAGAAATGCATTTTCGTACTACTGACAGTCAGCAGCTCTTTTGCAAGCCACTAACTACCCAACTCTAACCAGCTCCATGTGGCAAATCTGCAAAACCAGTGATGGTGAAAAAGTTCTTCTGAGGCCATCACTCAGCCTGCAGACCTCATGACAGGTGGCCAGACAGAAGGACCTGGCTCTTGTTCGGCAGTTCAGAGACCTGGCAGCAAGAAGAAAGAATACTGCTCACAAACTTTGTTGTCCCAAAATTACAATATCTCAGAACATTAATTTAACAATTACTTTTCAACTCTGTGGCTTTGTTGCTTTTGGCCTCCCAAGCCTGGTGTTCTGGTTTTGTTTCTTTTTAAGGCATAGAGAGAGAAGGCACCTGCACTGCCAGGCACTAGGAAGGCTGAAAATGTGGCTGGGGAGAGCCCAGCTCATGTGCATTCATGCATAACCCCCAAATGCAAAAATTATGTACTGGACAGTGTGTGTGAAATACCAGACCTCCCTCCAAGGCTGTCACTGTGGTTCCAAGACTGTCAGTGTCTTTAGAAACCACAGCCATCACAAATGCCCCATTAGTCAAGGGTTAGCTGGTCCCACAGCTGTCACTGTGAGTGCCTCTCTTAGGCTCCATCTACAAAGGATTCACTTGCCAACACCAGTCTTTCATGAAGAAGGGGACAGTGGGGTGGCAGGACCATCTGCTTAGTTTCAAAGGACCAAATCAGGGCCAAAAAGTAATTACAAGTGTGTTGCAGGGAAGATCTCGCACAGGGCCATTTTGCAACCCCCTGAAGAGAGAGCGGACCAAGCTGTGCTTGTAGCTACACTGAAATTCACTGTAAAGAGCTTTATCTTCAGTGGTGATGCTCAGAGGTTACACTGTCTGAAAAAGGTAAATATAACCTCAATTTCTACAATATTATGTGGTCACACTGAAGAAATCATTTTCTGTATGTGTATGTAAAGCTATACAAAACCTTCACAACAAAAATCTAATGTACAAATGTATGTTATATAGCCATGGATGTTTAAAACTGGATGTCAAAATTCTGGGCCACGAAACAGGAGCCAGACTTTCAAAAATGCTGAGCAACTCACTGAAGTCAGTGGGCGAGGTTAGTGCTTTTATTTCCTCACGTACACTGCTCTGATTCACATACTGGAAAGCATTTTCTTGAATTTCAACCCAAATCTCAATGGTTTCAGGGGAGTTGTGCTTGTTCAGTGACATAACTTTAATCCTGTAGCTTATACTCTCTTGAAACTATACGAAACATGGAATAATAATGCAAACCACCAAATATTGCAGTTTGACTTTTCTCATGGGTACCATTGTCCCAAAACAAGTGAAGAGAGAAAAAAAAAAAAAAGATGAAAACAGAATTTTAGTGAATAATTGTTTTGCTAAAGATTTATGTCTTGTTTCTTTGGGAAGGACTTTCCTTTCAAAAACCAAAACATTTTACTTTTTTACAAAAACCCCCATATATGTGTTTTAAATACATTTAATTTAAAATCTCTAGAATATAATTGTTTCAGTTTTGCTGAGTTCTTCATAGCAAATAAACTTAATGGTCTCATCCACATTTGCCCATTTTCCTCATCTTTATAAAAAACAACAGAAGTACACTTTTATGCTGTATTCTAGAGTTCTGGTTCGTAAATATTTCTGTTATCCCATATAAAATACACAATCAGGTTCTTTAACGTAAGTGTCTCGGAGTTTATTGCTTGTAAGCCTGAACTGAAGACACTAGACACTATTTTGTTTTGAGTTGCTATAAATTTTGACATTTGTCTTGGGGGATAATTCATGAAGTGCTGTAGGACCGTTGTTTGAGTTCCAGCAGGAAAAATGTCTTGTTTTGAAAGAAAGGCTTGTTTAAAATCACAGATCTCACATAAGAAGCCAAAAAATAAAGCCATAAAAGGGAACAAAAACAATTCTTGCAAGGCAGACCTCTAAAGCTTTGAATCGCCTGATATATGAGCTGTCAGAAATCTAAACTTCACCATGTGCAGATATATGTTTTTAAATTCTGTAAGTTAGGAATTTCTTGGCAGCATGTATTTTCTGAGCAGCATTTTGAAAAATTTAATCCCTTACAATTGTAAAAAGGTTTCAAAACTATGCCTTCCTGAAGTAGAAGTGCCATGTTAGGGCCTATTTTCAACATTTCGCTTGTGCTGGTGTGATCACTATTTCTGTGCCATTTCTAGAGCTAATAAAGGTGTGTATTCTTTCAGCTTACCTATGATGCGTGAACTTCCTAAACATTATTGTGTATCAAACTTATTGAGCATTTATGAGGTAGAATACAGCATCTGAAACCTTTGGTGGAAGGCCATGCTAGATCCATCGCTAGAGAGGTGGATCACAAGTGCTAGGTATTCTCTGTGAGTGGTGAATGACTTACAGTAATGTGAGAAACAGTTAAGGGCTTTAACAGTTTATGTCCAAATGCACTCAAGACACCTTTAGGTTTTGCTAATACAATTTATTGGTGTGGCAGGTTAACAACAAGCTAGGAAGATAAGTATCAAGCACCAAGAATACTTTAAACCCAATCCTGTATTTTAAATCAGCTTCTGACTAGAGAATTTCTTGCACAAGATCTAGGTCAGTAATGAAAAATACCTTTGGTCTGATTGTGCATTTTCTTGGGAAATTCCTTATGGCAGTTTCCCAAGAAGGAAAGGGTTGTGGAAAAGAGGAACTGGACACTTAGCAGGATTCAGGCCACCCCAAACCTGCAGTTCGATGAAGTATAGCAAGACCTGGTCTCTGAAGATGGTTAAGCCACACTCCCTTCACTGGCCATAAGTCTCACAGGATCATACTCAGCTATATGCAAATGAGAAATGGGGGAAGCAGGGACTACAAAGAGAGAAGGCTCAGCTGATGCCTTTTTAAGAGGAAGGGGAGAGGAAGGTGTCCTGTGGCTTCATGGTAGCTTAGCTTATACAAAGAAAAAGGTTCACAGCAAAAGCTATATGTCTCTCTGCCAAACAGAAGACAGACTTGTCAGCGTGTCTTGAGGAATCTTGCAATCCCTGAGATGCACGTGTCTTTCCATTGGATTACGATTTATGTATTCCAACTCTCTAGTATGTGCAAAGCTGGTTAAGGAATGGAGATACAGTTGTGATAGTTAGCTTAGTGTACAGTGCATTAGCCTAGGAGGTTACTAGCTTTGTGCAAATTCTTTATTATACTGTGGGACTAAAAGTGATGCCGTGAGCAGTAACCTCATGTGAGCAGCTATTACCTCTAATGCTAGGGAATGCTAGATCGAGCTCTGCCTTAAAAATAATTAAACCTTTCTCATTCTCTCCTCCCAGTGGCATGACTCTTTCAGATCCTCTCTGCTCTGCTTGTTAGAAGCCTTATTTCCCATATGAGATGTAGTTATGGCTCATTTATGCTCAGTCTGAACTAAACATCTAGGGGAAATCCAGGACTCATGGTATATTCAGTACCTGAGATGGACTGTAATTGCACTGAGGGAGCTGCCAAAGAGCTCTGCTCAATGGGCAGAGGTGTTTGGAGAAGGGTGGTGCCCTTGCAGTTGGGAAAGAATATTTTTCCATATTGTCAAAGCATAACCCCGTAGCTCAGCTGGTCCCAGTGGATGGTGCGGGTAGGAAAGATTCTCGTCTTCTAAGCCAAATTTATAAAACTTCCAAACATCTTTTGTCTCTTGAGCTCAAGTAACAATAGGCTTCATTTTCTCAGCTTCAGCTCTGTTCACTGAAACGAGAAGTATTGGTTCCCAGGGGGAGAGCTGAAGCAAAGTAAAACAAGCTGTGTGCAATTACTGCTTTCTGAAAAGCAGAAGGAGCTGGGCCAGTAAAAATGGTAAGGTTCAGTTCTTGATAAGAATTTGTCAGAGCAGCATTGAAGGGCAAACCCCACAGCCCTAATTCAGCTAAACCACTCCATGTCCCAGTCTCACCAAAA
>VZRE01007688.1:844170-1105033 GCA_013396775.1 Cephalopterus ornatus | reverse complement strand
AAAAAAAAAAAAAAAAAAAAAAAAAAAAGACTGAACAATTTGTCTGTGAACTACAGTTGCTTTCTCAATCCCTTTTAAAAAAAATTCTCTAAAAGATATCCTGTTCTACTGCATCTCATTTTGCCATAGCATTACTGGTTGCCAGAGAGGGCTTCACTGGATAAACATCACTGGAGGATAAATAGCAAGTCAGTGGTGTTTGAGGATCAAGCAACACCCTCCACACATCCATATTTCTCTCTGCGTTTTCACCACTTCCACATGCTTCCAGGTTTGTGAGTTTTGCATCTCTTCCACCATTCCTGCCCTGCATGTGAATCCACACGAGTCTTTTTAGGAAACTGTTGTGATGAATGCATCAAGTCTCAGATTGTTCTCCTTAAGGAGCTGTGTGCATTTCATAAAAGGACAGATTCTATGATGGTCTCTCATGTCCTTGCAGTGGCATTGTTACAGGCCATAGTTCCCCATCCCCTTCCCAACCTCTTTTGAACGGCTGTCAATATGAATCTACCTTCACTGTCCCTCAGGGACTTGTGCAGCACTAAGAGAGGGTATCAGAGAAGCTTCCTGCTGGAGTGGCCTTGCATGTGCCCAGGTGCACTTGTCATCAGCCGGGAAAATAGGGCTGTCAAGAACACAGGAGCCAGAAGACAGTATAGATCCCTTTTTGAAAGGTATGGCATTTTGAGGCTGAGAGGTGTTTCAGGAGGAAGGGGCAGAGTGTAGCAGGGGGGTTGTCACTCAAATAAATTTATGTTTCCGCAATGGTTTCATACTCTTATGGTATAAAATATGGTCTTTATGATTTTCCAGGATGGTTCCTAGTCTCCATGTCCTGTTATTTCTCTCTTCCTCCTGGGCAGCCAAGACAGCAGTAGCAGCTCCCTGCATCTCTTTCTAAGTGACAGGTGGGCCAAGAAACACTCTGTATTTTTAATGGAGGCAAATATATTTGTCTTTCTCACACTGCCCATCTCTGCAGACATCGTTTCAGGACTTTCAGGCTGTCTGTGAGCTGGGATCCACCTGAGAGATTCTCCATACTCAGCCTGCCACTGGCAGTGGAGCTGCTCATTTTGGACATTTGCGAGATGTCCTCTGCTTGCCTTACTTTGTTCTCAGAGGGGCTATTAGTACTGGTGGGGCTTTCAGACTGAGCGTGAGGTTTACATCCAGCTGAAAGGTGTTCCTGCTCTCTCCTGCTTCTGAACTGTTCCTCACCTATCCTTGCTGTTGATGAGGATGGTTTTTGTTCTGTGCTGTCTAGAATGACTGGATTTGAAGAAGAACAGGGCTGTTTTACTGTGTCTTGAGGCTCCGTGATTTTAATAATTGTTGCCCAAGATCCTTGTACTTTTGAGGGGAAAAAAAAAAAAGAGGGCTTCTTCAAGTTCTTGAAGGACTGTTAGTTTTGAAGTTAAATCAAGCAGCTTTACAAAAAATGTGTCAAAACACACATGCATTTACTGAGTATCTAATCTATTAGTGCAGTTTTTGAAAGGTCTCTTCTTCCAGTCAAGCCGCCAGGGATAATTTCAACACACATTCAGAGTCCTAAATGGAAATACTGCTGATGAATAGGGCTTCTCACAGAGCCTATGATGGAGAGCAAGTTAAGCTGAGTAGCTAAACTTTGTATAGTTCAGACGTTCCTATTTAGGACACTACATACTGCTTTGTTGCTTACTGTTGACATCTTTTTTATATAAAAACAAAACAGAACAACCAAAACTTATTACCATAGTTATTAAGCTTTTGAAAATAGATGAAGCAAACTGAAAATGCAGTAAGAGCTGCCTCATGAGAAGCAAACACTGACACAGTAACCTAACTACTTACTTTGTATTCAATGTGCGGAATGCATTCACACAAAACCTTGCTTCAGCTTACAAGAGAATGGAATATTTTGTAAGAGGGATTTAGAGAAAATGAGAAAAGAGTACATGACCATGCAGTGGTTAGTGATAACTGCTCCCCTTAGCTCCATGCTGAGCTTCAAAGCAAATATCTAAGCCCTTCCAGCAACAAGAAGCATGACTGCTGAACAAGTGCATGCCTTGGAGCCCATTGTTCCAGGTACAGCAGGTAACCTTAAGTTGTATCATTTCATTGTGAGGCCAAGAGTTGTGTGTTTGTTTCTGGAACTGCAGTAATTCTGGATTTAGAAGTATTTGGTAATTTTTCTTAATAATTGCAATAATTACTTCATCTGTCTGATTCATCTCTAGCCCTCTCCAGCAGAGAGGAGTGAGGGACATGCCCCCCAAACTTTCTGGTCTGGGTTAAAATGTTTCTCAGCGTCAAGGAAGGTGCAGTCTCCCAACTCTTCTGCTGGAGAAGGAGCTGAACCTGTTCTTTCGCGTGAAAAACAAATGCACAGACTGTTGAATTACTTCTTTAAAAGCGACTGGGAACATCACCACCACTCCCACCATGTCCTCTTTCCCCTCTAGCTCTGCTTAGTTGGAGTGAACCATGAGAGAGAGGAACATGAGGGTAGTCGGTACAAGGTCTTGGTGGGACTTCGGAATGGTCAAGGTGTTGGTTGGTGACATCAGACAGTAGAGTGAGTCAGCTAAGGTGTATTTCATAGTTAAATGAGTTACCTTGTGTCAGCTGGGCTGGTACCTGGTTACCTGCAAAATATGGGGTAAAATGCATGACCTTGGATCTGGTTGGTTTGCCAAGGGGGACTTGCCCACTGCCAACACAGAACAGCTGAGAATAAACTTCACTAAGTATCTTTCCCCTCACACTTTCAATGGATTATCCTGAATACTGAAATAAGTCTTATGTGCATGTAGCCTTGCAAAAATTGACCTTTTGTAGGGAGAAATTGCTCTTCTGCCGTAACAAGGAATTACTTTTTTGGACTGGGTATTTTTTTTAATTCTTGCCAATATGATATATACAATCTGAATCTGAACCTACAGAATATGCTCATGCTAAAGTCAAGATAGTTATATTTTTATTCCTCATAGTTTAAAAAGGAATTCCATGTAACTCAGCAGATCCCAGTTTCCTCTGCTTTGTACTTTAACCACCAAGGCCACAGCTTTTCCATGCTACTCACTGAGTTGCAGGAGTGAAGCTATTTGTGAGGCTGGGCCATGAACCATATTATAAATTGATTTTAAAAAAAGGCAGGGGAGGGGTAGAGCAGAAAACCACCCAGAAAGACCCACTATTTTTTTGCCTCTGAGAACTACAGAGAGTTGTGTGTACTCCTATACAAAGCGAATGTCCCATGGGCAGTAGACTTGTTTCAATTCAGTGACTTTTTATAACCAACCCAGACTCACTTTGCATAGAGCACAAGAAGAAACCAGGCATTCAAGGAGACAGGCAACAAAGAATTAGGGAGGAGGTCACAAAATCTGAAATAAATGTCATTGTGGGAAAATGATCAAAGCATGCACCCAGGGAAGATAGATGCAGACTGCCTAAAACAGCTGTGCAATTCTTTAGGGACTCCGGAGTTTTCACTGGATCTATGTTGTAATTGTTCTCTTGGTTCATGCTTTCTAAATCCATAGCTTGCTCTGACTTGTAGTGGTGTGAATTTGATGAACTGCTGCTTGGGTCATTTATTTCAGTAATTTAAACTTCACCCTTCAGTAAAATACTGAAAAGCAACACTCCAGGCTCTTCTACAATACAAATTTAATCCCAGAGATCTAAAGACCAGAACTGAATAACAAACAGAGAAAATATACTTGAAGAGATTAGAAGGATTAAATAAATAGCTGTCTATAGAAATAATTTTTTTAAACCTTGCGGAATGTGATAGAAAACTGAGGTGCAGCAGTGCCTTTGTGACCATCAAAGGAGTGTAGTTCAAAGGACTTAAGTGCATTCCAGGGGACTTTTTGAATGAGAAATTTGCAGGTCACCTTCCTCTCACTGCTGTGGTCTCCTCTGCTTTTTCTTTGTCAGTTGTTGAAGGAGTGGCTCTCTTTCCCAAATCTCTGAATGTGTTTGATTTGGGTCCCTGCTCCAATTTCCCAGCTGTTACTTGAAGGCCATTTTGAGGTTTGGAGTACCTTCTCTGCCTCCCTTGTTGAGCCCACAAAGGCCTCCAAGAAAACTAAGGGGTTTGCCAAAGCATACAGGCTCAGAGGGAGTCCCCAGCTGTGGCGTGGCAGTCCCAATAAGCAGAGTAATTTGTTTATCTGAAGAATCAAGAGGATTCCATGAATCTTTGTTTTGCATTGGCAGGACTTGCAGCTTGTCTTGCTCATGTCAGTGGCCCCGTGTGCAAATAGCTCATTCTGAGGAGTCCCAGGCATGGCATTACACTCGCTGTTGCATCCTCACCTCATTTCTCTCAGATCCCGCAATTGCTCGTATACTTCCAAGAAGGTTGAACAGTTATTGGACCAAATGAAATCGAGAAAAACAGAAAGAAGAGTGCAGTGATGTTGCTCTGCAGTAGAACTTCTAATGCGTTAGACATCCAAATTCAGATGATTGTCTAACATTGTATTAGGGTTTGGGAGCTTTTTAACCTAAAGGGTGAAAACAGGTGGATTCAAAACAACATGAAAGTAGCCACCATTCTCCTCCTGTTCAGTCATGGGACTAATTAAGACAATGAGTGAAGTTCAGCAGATCAACGGTTGTTGTCCCTGTCCTAGGATCATGCTGTGTGTTAATTATCTAGGCTGTGTTAAGTTGTGGTTATAGCAGACGTGTCCCATCTCAAGATAGCTGTGCTGTGTCCCCTCACTGGTATGCATTTGATGGATTATTGCATTGTCTGCTTTTGAAACTATTAGAAAAATGAAAACATTATTATACCTCTCTGCCTGCTATATCCTCTACCCAGCTTCTTGCCCAGGCTATGCTGGTCTGTTCAGTCTATGTATGGCACTTACTAGGTGTGTGCATCTCATGTGTCATCTTCTCACATTTATTCAGTTACAAAAGACTCATGGTAACCCTTATAACTATTAGTAAACAGGGGCCTTTTAGTGATTATCACTGTAGAAGTATGGAAGACTATCCTAAGCAATGCCACATACCTATTTGATAATTTTGGATGGCACTTCTGTGTCTTGTATCATGAAAAAACTGGCCATTCAAATATCGTAGTAATTAGTGTTGCACCATTTCTTTTGTAAAAACATGAGTTTGAGGCTTGTCGGATGGCATGCACTTTGGACCATTCATAATTTTACTGCATTAAGATATTCTGTAACTTAGAAACAAAATAAAATCCATCCGCTCATACCACTTACTTCTAACTTCGTGGTATCTATCCAGAGCATAATGAAATGTGTAAACTTTGTGTGAAGCCCATGGCAAGGCAGTGAGATCACTTGAAATGCGGCCCAGATTTGGTCAGGACCCCTGTTTACTTGGTTGGTTCAAAAACTCCAGAGACCTGGTTCAAACTGTGGCTGATGAACACTGTGTACTATTTTCTACACCTAAATTGTCACATGAAAGGGCAGTTTTTCTGTTCTCTCTATGTAGTTGTTTTCTTGAGCTCTGTGTTGCTTTGAATGTTATTGGTGAAAATGAGAAGAATTTTCTACAGAAAAGCTAGAAGAAAAATTTTAATGTTTGAGGGTGATCTTAAGAAATGAGTAGGAAACTCAGGTGGTAAACTGGGAGAAATAAGAAATTATCTGTATCACCAAAGCCTCTGGAAATAAATGTTAGGAAGTCATATGCTCTCTTCCTGACTCTGCCAGACCTTTAGGTTGGAAGTTATGTTGGTCTAAACTGCTCCCTTCTGTCATCTCTGATCCCAGCTCATTCTTCCCACATTGTCCTTCCTGCCCTCACATGCACACATTTATTTTCTCAGTTGTAAACCAGTTGCAACTCAGAAAGGAGCTAAAATAAACTCCTCTAATTCTTTTGCAGTATGGTTCGTTGATGTGGTTCCTGTTCCCAAACCATGCTGCTTGAGTTTAGATGGAGCAAGACCAGGAACTCCCTTAGCTGGCACCAAATCCACAGGGCAAGGGCTGTAGTCTGGTGCTCTGAATTGCCACCTGCCCATGAGCATGTTGTTTTATATTCTGTCTCTACTTTCCCCCTCACTAAAGCCAGAAGACCTTGCACATGATCATTCGTCTCTCAGAGATGTTTGTAGGATTAAATAGCTAATACTACTTCAGGCCAAGGTTTCTCAAAATGATACTAGGCTGATAAAAATTACTTGGGCCTAAGGAGTCTCAAAATAAGGCTCCGAATTTTATAAATGTGGCGTGTTTGATGGTGATTATATAGAAATAAATAGATTTACACTCGCTTCCACAAGCCTGAACATGACTGAAAAAAACCCTATATTTCCTGGTCATTTGAGCTTTCATTGATGGTATTTACTGCCATTATTTTCCCCCTGTTTCTCAAATCGTTAAAGTAATGAAAGAAAAGTAGAAAAAGTATCCTGCATGAGCTTTTAAACAAAGAAATATAAGCCTCCTTAAAATGGATTAGCATAATGTATTTGAAATTTCAGAGAAACACAAAGATTTTAGCATGCCATGCAAAAGAGTGGAATTACTGTTAACATCTTTCATCTAACTCTGAAAAGCAGGCTTTATTATATGCCATCTACAGATGCTCAAAATATCCACCTTCAAAATGGAACTTTTCCATCTCTAATGAGAATAATGATAAGAATCTCCCCAACACTCTCCTTGTTCCCTTGCTCCTGCTTCTTACTGCATCCAAACCAAATAAGATACTAGTGAGGATTAAATCCAGGTAAAGTTAAAACCTCTGTTATTTCTTCTTAACTATGAATGGTTGGATTAATTTGCAAGACTATTTTTTCTTTTTCATCCCTATTATCTTGTTTATCATAAAACTGTGCTTGTACTTATGGGCAAAGACCAAGAATGGAAAACATAGTTCTCAAGGTGCCTTAGAAATTTTAGATAGTAAAAATTCCTGTTTTCCTTACAAACCCTGCTATAGGATTCATCATCAAGTGTTTACAAGTAATTGATTTTGACAATGACATAAAGATATATTTCTTTCACATAATGGAAGAGTTAATTAATCTTTTACTTGGCAAAAAAAAACAAAAACAACCCTACCTGACTTACTAGTCAGCAGAACAAGATTTTTACACTTGCAGGTGAAGGGATATATGTTGCTCACATTTTGCCCTCCTGTCTGCTGCCTTTACTTTCATGAGAGGCATGTTTCAGGTGAAAAACTTAATGCACTCTTCCAATGCCTGGAGTGGGGAAAGACTCCAGCGATGTCTTGCCAAGAGGAGTGAGCATGAATAACAATAATAGATAGGCCTTACATGTCTGATTTATGTTTGTTTGTGTTATCATATTTGGAGCATTTCTGTAATAAATATAAGCACGTCCTAAAGTAGGGCAGTTTTATGAAGTGCAAAAATCAGAGTCAAGTAACTGCTTCTAAGTGGTGCTGGAGTCATCTTAATTCAGGGCAATAATTTGCACCTTTTAAGAGCAAAAATCAGAGCGTAAAAGAAAGGAAAGTATTTGTAAAATGTTACCTCTTTGAAATTACAAAGTATTTGCGAAGTGTTACCCTTTGATATGGCTGTCATTAGTCTTTGCTCTACATCTCCTGACAAGCAGGAAGAACAGAGGAGTGGAGAATTGTCTAGAGGGGTCAGCAGAGGAGGAGCAGCTATGTAGGGTGGGCTGGGGTCGCACGGTGTGACATGACAATACCCCAGAGTTTAACACCCTTCAGCTGCAAATGAGATGTTCCCACATGAAGGCAAGTACCAGACATCCTAGCTGATCCTCAGCAGAAAATCAGAGAGGGATGCTCACATGTTTATTGCTATACCTCAGAAAAGGAGCAGTTGGTATTGTGTGCTGTCTGTTTATCTTCTTCTAATCCTTTCCTGTTATTTCTTAGCACATCCTTCGAACAGCTGCACAATATGTCTTTTGCAATTGAGAAAGATTAGCTCATCTGAGCACTGAACAGTTTATTTTCCTCAAGTTTATGGGAAGATGCTGGAGCCAACAGTTATTAATAACTCCTAACATTTGAATTCATCTCCTGTTACTGCCAGTCAGAGGTCAACAGAAAGATTACACAATGAAATAACTCATTTCAAGGGGATTTAAGCTCCTAAATACCTTTTACAGGCTTTACCTGTGTGTGTCTCAGCCTCCCATTTTCAACTGGAATTCCTAACTTAAATGAATTGCAAATCTGTGAAAAGTTATGAAACACCTCATTATTGTACAGGGAAGAGGTATCGGAATACTATGCCTGGCGAGGGTCTTAGACAGAAAGTTTATCTCCTTGTGTGTGTATCTACTGCCTTACAGGGGATCTTACTAGTCAAAAACAAAACAAAAAAAAAAAGAGGGAGAGAAAATACCGTGCCTGGACAGTTCATTATGCCAATAAAATTACTAGAATTTTTTTGCAACTAACATTTTACAGATTTTATCAAAAAAATTAATCTTTGTCACTTCCATGGTCCTAAGAATAATTTGATGTTTAAACTCCTTAGAAATAGATTTTATTTTTCATCTGCTCATTTCCTCAGTCTTACTTTATGAGAGAGACTTACCAAAAATGTTCCAAGAAATTAAGCAATACAGGACAAAAGAATGAGTTTTTGGAATGCAGCGGTACATTTCTTTGGAAATCTTTGAAGAAGATGAAGTGATAGACAGAAATGTTTCGCTGTAACTTCCAAGAGAACTTTCAGAACTTGATACTTCAGAGCAACTAGAGCATTAGTACAAGCTCCTGTGTTACGTTTTTACTTTGATCCATTCATGATTCTCCCTCAAATTATTCCATTGTTAGCCTTAAAATGAAAATAGGCAAATCTATTACACACTTACAAAATATAAAGCTCTGGTCCTTGTCTTATGCAAACCTCTATTCACTTTCATAAAACTAAACTAATTTGCTCCAAGAATGTAGCCTTTAATACATTCCTCGATTTCTAAATGTAATAATCAAGAATTATTTATTGCCTAAGGTTCAGATGGACTTAAATATTAATGTAGCATAAACCTTTTCTTTCTCTCTCTTTTTTTTCCCTTTTAAATCCAACAGCAGTCTTTATTATTCCAAGCTTTTCCATCTTCACAAAAGTTAACTTTCTAGCTGAGAGGCACGGTCTATATTCTCTTCCTAAACATTTTCTGTTCATTTGGTGTTTGCTTTTTACTCGTCTGAAAAAAATAGCATAAAATAGTGTAGTCATGCAACCTGTTTGAGGATAGATTGGTTTTGGGGATTTCTTGCACAAACTATGTACTGCAGTTGAGAGCCTTTTATGCCAAATGAATGGCTGATCTTCATTTCAATATTTTGCTCTTCATAACTGCATGTTCCCCACTGCTGGCTGAGGCTTTGAAGGTGACTAGAAGCCTGCCTAAATCCATCAGGATTGGGCTTCTGTTCACCTAAATCTGGATTATTTTGTGGGCTAGAGTTTAAGCAACATACATTAATACAGCTGATGCACTGCAATTAAAGAGGAAAGGCATAAGACCGTGCTCACTATTGCTCATTATTAATGATCATGTCTGTGTCAGTGGTTTTTTTGCGCCTCTGCCTATTAGCTTTTGAAGTTGAACATGCCTAATGGGCTTATTTCAGGGACGAAAGATGACACTAAGGTATTGGAGAAAGCAGATCCATGAAAAAATAATGATGATGGAAAATACGGTGAGTAGAAGGAAAGTAATTCATAAGAGAAAGGGATTAGAGACCTTTCCCTTTCCTTTCTCATTTTCTCTCCCAAGGCTGGGGGAGTATGTCCTTCAAAATTTCTGTGCACCACAGGGTTTTTTTCCATTTCAAGGCCAAAAAGAACCATTGCAGTAAATCAGTCTTATTTTCTTTGTAGCATTAGCCACAAAACTTTCTCAAATTAAGCCTTGATCAAAACCATGTGCCGAGGAGAGTACAAAAAGAAGCCATGTCACGAAAAATCAGCTGTTCTTTCTAGGTGAGATGTGCATGTGGCATGTCCTAATGCTTGAATTTGGTGCAGTTTGGAACCCTGGCAAGGTAGCTGCCATTTGGTCAGGGTGGTGCTGAGGCAGTGAGACAGGAGGTGCTAAGGTAAGGGATGGTTGGCTGGGGTGCAGCCAGCTGAGGCAGGGCTGTCCCTTCTCCTGTGTGTGTGTGTAGGTCTGTTAACTTTCTGTTAAGAAAAGGAAGACATAAAATTAAATCATTGTAGAGATAAAACCATGCTGTGCTTAGGTCTTGGCAGTTGTGTGAGATTCTGGACCAACCCAACTCAACAGGCAGCAGAACTGAAATAATTGTGGACAAATGCAAGAGGGGTTTTCCCAGGTATGAGATGTCTTCAGTACAAGAAGGAGTAAATAGACTAGGACTTTCAAGGTTTCATAAAAGAGATGATGTGGGGAAGCAGGTCTGTGAATTCATGTATGGTGCAGAGAAAACAAATGGTGGATCCCTTAATCATTTACAGTTTAATATTTCTGTATTAAACTAAAAAGCTTGTAATGAAATTACGATTCAGCAGCTTTAGACAAAAATGAAGAAAAGTTGGGTTTTATTCTTACACAAATCTTATGATAGTATTCCCATAACTCATTAGAGTCTAGAACTGTAAACAATTTTTAAAATACAGTTTAACATGAAGGGTAGGCCTATTAGCGATCCCCAAATGCTGTGGACCATGATGCGATCTGAAGATGCCCTCTGAAGCTCTAATTTGGCAATTGCTAGGAGGTCATTGTGATCACAATTGCTTTGTAACAAATGGTTTATATGAATATCTGTTATATTTCATGGGTCTTTTACCTTGAGTTTCCACTGTTTGTATTTTTAACATAGGACACTGGACTAGACGGGTCTTTCAGCTGAGGTCATCTGCCATACCTTATGTTCCAGGATCTGGAGGAATTACTCCACATGCATTTTAGAACTTTTCCACTGCTTTCTCCCCAAGAAAAAGGTCAATTTTACAAGCTTTATAAAAATAAGGCTGATAGTTTTCTGGTTTTTCTTCCACATTTTCATTTTCTTTCAGCGAATTAATCTGTATAATGTTCTTTACTAAAAAAAATAAATTAAAAAAAAAAATATTGATGCTCAGAGACTTGATTCTAAGTAAATATAACAAACCTGCCAGTTCCCAAGGCTTGTTAAATAATCATTCAAATTAGACGTTGCAAAGTTAGGAGCACACTGGCAACTTGTTTTCAAAGATGGGACTTTTCAGCATTTATAGGAAAGCCTCTAGTTTTTCTTTGTGCTTCCTTTGGTGTCCTGAAGGATTATTGTTGAGAGGCCAGGTTTCACTCTTGGTAAAGCACTGTGAACTGTTCGAATTTACAGGGTATTAGAAATAGCAGTGTGAGAAATTTTAAGGGAGGAGAAAAATATGGACTACCCGAGTAGATAAAGTACATACTTTTGGTTGCAGGCATAAATTGTATCCTGGCTTAAACTTCAGGAACTCTGTTGAACCGTCTTATTATACCTCTCTGAATAAATCCACAGCAATGTCATAAAAATTTAACAATGAGTCATTCTGATATAATGAGCCCCTCTGAATTTAAGGAGAATTTGGCCCACCACGTGAAGGTCTCCTGTTGGCACTCAGCAGCCTGTCCAGTTCTGCTTCTCCCATTTGAGTTTAAACAGTATTTCCCCTACCTTTGTTGTTGCTCTCTTAAAGTTCATGAAGTGCATACCTGAGAAGTACACAAAAATTGCAGGCATGGACTTGGAGTATCACTTCCTAGTAACAAAATCCCCATTGAAGGTGCAGTTTCTCCAGCAATACTGACGGAGCATGCAGAGTGAGAAAATGCAATGTGGAGGTGTGTGCGGTGCCAGCAGCTCATGTAAAATAAACATTCAGTCCCTTTTATTTCACTTGTGTCAGTGATTTCCTCAGCCAGGCTTCAGTGGTTTTAAAAGTGCAAACCTGCTGCCTTCTTCATCACTCGCAGGGCCTTTGGGACCTGCACTCAGCATGCTCTATGAGAGTCAGCAGCTGCTTAAATCAGAGAAGGCATGTGGCTGATTGAATCACCTGTCATATTGATTTATGGAGCTCGAAGGTCATTTTTTCGTGGCTTGTAAGTGATTTTCCTTGGACGAAAAATATAAAAGAAGAAATTGTGGATGACCTCTTTATTAAGAGAAATGTAAAAAAAATGAATAAAGACAGGTTTATTTTTTTATATAATTCCAGTGGAGGGGAAAAAACCTTTCTCCTGTAAAAACATCCATAGTTTAAAAAAAAATTAAATAGGGAAAAAGAAAGTCTTGGTCACCACTGACAGTATCTTTACAAGGTGGTGTTTTTTGATTTGGTGGCTAAGTACATTGCCTCTCCTCTTCAGACCAAATTTGGGTACTTGCTCTGCAAGCTCTTGCCAGAGGTTAAAGAAAACCTGCTTACAATGCACTGTAAGTGCCTGAGCTTCTTGTTATGGTTTTGCTATTGCCATTCATCCAGCTAGGATCCAGCTCTTCATTTCATGCTCATTTTCAGAGCATAACTTGTGGAGTAAAATGCTGAACGGGAAAAAGAGAGAGGAATCTGTTCTGTAAGAACACAGCTGGCATAGTTGAGGTACTACTGCAAGATATCTATTGCATTTTAATGAGGAATTATTTCTTTGTCTGAAAGAACTTATCTTTTAAGCTTTTAATTTAAAAAAAAAAAAAAAGATGAAAGGCTAAATAGAACGTATTTTCGTTTATCATCATTATGCTAGAGTGCATATGTCTGGAGAAGCTGCTTTTTTTTCCCCTGGCATGCTAGAAGGCATGCACAAAAGCAAAACTTGGCCTATTTGTTTTATTCTTTATAAAGCCTTTTCCTCGTGCCTTTCATTCCTTTAACCTATCACTCCTGAGTAGGAATGTTGTTGATCGCATGGATAACAGTGAGAGCAAAGCTCCATGAAGACTCACAAGTTCAGAGTTTCACCCTTGGTCTCCAGGTATCACATGCATCAAATATCACTTCTATGTTCACGGAAGCAAAGAGCTTTTAAACAGTGAGACTCCTGGTCACTGAGTAAAGTAGAAATCAGGGCAATGCCAAGGCTGTTGCCCATCAGAAATTCTCAAAATAACCAGGAATGCCCCATGGGACACTCAGAGCTAAAATAAGTAAAGCTCAAACTATGCAGAAAAGATTTCAGATACTCAATTTGTAGTTTGCAGAACTGCAGTTCTGGTATAAAGTCTGGGGTTTCTAATTTTTTGCGTCTCTAATGACTCAAACTGGTTTCTTGATGTACACCAGGAAATTTGTTCCATAGACCTGTACAATTGCTGTCTTAGCAGCTGAGCTTAGTTTCACTTCTGGCAAAGGAACTAAGTAGTTACGGAGAGAAGAACTGAAGAAATACAGAACTTATAGAACTGCTTACAGCTCTGTCACAAAACTCTGACAGCTTAAATTAAAAGTAAAGGATGGGTTAACTGTATAGGTACACATTAATTAATCATTAACATAGATTTATTTCTTCATCATTTTGCAGGCATAAGTCAAAGCTGATCAAAAAACAAAAAAAAGCATCCTTTCAAAAGAGCTGATTGGGAAGCCATAACAATTGCTCTGAATGATGGCCCCTAGGACCACAAAGTCAGGCAAGCTGGATGAACTGATTTTAAATGCATAATAATTTTTATTTTTAGAGACAACTCAAATCAATATTTCCCTTTTTTACTTTCCAGAAACGTTCATTATAACTTTTCCATTATTCTATGCCCTTTTGAAATTCTAGATTCCAGACAGGACTAGAAGCAGAAGTGCAGTAATATTCTGAAAGAAATGGTTGTTCCAGCATTTCTGGCTTCTCAGAAAGGAAATAAGTAGTATTATATTTTCCACATAAAAGAATCAACATATGCTTCCAGTTGAAGTGACCTTTCAGATTAAGTGAACAAGATGAGCAAAAAGCACCATCTTGTGAGAGGGTGATGGTGTTGACCTGATTGCTGCTGTCTTGAACACTGTTAAATAATTTATGTTTGTGCAAAGTGGATGTACAGCACTACCAGATTGAAGGGGCACATTTATTCTCCCTGCATAGGAGTTCAAATGTCAGCATAAGGCACCATATTGAGGGGAGAGGAAAAAAAAAGTGGAAGGAGCAGAGCAAAAAAGAGACAGAGACTTTCTTTTTTTTTAATGGCAGTCATTACTCCAACTAATAGCTGTCTCCTGGACTTCTACCCTTGTAGGGATTCAAGAAAAAAACAACTCTGTGTTGCTTCCTACACTCCCTGTAATAGTGATAACCACATAATAGGCCTTGGAAATTTCACAGCCCATTTGCCACAAACCCAGGAGATCTGGGTAGTTTTAATAAACCTAGACATCCAAGCACTTATCTCAAGAAACCTTGCACTTCAAACTTACGTTTTCAAGGCTTGTTTCCTTTTTTCCTCTTCCATGCCATAAGTTGTAAGTGACTTCTAATAGGGAGGGAAGACATTTCTCCCTGTATCTGCCCCTGAGAGGAGCCCACAGGACCCTGCTGTGGTAGAAGGGCCACCAGCTGGAGCTGCCCTTAGGAACTTGTACCTCCTAAGAGGAGCCTTGCTCAGAGGCACATGCTACTCCATTATGGGCAGTTCCACACCCTCACTGGAGGTCACCACATGCTGGGGATGTCTGGTTGAGTGGCAGCTGCTCAACCAGACCTGATGCGTAGGATCTCAAAGCTGAAGAGAGACTATGATATTTTATCACAAGAGGAAGTACCACTCTACAAGAAGCTGAAATGTCAAAGGGATGAGATTTGCTCACTATTCAGTAAATTCTCAGTTTTATCTGGTTTTCTTTCCAAAATGAGCATGTCTTTGGAGGGGAATGAACAACAAAATTAAGTTTTTGTCATTTCTTAAGCAAAATCCGAACATCAAATAACTACAATTTGCTTTAGTTTAAATTAAAAGTGAAAAAAAAAAGCCATGCATTCATAGTATAATTATATTGATACATGTATTTTAGTTGTTACGATTATTTTTGGCTTTTCTCACAGAGGAGTTTTGCTTTATTGATGGCAGCCAGTGATGGCTGTTCAGCAGCCTGCAGTAACATCTGTAGTGGTGCAGGTCTTCTCACAGACTGCCAGACATTGTACATTGATAAGAAGTTACTATTTTCTTCATCTTACAGATGAAATACAGATGATAGCACAGGAAGGGTATTTTTTTTTTGGTTGGTTTCTTTGATGTTTTTTTCTTGGAGTTGCCCAAGGAGTTGGTGCTGGGCTGAGATTGATGGCCAATGTTATGTTTCAGCCATGGGTGAAAGCAGAGGACATTTTCTGCCTCTCTGAGTAAAGTCCTGCAGAGACATCCTTAGTCAGAAGTCTGTTTTAGGCAGAGAAGGGCATTTGTTTTAAACTTTTAAGGTATCAGCACAGAAATCTTGCTTACTGGTTGCTACTTTGTAGTTCATCTGAGCTTGTAACAGATATAATCTGTCTTTTATATTTGCCATTTTAAAGTATGGCTTTTAACCAGTGACCTTAGTAGGGAGCAATACTCTGTATGGTAGGGTTGAGGGGAAAGGGTTGCTTTGGTTTTTGTCCTGGGAGAGCAAGCACATCTGCAACAGACGCAAGCATTTTGGAATAATCATCTAAAGCCTTTATGGATGACAAGTGTTTCATAAATTAAAAGTGGTGAAGATGTGACAAGGTAGGAAGCAATAAATTCTGGAAGTAAGCAGGTCCACTTGTATACAAAGTTTGGTTTAGGTTTACTGTAAGATTTATGTTGCAGTGCAAAAGACCAGGGCATAAAATCACTTGACAAGCAGTTCTCCAGAGAAGTGGTTTCAGAGCCCTCACAGCCCATGGGATGCTTCTGAGGCGATCAATGACAGGTATTTAAGAAAACAAGTTGCTGTGAATAAAGTGAAATTTCACTTGTCATAAGGCTAAAAAAAATGTTCGGGGGCTGCAAACCAATCTAGTTGAAAATTTTTAACCTGGTGTATTCTGTGTTAATGTACGTTTGTAGGAGGGTAGCAGGTGGTGGGAAAGGTTGAGTTTTTTCAGGGCTAGACCAGGACATTTTTTTCTCATCTAAAGTAAATGTAAGAAGCCACTATCTCCTAAAGCCCAAGGAACCTATCTTCCTCCTGGAATTGTTGAACTGGAGATGAAATGGGTTGGTGCTATGGAAAGGCTGCTGTTGTACAACAGTTTGGGATGCCTAGATTTTATTTTTAGCACCATGTAATATCAGACAAGTCACCTTTACTTTGATTTCTTCCTTATAAAACAGAAATTATATTGAGAGATATTGTGGAGCAGGGTCATCTCAAAGCAGACTTCTTCCCTCCTCTGGCTCAGGAAACCAATCTTATGAAGCACTTATCCCATGGAAAGCGGAAGGAACTCATAGCTCTCTCTTAAATATTCCTTGTAAGTGACTGACAATTCTTCGTGATCCATGTTGTCATTCTGGGATCTGATATTGTAGCTAAAGCTAAGACAGTGAACCAAATTGCTGAAGCAAATTAATGTTTCATCAGAGCCACACCTGACATAGCGTTTACAACTTCAGCTGCCCATTGCATGACCCCTTTCCTGCAATATTTTGGAGAGAGTAGCCTTGAGAATGTGTACTTCCACAGTGGAGGTATAATTTGTATTTCTATAGTCCTGTAACTTTGTGGACTTTTGAAACAAAGTAAAGGTCTGCTACCATGTTAAGTGTACTTGATCCTGATCTGAAGGAGAATACTTATTTGTGTCTGAGAAGAAGAATCTGAAGAAAATTCATTTAGCTTTGACTGGAAAGAACAGTAATGTGTATTTGGACTATCACGTATGGATTTCTTTTAATTAATATTCCTCATCTTTAATTACATTTGTTACATTTCTTAACTTCTCTTTTTCATGCAGTTCTGCCATTAAATGTTCAGACATTAATTCATGGAATTTGTTCCACAGTGTATACCACCAAACCGCTCATGAGTGAGTTTTCTACAGTAGTTGCAGGAACCATAGGACTTTTCCCATGTAATTCAGCTATGTGGAGTACCTAATTAAGGATTGGATGGGGCATACTGGAAGGCACTGTTTTCCCCTTACTAGTCAGATTAGCTGAACCAGAACCAATTTCTTAATAAATCATTAATTTTATATTGCAAGAGAGAAGGAACATTGAATTGCAAATCTCTCTGCAGTGCTGCTTTCTTCCAGGATGTCATTACAGTCATAGAAAACTCCATGTGAAATGTAAGATACTTGTTTTCTGTAGATTAAAAAAAGAAGCCCTGGATTTCAATGGATTTTCTCTGCATGGGAAAAAAAATGCATATATGCAAGAGTTACTTAAGTCATTATTATCATGTGCGCTGTAAGGAACTTATGTAGAAAGCAGTGTCAGGTAGTGCTCAATATAGTATTTTGTCAGAAAAATTTAAGTGAATTATGGAGTCAATTACATATTCTTTGGTGGGACTGGCAGCAGGAAAGTCTGACCTGTGAGATACAATGCATCCTTTCAGCTGCACCCAGAGATCTAATTAATAACAAAAACAGTTGCTGCAACCACAATCTACCCTTCTGGACCATGCAGCTTTGTAAGAAGTAACCTGATAACATAAAAAAATCAATATATGGTTTCTTTCACACTAATATACATTTGTCTCAGTCACAGAGCCAACAAGCACACTAATCAGATATATATGGCTCTTCCTTCACCACAGGGGGAAAATCAGAAATCTTCTTGAGTACCCTTCCTAACTAATTTTGCCATGATTTCCTCTGTCTTAATGACTTCTAAAGTGAGAACAATGCTTTTGCATAAATAATTGCACTGAATTCACCTTTAGAAGGTATGTACAGGACTGGAACTTGGCAATAGATACAGTCCCGGTATCTTTTTCATATGCATCTGTTTGCCAAAGTTTAGGTGGTGCTTTGGTTATTTGAAGACTTGACTGGATTTCTATCCCTGAAGTAAGAAGCCCATGTCCTTATGTGGCATATAATGTACATTTTACAGACAATTTAGGGAAAACAGAGTATCTCTTTGAGGAGGTAGGAGACAGAAGTTGCTTTTTTATGTCAGCAACTGACATAAAATGCTGCTTTCATTATAGTCTCACCAGTCGAAATTGCTTCCCATGGCCTGGGATGAGGCATTTCTTGTATCGCATTATACATAATGTAGTTTTATCCTGAAAAATGGATGTAGCAAGCCTACTATTAATAAGTCCAATATAGTCTGCAAGTTCCAGAACAATTTGACCAACTTCAGAATGAATTCTGGTAGATGTCACATCAAAAGGGACCTCATCATACCTGGTCTGATCTTAATACTGTCAGTAGAACAGCAGGGAGCAGTTCGAGCTCAGACTATCACACCAAGTTCTCCTTTGCCAATTATTAAGGAAACTTCCCAGTCTGACCATGCATCAGACTCTCTGGCAGTCACACTCCCAAGCGCCAGAGACTTTTACCGCTGAGACCGAAGTTCCTTCACAGCGGAGAGCTCCAGTGCCCCGCTTTACTCCCTGCACATCCCACTCTCACAGTCAGACCAGTTTTCCTTACTGGTTGGACCCCAAGCTTCCCATAGCAAAGTCTCAGATGTCTCGTTCCATAAAGCTGGTTATTCACAGTGCGGTAACACCGAAACAGCTCGAGCTGATGCCTCCGAGGAGGGACTCCCAACCAAGGAACCCCATGGCTTTTATCCCCTCACAGTCTACACAAGCGCAAGTCTCGCTCTTCCTTCAGAGTCTTCCGTTCCTGCTGTGTCTCTCAGTGTCTGGCGCCACCGGTCTTTGTGCTCTTTCTTATGCCCTTTGTTATGCAGAAGATTGGCAGTTCACCGCCTTTTGTTTCTCTGGGCTCCCACCCAGAGCTCAATCTGCATCTCAAACTGCAGCTTGCGAATCAAACTACCTGCACCAGCTGTATTTCTCAACACCAGCTGTGCTACGGGATTGCACACTTGGGCAGAGGAGGTGGAACTGGAGAAAAATACAAATGCTGCAGTCTAAGAAAATGTCCCTGACAGTTTTTTTCCAGGCTGGGCACCCCTGGCAAGGGTTTCATCAGCTGGTGTGTCAGAGACAGGGCTTCAGGAGTCACATAACAATGTGCCTTGACCAAGATAATCAAGCTGTTTAGTGATTGACTGAGAAGGTGCTGCTGCTTTGAGAGCATGTTTGGTTTCTCTTGCTTCAGGGATTTCTCTATAGCACCCCAAACCCTGGTAGGGACAAAGCCTTATGCAGTGCTTAGCACTCTGGGGACCCAGGTCCCACCGGGCCCTCAGGAACTTTGGTGAATATTAATAATTAATGCCACTTTTATGATATTTCCCACACACACATGCACCATCCCCCTTCTTCGTTCGCTGAGGCATAACCTCATCCTCTCGACCTCCAGCTTCCATACAATGGGACTATGACACTGCAGCAGACTCCTTTCAGCTGCGAGTAAGAATGAGACTGGGCTAAACGTGCTTTTCTGTGCAGCCAGAGGTTTGTGGGGAGAGTTTTCCGAAGGAAGTGTGTCTGCTTGTAAGAATCTGGAGTACACTTCAGTTCCAAGACAGTAATTTTAGACTTACTGCTGGGGTTGCAGTGGTGTCTGGGACCTGCTGAAGTCTTTTGTTAATCAGCTGATCTACACTGAGAATTTGGAATTTACCCCTGGAGTCATTTGTGATGATTTCTTCAACTGTTTAACTAGGAGAGAGGACTGACTGTGATATGGGGAGCCAGTTGCAACTCCTTTGGCTGGCAGCACAGGGAAAAGGATGGATTCGGTTTCTACAGACCTCTGGCAAAGTACTGCCCTGGGCTATTGCCCAGAAAACTGGCTATTTTTGAATAATAAGTCCTCTTTTTGGAGCAGAGACTCATGATTATATGAGACCCTGGCTGTTTCTCTTGCACTGCCTCCCTTATCCCACGCACACTGCATGTTGATGTCAAGTCCAATAGCTCCACTGAGCTGTAGCCAGGATTTGGCTGCATGGAGGGAGCCCTCACCAAATGACTGTTAACCCTGTGGTGGAAGGCTGTTCTCCACCACTCACTGCACCCTCAGTGAGGTTCTTCAGCCAGCTGGTCCCCATTGCTGTCATTGCCAGGCAACTTATTCACTGCTTACACCTGTGAATTGTTTTCTAGTTGCCTGTGTTGTGAAGTGGGTGTCCCATAGTCCCAGGGACCCACAGATGATCCTTGATCCATCTGGAAGACCACAGTCTTGCTGACTGTTCCTTGTTCTGGGGTTTCTGTTCCTCCAAGCTATAAGCCTGGAAACCTTGCAGTAGCACGATTCGGCACATTCAGGAACAGCTGGCTGTTTCACACATTAATTTGAGGACTATAATTTGTTCAGTTTCATGGTGTGGCTCCAAGACCTTTCAGACACCACTGGTTTCTCCTCATACTCTCTCTTGCCCTCTGCCAGTGGGCCCACCCTTCTTGGTTGCCACTGCCCTGCAGCTTTCAGGAGCAGAATGTCCATGCTCACGCCACCTTCTGCTGTTTTTTAGGTGGCTTTCCCCCAGACTTTTTTTCTTCTTGGCTGCTCTTCCCTCCCCCGCCCTTCATCTCTGCATACTGGAGAGTTCTCTGCATGCAGAGTAGCTTCTACAGGCTGGGTCCAAACTGTGTCAGTGAATGCACTGAGGCAATTTCCCATGTAATAAATACACCTCACGTGATGCTTAAATCAGATTAGAATTGTGCCCAAGGTGTGTTTTTAATAAACAGGAGAAGAAAATCCTATCCCACCCTACCACCTTCCCCTCCGGTTATAGAGTATTTCTTTCAAGTTTGTCTTTCAAGACAGCTTAAAAATGATCTTTTGGCCTGCTCGTTCCCTTTCATCAAGTAGCAAGAAAACCACTCCTGTCCTTTCAATCCTGGTAAGCCTCAGTGTATATGTAGTTGCGCATAAAGAGTCCTTGATTGTTTTTTTTTCTTTTTATTTAATCTGACTTCAACATCCATGGTTAAATTCAGCCACAATTCATAGGAAGGCAGATTCTTATTTACTGAGGCAATTTAAATCTACTAGGGGAATGGTACACTATTTGCTGTTAGTATTAGCTGCTTGATATCCCTGGAAGTGTAAAACCGGTGTGTGGTACAGTAAACATGGCAATAAGTGCCTACAAGACCTCCAGCTGAGAACTTTTATCTGATATCTCTCTGTTTTACTTTATTTTCTTTCTTCCATGTTAAAACTCATCTGTTGTAAACTGGTGTAATTGTATCTGGCTCATGGCAAGGTTTAAAGGAAATATTCTCCTTTTTTTATTACCTACACAGAGGAGGAGTTTCAAAGCCTCGGTCACACTGGGCATCCCTGTGTGTCAGGTCTGCCTGAGGCACTTGAAAGGAAAGGCAGAGGAAACACCAGGGAGAGCAGGGCAGAAGTAACTCACTGGCTGGGCTGGCAGTAGGGCAGCAGGAGGACTGAGTCACAGCCCTGCGTTCTCTGCCTCCTAGCTGAAAGCACCTCCCTCCCCATCTCTTAAACATTAATACATGGTTTTTTTCTGATCCCTCAGTCAGCAGTGTGGAATGTGATGTGTAGTACTAAGGCATTTCTTGCTTTCTATATTCTTCTATATTATTTTTTTATTAAGAGCTTGTAGTTTCAAGGTGCAGCTGAGAAAACAGAGAGTGACTTTGCTGAGAGGAAGCCTTTGCTAGAAGGGAAAGTCCCATGCTTGCTACAGTCTCAGCTTAAACACATCTGATTCTGTAAGGTGGCCCATGGAGGGCTGCTTGCAGAGATGATGCTGGTGGCCCTAGACTGGAGGAAGATGGGATGCTGCAGGAATCACCACTGTGTTGGTGTGAGGGTTTGGGCAGCAGGCAGTATGCCCTTTGCCTGCCTGGTCTGGCCCTGCAAGGCAGGGCAGAGCTGGGACTCTGTCCTCTCTCCAGTGGAGTTTTGCTGGTGCCAAGGTACTCAGGTACCTGGGATGTGCATGCCAGTCCACTAAGGATGGCCCAGATGACTCCTGTAAACAGCAGGAAGGAGGGAGAGGGGGCAGTCTGGTGAGCCATCCCATCTCTTTCATTTTTCCACTCTCTCTTCCATTTGCCTTGGAAAAGATGCCATAGAGTTGCTGAACATTTTATTTCTCCATTATTTGTGTGTGTAGCTACAAAAAAATGTGTGTTTTGTGGAGTCCGATGGTGAGGGAAGGAGGATTTGTAAGAAAACAGGAGCTTGAAAGAGACTTTTTGTATTGTGAAGTGCTGAGAATGGCTGAAGGCGCCCCATGAAGATGTCCCATGGTGACACCAACACCTCTGTGTCCACACGTCACCACACAGCAGAGAGCCTCCACAGCACCTCCCCATCCCCACCCCAGGCTGCTCACTCACTCCTGTTCCCCATGCCTGGCTGCAAGAGACTCTCTTTATCCCCCCACCCCTAGAACTCTGGTGGGCTGCCCAGGCAGACCTGTCTCCTCTGTTAACCTGGGGAAAGAAGGGAGAGCCATTGGAATCCCTTTCATGTTGTCATGAAGTAAGGTTTAGGTGGAATGCATACAGTAGTATAATGCAGGCAACAAAAAATGCAGGGAAAGCCCATGCGTGATGGAAAGGCAGAAGGGGAGGGAGGAGGGATGAGTTTGGGGCAGGCGCTCAAGCTAAGGATTTCTTGGCTATTTTTATGCTTCAACTCCTATACTTACAAATGACTTGGTTGTTCTTCCTCATATGATACAATGGGCCCCATGTGAAATTTCCGAGGTTAAAAAAACCTTGTGCTTGCATAACATCACTTCTTCAGTATGTGCTTTTCTCCAGTGAGCATCTGGGGGAGCAGAAAGGTTAAATGCCATAATTGCCAAAGGATACAGGAGCCCAAAGAAAACAGACTTTCTTGTGTAAAATCCCTCAAGATGATATAGAAAAGCAAAGGCTGACTCCGTGTTTTACAATGCTAAAAGCAAGGGTTGGCTCGTGTGGGGAGCAGAGAATGCTTCCACACATGCCAGACACTCTTACACTGGAGGAGGGCCTCAGACATGGAAGTCTTTGAGGATTTAATAGGCTGGAGCGTACAGCCACTTGTGGGACCAGGTTGGGTTGTATGTGGGCTCTCAGGAGCATGGTATCCTATGCCATGATCCTGGATGTGATGAGAAGCCTTGTCTTGAGCACCCTGTCCTGAATACCAAGCATATGTTTCCACCGAAATACCATCAAAAAGAGACTACCTGTCTGCACGTAGCAGTGACAGTGATCTGCTTCTTCTGTGGACAGAGACAAGTAGTAAATGTAGTAAATGATATGGGAATTACAAAGTAACTGCAGGCCTAAGCAAGAATGTTTCGTTCAAGAGAAAATAAAAAAGATAAAGAAAAACAAAAAGCACTAAAAGGGATAGTCAGGGCTGGCAAAATTGCAGTGTGGGAAGAATGGGAGACAGAATTCAAAGAGCTTTTAGTTCATTAGCAGGCAAACGTGCTGTGACAGCTCATTGTGAAACAAATTCTTTTCTCCATATGAAAATGCAGGTGTTTATTTAAAACAAAGGCTGAGGCTAAAATTGCTTTCTGTGGCTGACTGCCTGGGTGTATGTGGCGTCCTCAGTAATCACTGCTTTACCTGTTCACTCAGGAGCAGGGAAATCTAATGCCTTGCAAATAAATAAATGTATGTCCACTCTGTGTTTGTGCAGTATGTGGCATGATGAGAACCTGGGGCTTTTAGGAACTACCGCAGCACGAATAATATCAGGAGGATGAGTACCTTGCTGTGAGCAAGCCTGGTTTGTTTTAAATTAGGTCTTTTATAGGAGTTAGGTGAATCTTTTTTTTTTTTTAATATGTAGTTTTGAGATAATTTGATTCCTTAACTCAAGCAGTGCATCTTTTCATTGCTTTTCTCTGCAAAGAGTTAATACATTTCCAGTATTCGCTTACTGATGTGCATTATTTCTAGGCATGGTTTTACCTGAATTCCAATGTGAAGACACCCAGCCACTGATTCATTACCTGGAACTATGAAACGTGCAACCCAGGCTCCAGTTACTGTATAAAGAAACACAAAGATCAGCTCCTGCAGCATTGTAGAAACTCAACAGGAATGTTGGAGGCAGGATGGATATCAAGATTTGTTTTCCATGCTTAAGCCTACAATAATACTGGTTGGTTGGTTTAAAAACATCTCAAGAACAAAATTAATTGGAATCTGTACTTTTTTGAAGTTGAAAGTGTTTCTTGGGATTATCTTGATTTTATAGTGTTGAGAACAGAAAATATCTAGATGAAGAATTCCTTTTTATTTACTTGGATAGCATCAATATATTTTTTCCTGTTTTTCCATTTCCACTGTTCTTAAAGAAATATATCTTAATTTACATATTACTATTTGGTAATGATTTGTCTGTCAAATCTCTTTGAAATTGATAGCTTTGGCTATAAAGTTAACTATGAAGTGTTCATTTTGCAAATGTTTTCATCTTTTTGCTGTACTGAAAAACAGAAAAAAGGCAAAATATCAGTATTTTCTGGGAAGTAGAAGTGTGACATTTCTGATCTCGCCATGTGCCAGACCCATTATGCAAAGCCCTTAGACACACTTTTGAAGTTCAACTCAGGTTATTGAGGATTTATGCATGTGTTTAATAACTTTACTAGAGACGTAAATGGAAATTAATAGCTTCACCCTGTGTCAAAAATGCTGCTGTGGTCCCTTTTCAAGCCCATATATTATTATTATAAGTATAATTTATGAAATTATTGCAACTGTCCATTAATTATTTTCTTGGCACTGAGAGCAGCCCCATAAAGATTGGTACTTTCTCAAATTTTATTCAGTGCTATATACATATACATACATACATGTTCATATATATAAATATATATAAATATGTACATATCTGTGAATACATTTAACTTGTAAATTCAAAGGCATTTTCTTGAACAGGCTTCCAGTAGTTATAACAAACATGTTAATAACAGGGCCAGATAATTTTATAAACAAGATTATACTGTAGTATTTTTACAGTAATAGGAAATTCACCTCTGACACATGAAGTGTCTTTTTATTGTGGACTTAAGATCCACTTGATAACTGAATATATTTACATTAAAATGAAAAACCATAGTGTGATATTACCTACATGACCCATACTTTAGTCCTTAGAAAAGCTCCGATACAGGTTCACTAAAAATTCAAAATCATGTTTCAGCATTAAAAAGAGTTGAGATCTGCCATGTGGAAGAGTGTGATGCCTAAAAACTCACAAGCTTATTTAATTTATTTCCCATTGCAAATGTAATAAAAATAATATCTCGGAATAAAAAAAGAATTATGATAGTCACTGGAAGTATTTTTAAAATCACATACTGGAAATGAGGCAAAGCTTCAATTTTGATTTATAAGAAATTCTTAATCTGTGAACAGAAAAAGTAAATGTTATGACCTAATTAACTTTGTATAAATAGATGTGGCCCATTTTGTAGAGGTCATTCAGCAAGAAAATGCATTTGTTATTACTTTGGTAGGAAAGAAGAATGTCCTGTTTACAAATGTGTCCACTGAAATAGATATTTTTACATTGTCTGGGATTGCTGCATTAATTCATAAGGATCCAAACTTGAAGCTATCCATAGGGCTTACCTTTATTTCTTTGAAGATGGTCAAACTGCAGGAGATAACCCATAAAACATTGCCTCTGAGAGAAACATTAAAGGCACTGGGAGAAATTTTTATGATACCTACAATCAAAATTTTCAGTCCCACTGAGTCCTGACAGATTGTCATAGATAATAGCCAGGGAAGGAAGATCTCCTGATAGAAGGCCTTCTGAACTTGTGCAATGATATATCTAAATAACCAAAACAAGGCAGTACCTTAAGCACATCTCTGTATTACAGCTTCAGATACATTAGGTAACCATGTGGAGCCATGTAAAACCTGAAAGTGATTTCAAACCTTTGTTGCAAAAACAATGTTGCTTCAATTTGGAGCCATGAAGTAGAAATAATGACTGCATTAAAATGAATGCCTCTATTGGTTAATGAGGGACATTTAAAGAATCTTTATTGTCATGCTCTACTTAATTGAAAAAAAAAATAAATAAAGAAAAGAAATTGAGGCTCTTCTTTTGGCCACTCCTGTTAAGCCAGTGAGTAAAAGTGTGCCCAGTCTCCAAGAAAGGACTTGCACACATTCATTGAAGATAACGTGGCCTCTCAAAATTCAAAGTTATATTAAAGATACACATGTGCTTTCAAGCATGTTACTGACTTCAGGCCATAGTAATGAAGAAAACAGAATGTCAGGATAACCACAATAAAATTAATTAAAATCTTGTGCATGAATTTGAGAGGTTATGTCAGGTGGCCTAAAACTCCCCAGCAATCCCTCAGCCTAATGTTTCTGGTTATTGACTGACTGTTGGCCTCCAGGACCAAATATTAAGACTATTACTGGCTAACTCCTGAAGACATGTAGCAACAAGATGGGCCAAGCTACTTGTGCAAGATTTTAGACAAGGTCACCCCATTCTTTTCCTTCTTCACACTATCTTTTAAATAGTGTAAGGTTTTTTGTTCATTATTTTGAATTTTGTTTTAAGAACAACACAAGATTTTGGATTGGAATGTTGGTATCTGTTCCTCACATTGTTCAGATTTTCACTGCTGCACTGGAACGTGAGATCTATAGTACTGATCACATGAACTATGTCAAAGGTTCTCAGTGGTGACAGGCGAAAGTTACTTCTTCCTAACACTAACTGGCCCAAAAAATGAGCTTTCTTTTATCCTTGACCTATTTGATCAGGCACAGACCCCACTGACTTGAATGAGCACCAGCTGATAGTGCTGCTCCGCGTGCTAATAAAACTGCTGCCAGCTCTGGGGGAAAACAAGATGTTTAATACTAAGAGTGCCACACACCACGCAGAGACTTGCAGGATAATTTCTTATTTTATTTCAACTTGTTTGAATTCTTATGGGAATCCAACTTTTATTTAATTTTCTTCAATCAAGCTGGAAGCTCTCCTGGCTTCACAGTGTTCAAAAACATTACTCTCCCAGGGTGGTTGCAAGCAGCTTCCAGAACCCCCTTTCCTAAGGCAGAGCTGTTGAATGTGTGAGCCTTGAGAGCCAGGAGCACTCAGGTGTTAGCAGCTCTGGCAGCAGAATGGTAGCCCTCAAGCCTGTCTGCTCTGGGGCTGGAGATGTGGCTGCAGATGTGTGAGCTGCTATGAGGCCAAACGCTTCCAGGGTTGGAAGACCACCGCCCTCAAGCAAACTCTCCAAGGACCCATGTGTGACCCAAAGTCTTGGATTTGGCAAAAATTTGATGAAAACAAAAGCAGTTTAAAAGCTTGTTTAAAAGCAGTGGTTTTTTCAAGGAAACTTTGTTTCCTTGTTAAGATTTCCAACCTGTGCCACCAAAAAGCCTGTTTATGCCTTGATTTATTATGAATTCTTGGAACACACATCAAAAGTCTTCATGGATGGAGCTACCATTTACTTCAAGGAGAATCTGTGTTGTATAACTGATTATATAACTAATGTAATTATTTCTCCCAAAGTATACACAACAAAATCTCAGCACTTTTTACCTATCAGTAGATCTTGATTATTAGAATTTATATATTAATTTTTATCCATGCCAAGTGGGATGTGATCAGGCCAGATGTTTTCAGACCTACCCCTATTTGAGTAATATATAATAGCACAATTGCAAGTCTGTGTTCTGCATAGTGAAAATCAGGCAGCAGGAACATGGGAAATTTTTTGTTTTCTTCTCTGCATGCATCCAAGCATATATGGATTCTTTTATGCCTTTTCAGCTGGGGGAAACTATAAGAAGCAATATGCAGTAGCAGTAATTTCAAGACTGGAAAACATTTCTGTCTCTCTTCCCACCACCCTACTCCTCCTCCCTATGATATAGAAAAGTTAGATGTATGATGCTTTGAAAAATGTGTTAGTAACAATTAGCTTCATCTTTGTCAACATGATCTACCCTCTGACATATTAGGTTCATGCTTGGATAGCTCTGATAATAAATATCTATTTCTCTTTTGCAGGCTTGTCTGTTCAGGGAGTGACTAGAGGTCTGGACTACAAAAACATAACCCTTTCAGTGACTTTGTATCACTTGGGGAAGGAACAATGCTCCAGAGCAGGATCACATTATTCTCCCAAGCTTCTGCTTGGAGTGGCAAGACTGTGTCTCTCCAGTGCTCTTCCTCCAGTGTGCAAAGCGCTTGGAGATACTACCATGTTAAAACTGTTAACTGTGTCACTGGAGAGGCAGCTCATCCTGCTGCAGTAAGGACTGGGCACTTGGGACCACAGACAAGTGATTTGGCTTATTATTTTTAAGGAATAATTTATGATTCAGCTTCCTAATCTGGTCTGAGCCAGCACTGTTGAAGGCCACTTTTGGAAATGCAGGAGGTATTTGGCTGCATATTATTTCATACTGAAGAAAACCTCTGACTAAATGTTTGTTGAGAGTTTAGCTTCTTTAAATGGCAACCTTTGAATTAGTCTTCGCAAACTTATCCCAAAGTTTGTTTGAAGGTAACTGATATGTCATGCAAAGAGAGTATGCTGGAATGCAATAATGCAGGCTGAAGCTGGGGAGGCATGTTCATATTTGGAAGGCTGTGAAAACCAGACAGAGAGCAGATGCACTCAGAGAGAGTTCGTTATAAAGCTGGTGAACAAGGAGTGAACGATACCACATTGCTCATACAGCCACTCAGGGCTTTTGCTGATATTCATTATTCACTCCTGTGACTCAGAAAGCAGGAATGTTTTGTCTTCGATAGAAGCGATGTCCCAAAGTGAATGTGCACTTCTGGTTGCTTCCAGGTTTTTTATCAACTTCCCCTTGTCTGCCCATTCTTGAATACACCACACTGCTATATTTTCACTTTCACACCCTATGTACATGTGAAAACATATAGTTCATTTTAAGCATAGTAATGTTAAGGCTGAAGAACAACAATGTATTTTTCTAGCAAATGCAGACATTAAAGACAAAGCTCTAATGCTAATCCAGGCCTCATGCAAAAGTGGAGGTGTTCAGATCACCCAAATTTAGCCACCCAACTTGGCTGGTTAAACTAGCCAGCTAGGCTCTCCAGGTTCCCTCTGGAGTAAATGGATAAACAGAGGGGAAGAGAGAGAGACTTACTTCCAAGAGCAATTCAGTAAGCCTGTATCAGACTCCTGTTCTGAATTGCCTCTAGGAGAGCTTCTGTATTAAGGGAGTTCAGAAGGCAAGCCAGGTAAATTAACCAGCTAGGCTGGGTGCCTAAATTCAGTGCTCTAGAAATCCTTCCTGTGCTGTAGAAAACAGTGTCATTTACCTTTACATCTGTACACAGTATTCCATGAAGCCACAAAAAAAAGCTCAATTTTCCCTGATTCGGTTTTCATGTGAGTGTGTGCTCCTCATCTTTCCAAAATTCTTTGTCCCTCTCTCCTTGCACCCCAAGAGACCCTCAAGTCATCTGCTTAGAAGCCTGGAGGAGTCATTTACATACAGTTTAGGTGCTGTCTATTAATAAGGGATATTGGCTTTTATTCTGTTCCTTGTCTTTATGTCCTTCTACAGAATGATATTGTGGTATCCCATAATAAAAATATTTATAGCTGTAATTGTCTGGCATCATGCAGAAGTCTGGAAATCTCCTTATCAGACAGAAGTATGGTGAAAAAATGGGGAGTTGGTAGAGCTGAATGCTTTGTTGAAACAGGACAATCTTTTTGGTGTTTTTAAAGGAAACGAGGCACAGCAACTCGTTGCCTGGCTCATCAGCAGGTCAGCCAGCAGGCAGACAGGTCCTGAAAGGCTTCATCTGTTTTGCCAGAACCACCAGGATGCCAGCTTGTCAGCGTGACAGTGAACATAAAGAGTCAGCAACTCCTTGGGATTTATCACAAAGTGAAAAATCTTTTTCTGGTCAGTTCTGAGCTACCTAAAGCTGAGTTGGTTTGGTATTTTTGTTTCTTCCCCCCCCGCCCCCCACCTCCTCCTTCCCTATTACTAGGGAAAGCCAGTTCATCTGAGGATCCATTGTTACGGTTTGTTTTGTTTTCCCTCCTCCTTGTTCTAGTGCCTCAATTATTTCCGATCTGCATGTTTATTGTTTGGAAGCAAACTTGCTTTCCTGCTCTTTCACCCGATACTTCCTTCCCGAAGGTCTATCTTTCTGGCACTTGGAGAATGTGATTTCAGCTCCAGCCTCACCAACAGATGAGCTGCAGGCAGCTGCTGCTTCCAGTTTTGCCGTACATACTCAGACACAACAAGGAAGGGAGGAATCAAGCATAGACCTTGGATGTCTTTTCATATGCCAATAATAATTTTTTAAGGGACTTTAAGTAAGGCTGAATCAGGCAAGAGAAAGCACTCTGGAGCCAGAGTACCAAGGCTTTGCAGGCACATCCCACTGGAAAGGGTCACTTGTTCATCCAGTCTGGGGAATCGGAGTCAGCCTGTTGTGGTAACAACGTCCCTGTCTTGTGAACTGCTGGTTGAGGGGTTAGTGTGCCTTGGCCACAGTAGCAAAATGGAGTCTTAGGGCTCAAGCAGGGCTTTGTCCTGGGCTAGTGTGACTCTGTTGACAAGCAAGGGAAACCATTATGTATTGAGTTGCAGCTTCCCGTGTAGCATTGAAAAAGAAAAGCTGTTCAGGACTCCTGTATTTTTCTTGAAATCTCCACAAAATGCGTCACTTGGATATTAAGAGCTCTCCAGAATAAGAGCAGGAGATGTAGTGCCAAGCTAAGGGCCAAAATATACAAAACCCCATATTAGATATAATTTCAGTGGAACATAATAAGTGTTACTTATCTGAAGGAAGGCACACTATTTGCCTATCCTTCTCTCAGGGAGCCCATCTCTCTGACTGTTGTAAATTATGAGAACCAGCTTTATTAGGAAGATCTCAAGTGTATTTTGGGGGTCAAATGGCAAACACCCTGCCTCTGATTTTTCTCTCATCCTGGGCCTGCTTATCTCATAATGAAAAAATGTAAATGTGTGCAGGAGAAGTGTGTGACAGCTGTGTATCTGTTATGCCTAGCTTGACATGCAACCTTATTATCTGTGAGCCATTATTTTTTGATTGTTTTCTCTCTGCCAGGAATTCAAGGCAAGAAAATCCATTTCAATCTGAATAAAATGACAGGCTACCCCAATTTAGTGGAGATATCATCAGTTCAGCCAGGCAGGCAGTGCTAGAAAATTATACAGCGACAGGTGCCCATAACAGATCAGCTTAGGCTTCTGTGCCTTCAGTGTGTTTATTATGATGATGGTGATGGAAGAGTGTACCTTTCAACCAAAAGTCTCACACACTTTGCAAACTATATACAACACATACTATTACATCCGTGCAACATTGAAATACTTGCATTTTTTGATAGCAACTTTTTTCTCAAAGCCCTAGCAACGCCACTGGATTCTTATTTAAACAGGAGGCCTTCCAACAAAAATCCTCTCTGATGCGAGATAAATTCATTGCAATCAAATGCTTTCAGAGTTGTGAACCAAGTATATTCCAGCCTCCGCCCCAGAAAGCACGTCACGCTAAACTTGGCAAACATGTTGACTGCAATGCATTAGCTGGTTGACTGCAGCGCATTAGCTGAAAATAAGTGTGTGCTTGAAGGCTCTCTCAGCTAAGACACTGGGAAGCTGTTTCTTGAAGATTCAAACCATCATCAAAGAGGGAGGAGAGGCAAGGATTCTGTTCATTGGTTCTCAAATTTAAACCTATTGGCTGCCACTGTAATTAAAGAAAAATGCAACAAATCTTGGCAGTCTAACCCAAGCTTGTTGTGCTGGCTGGAAATGCACTTTCATCCTGAAAACAAATATTCTGAATGCACGAAGGCTTTTATGTGTCATCCTGCTTGTGTGATGTGAAATGGAGAGCATGCGCAGAGTCAGGTCTGGCAGAAGGCAGCTTGGTTTAAAATCTCGTGCTGTTACCCTGCCATTTTCTCCATCCAGTTTTTGGCACAATCTGGTGCATTCCAGAATCAGATTGATGTTGAGCCCTGAAGGCAAACCATCTCAGGTAGGAATGAGTTAGTAGAAGCGAATTTTAGCAGCTCCATTATCCTCCACATTTTTGCATATGTTACAAACAGGAACAGTCAGGTCTCCTGAAGGAATGGTATTATCCCACCATAAGAGAGAACTCATCAGCAAGGTGACAGGCTCCTTGGGATACGGTGCTGCCTTGTCCTCACAGCAGGACATAGCAGGAGTGCCTCTGCTCAGTGAAAATACAGCCTAATTTACCACAGATGTGGTAAGAAAGGAGACGTCCTCTTTGCCTTTGTCTGCACCCCATTCCCACTGTATGATTGCAGCTCCTGCACTCACACAGGAGCCATTTGAGGTGGTTAAGACAGTTGGAATGGTGAAAGGGTGGTGGTGAAGTCACTTGCCCTCTCCCACTGATGAACAAACACAATTAGCATAGGCACACAGCACCACAGGCCGTGAAGGTCTGTGTTGGGTGGTGGAGTCACTGAGGTGCCAAGAAATTGAATTTGGTGCCTGTTCATTTGAGCAGTTATGTGTTTGCTTGCTTCTCATAAACAGGAACTAGAGGATTTCATCCCCATTTTTGAGGGAAAAAACAACCCTCAGATCTTTCCACCTCTGGGAGCAAGGAATACACCACTGAACCGAGACTGCAAGAAGCTGTCAGTAAGCAGTATGCAATCCCAGCCTGGGGCTTGGCTGGAACCTCAGCCTGATGCCTTCACTCCCACCAAAGCTGTTGTGATCCTGGAGAAGCACCTCCTTGGCAAGGTGCTTATATTGGGTGACACCCATCGTGCTCTGGAGGACCGACTCAGCCAACTTAGCACAGCTACTTTTAATGAGACATTCCCCTCTTCGTAGTGTCCTGCTGGTGCATTCCTATGTGAAACTTAGCATGGGCCAGCCTCTCCCCTCGCCTTCTAGTCTTCATGTATGCCTCACTTGAAAAAAAGTTTGGCCCTGTTGTTTAACATTTCTGAGGACAGGAATGGATGTAACTTCACAGCTGCACATTTTTCCTAAGTTTGCATTTAGGGCAAGTAGTTTTATTTGGACAGAAATACAAAAGTAATTGGAGTTTGGCTGAGGACAGACATGGTCTAAAGCGACTTGGATTTTCTTATAGTACGAAGCTACCCAACATAAACAGATCTAAAAAAAGCCCACAAGAAACACAGATATTTTCTCTCTCAAGGCTTCTTCAACACCAAACTTCTAATTAAGCAACAAAGGTGCACTGATCAGCTTGTGTCACCCACTAGACGCAAGCCGATAATTCAGACGCACCCAAACACTAATACACACAGATGCAGGAGGCTAAATTTGGAATGGCCTGAGTACAGTTTTTCAGAGTTCTTCACCAGCACACGTCAAATAAACATTGTTGCCAGGATATGAGTCAAGCATCATTTTTAGCAGGCAAACTGGACTGATCAAATGTCTGAAAAAATCAAACTTGCATAGGATTGTTTTATGAAACCACATAGGATTAAAACATTAAAGCAAATAATTGGCAAACAGTTAAATCATGAACAGCATTTCCAATAAAAGTTGGCAACTTTTGTGGCAAAACACATGGTGATATTGAAGGCATTGGTTTTACAGAACTGTTTATAGAAAAATAAAAAGGAGAGGAAAATGAAAAAAAGCATCACAGAGCCTGCACATGAAGCCAGAACATAATGTACTATTTTTCACACACATGTGCGAAGTTTTAAATGATGTGTGAGAGCCCCTTAGGCCTTGTTCTTGATAGGCAAGCAGTCTCAGAAGCATGAGGTATCCAAATACCGTTAAGAAGTGGAGCTTGTAGCAGGACTGGATGTGCTCCACCTTGCAGCTATCATGGCCAAGGAGGATGGGCATGTGCCTTTACACTGGAATTTGACCTTCCTTCTTCATTTTTGGGTAAGGGCTGTTTCGCATTTTTCAGAAAAAAGAAATGGGGTAAAATGAGTCCAAAAAGCTGTCACTCTCACTAAAGATGTTTAACATTAACCCTCGCATGCCAATAAATGTACATACAGAAGTATTCACAGTAGTCTGGGACCTGAGCTTTGCAGGCATCATCTATGCCATCATCAGGAAATAGAAAAGCTAACCCTGAAGTTACTGACCGACTACAAAAGTGCATCTGTAAAAATGGATATATGCTGATGTATAGGAAATGTGCACTGGTTGGTCACAGAACTACTACTGAATTTGATTAAGTATCAATTTAAATCTAACTAGATGACTTTAAAAAAAAGTAATTAAAAACATAATGATGCATGTTTTTGGTGAAACCTTTTCTCCAGGATACAGTTTAAATTAGTTTAAATCTAACTATTTATTATTTCCATTGCTGAGCCCAGAAAAACTTACATTATTAAATTAGTATATTTTTTATGTTCTGTTCAAAAGAACGAGAACTGTAGAAAGTTGGTTTTTCTTGAGGCGGATACCAGCATAAAACTTTCTGACATCATGCTGACTTCATGAGTATTATTGTATTAAATTATGAGTACCACATCATCACAGCCAGCAAAATATCCCAAAGTATCTGAGAACTTGTTCTGGAGAGAATTCTTCAGAAATTGATGGCTTGTACAGATATTAAAAATCTTTCATTGCTATTTTTCCTCTTCTCTTTCAAAAGCATTCACAGTTCTCTGGAAGAAGCATGTAGCAGAGTGGGGAAAAAAAAAGTGAATCCTTTCCATGACGGACTAGAGCCTTGCCTTCAGCTCAGGGAATTTTAATCCCACTTGTTATATTATCTACAATTAGATCAACATCTGCAAGTGCCAAAATGGTTCTGGAGCAGTAGAGTTACCTGAGAAGTCAGATGAGGCTTCAGCATCATCCACACTGCAAAGGCATGGAATAACCCTGCCCATGCAGAAAGTTTTTTCTGCACAAAAACCAGGACTTGCTAAGAGGGCTCCAGAGCCTAAAGATTGCTACATGCCTCCTCTAGTATTCCCAGCAGCATGATCTCCTGTTGAACTGTTATGCCATCTGGAGAACTTGTGGTATGTACGTGGCATCCCTTCCCTGAGAGTTAGTTTGCTTTGCTCTCAGAATTTGGAAAGATTTCATAATAATTTATGGGCTTTATATTTAACATTAAACATGGATGGTATCTTTTACATTATTTAAATCTTTTATTTATCACTTTGCAACACATGTAAAATGTGTTTTCTCTTGACTCTTGCTTTCTGGGGCAATACGGAATATTTCCACAAAAGCTATGCAGCCCTGAGCCACCTGCCAGATTCCCATGTCTTATAATATTTTCGGCCAGCTGCTGTGGTAGCTGTTCATGCCAAGGGCAAGAATTCCCCTGCTCTGGTTTTAGCTTTCACATAGTCCAGAGCCTGCTTTCAGCCAGTGCTGAACTGTGGGTGTACAGCCTGAGTCAGTGACAGCCAAAATAAAAGGTCAGGCTTCACAGAGCCCATAACCAGTTGGTGGAGCCCAGGCGTTGTGTCCTGGTCCCAGTGTCAATGCAATGCGTCCCCTTCCTCCCCTCTCTAGTGCTCTGTCCCAGTCCTTTACCAGGGACATTCTAAGCAGAATAGCATATGTATAGGCATAGTAATCCCAGAGGAGATATTTGGCAGCAAATACCGATGTGGCTGATTGCTGGAAGCTGGTGTTGTACCTCTGGCTAAGCCACTCTTAACCCCGGTTCTGCCAGAGACATGCTGCTGAACCATGTAAGTTGGAAATTTTTCCTATTCTAGGAGCTAATGATGGCCCTGCTATGGGGTTTTTTTGGTTGTTTTCATAAGGGTTTGGTTTGTTTGAGGGGGTTATTTTTTTCTTTTTGAATTTAAAATTGAATATCAAATAGGCTTTTTTAACGTTCTTTTCTGGTGCCTGGCATTTCTGAATAGTTTCCAGTTTTCTGGTGGACACCTCACTTCCTCGTCAGAATATTCAGAGTTATTTAGGAGTGTTCAGAAAACAGAAGCCTCCTTCCGAGTGACCATTTGTTTTGGTTGCCAGTACAAAACATATGCTGGGTATGGGGTTTTGATTCCTTGGAAATTCCTGACATTCTCTTCTGGAAGTCAGATGTCTCAGATGGGACATCCAAGATAATTGACTGCTTTTCTGAAAAAAAAAAAAAAAAGAAAAAAAAAAAGTCAGGCCACAGTGTTCCAGGAATATATTTAATCACACTCATGTCCGCAACACAGGAAAAATACCATCACTGTCTAAAGAGCTTGTTTCTGCAGACTGCTGATACGAAGGAATATCATAAACAGTGACTCTGTAGGCACTGTCAGAAAGTATCATAAGCATTCACACAGAGAAATTTCCTTCTCAAAAATTGTTTGTATCTGAGCAAAGCTATCTTTTGTGCTGAACTAACACACCTTGGTGATTATTTCCATTTGAGTTCTGATCTCAGAAAAGGTACAACAGTCCAGAAGAAGAAATCCAAGTGGAAGAGGTAGATAAACTACTCTGTGGAGGGAAAATACACTCTGATGAAAATATGCTGTTGCAATTGCTAGAAAGAAACTCTCTGCCTTCCTGATCAGGAAGTGAAAAGCTTTCTCTCTTACTGCAGAAGAGCTAGAAAAAGGGTTATGCTCAGCCACAGAAAAGGTACAAGTGGAGAAGAGGAAACCTGGGAATAAGCAACATACTGTGACATGTAGCTGGTAGTTAGAGAGGCTCAGAGTTGTAGAGCTGGACTCCCACCAACACAGCTGGGAGCTGTGAAGAAGAAATGCTAGAGAGGAAATGCATTCTGGAAGAGCTTTATGTATAATTTCTTTAGCATCTCTGAATTTTGCGGAGTGTGGAAGATCTGAATGTGTAGGATTCCTGCACATGAAATTGTGAAATAAAAATGGCACACCTTACTGAAAAAAAGTATTTCTGACTTGAAACAGAGTTAAAAGAGTCATAGTAATAATGCTTCAGTCTTTTACACCATATGTTGTGATACTCGTGGCTAGCTCCTGAAGGATTATAAATTTGATAATGAATTATATTCCCTCAGCTAGCCTAAAGTCCCTTGCTGTTCTTCAGTTGGAGACAGCAGATAGAGAGATATTACCTACATCTTCACTTGCTTTCTACGATCCGGACCACAGGGTCCTGAGCGGTCAGTACTGACGGGGGTTGCTCAGCAGCACCTGGCCAGCCTTATCTACCCTGGAGTGACAAGGGGAGTCACGGGACAGAGTCCATCCAGTGGCAGGTTTTGTTATCTATTGATTTTTTCAAAGCCTGAATGGCCAGTGCTGCACAACTTCTGCCTGTTGAGGACCTTCTCAGGTAGCACAGATTGGCCTTTTGGTATGACAGGAAATTTTTAAATTCATTTTGACTGTGGTGAGCAACAGATTACAGGAGTGTGTGTAGTCATGGCAAAACTACACAAAAGGGAAGGATGCCTCTGAAGTAAAAGGGTTAACAGCCCATCGCTTTTTAAAGTGGTTGCTGAAACCAGCAACTTTTCACTTGCTCTTTTGTATTGTTTTGGTTCTAATTGACACAGAGGCTGACCTGGGTGCTCTGCTGCCGAGGAGAGGAAATTTGGGGCAGGTGGCTGTGAGACCAGCACAGATCATTCTCTCATTCATGTTTTTCAGGCCTTTCCATCTCAGTAGATGTCCCTCAGCATTCTCCAGATTGAGCTCTTCGCCACTTCTGCAGTAGCTGTGGAGACATCCTTTCTGCGGAAGTAATGCAGAGCTAAGGAAGGTTGAGCACTTGGACTGCAAACACAAATGGTGTCTTTTTCTTCCTTGTGGGTATGTTAATCCAAACAACCTATTAAAGAGCTGAACCAGTTCTCACATATTTAATTGTGTGTCTGATTTGGAGTTTGTTTGGGGTTTTTTTGCTCTGCAAGTCTGCACAACTAGTCCTGCTCATTCTCACCTATTTCCTTTCATGCAGGTCCTGGCTTTTTCCTGTGAAGCATGTCTCCCTTGCGAAGTAAGTGGTGTTTTGAAGAGAATTCTTCAGTAGAAGCACAAGGGCAAAAACTGTATTATCATTTGTCTTCATATGCAAAAAGAAGATTCCATGGCAACTCTGAAGAAATTCTGCATTTTTAACTACTCCTATCTGGTATTTCCTTGTGCCCTTCCCTTCATATCTCCCCCAATCCAGCTATGATTTATTAAATGACTGCCAAAGCCTTGTAATCTTCTTGTACAGTCAAAAAAGAAGTGCATGTCCTAATGACTGTCTGCCTGAAGTGTGAGAATAGAATAGAATAGAATAGAATAGAATAGAATAGAATAGAATAGAATAGAATAGAATAGAATAGAATATTATTCGTAACTGCATAGGAACAAAAAACTCTCTTGGAATACTTTTTGAAGTGGGCATTTTCCCATCAATTTCCCCATATTTTAGATCAAATCCAAAAGAAGTCTCTCTGCTGTAGTCATGGCTAGCAGTCATAAAAAACCCATGGCAAAGTGGACTGGATTCTCTAGGGAAATGTGTTTAGTCACAGAGTGACTGGAAGGTAACACACCTGCTTTCATCTTGCTAATCTCCAAACACAGAGCATGGACTGGTGCACAAATATACCTAACTGCATATAACAGCAAATCTTGGATTCTGTGGCACTTTTATTCACCTTGAGTAGGATTTCACTCCATCAATGCTCTTGCTAGTTTTGGTAGAGCTTTTGGAGTGAGGAGATAAAGGACACGAGTAAAGCTAAAACACAGATTCTTCATCTGTGTTTTAAATGTGTATGGCAGAACACGAACTTCATGGAAGAAATAATTAGAACAGGATGATTTAAATCAGAACAAACCTCTGGTGGTCATCTAGTCCAAAATAAAAACAACAGAAAAAGACCAGTAGTTTTTTTGGGGTTTTTTCAATTTTAACTCTGACTTCATACTATTTTCCCAGTTCCTGTCAAAAATCAGGTATGTTATTAGTGGGATATACCATGCAAACTACCGAATGAAGGCATCTATAAACAAATTAATTGGAGCTTATTCCCACCTGTTTTTGATTATAGTCTTATGTTGGGAACACACCAAATGAAAAGTAGTTTCTGTCTTGATGAACTGCTTCAAAATATGTAATTCCTCTCTATAAGAAAGTAAATTGAAAGTTGGGGTCCTCTAAGAAATTCCAAGTAAAATGATAGTATCATAATTGCAAAACTTAGTAGCAGTACTGTTATTGAGTTCCACATGTGATGACAAATAACACAGAAAGCCCCTCTCATTTGGAAACAAACAGACTTTTTAATGGGCCTTCTCTAAGTTTCAGTAAGAACGAGCAAAGCCTTCTGTTGCACTCCTTAGCATGTATAATTAGAAGGCTGTTCATTATTACAGTGGCACAAAACAGGGCTATCAGTGGAGCTGTATACCTGAAAGACGTTTGACCATCATTTCTTCTCAGTCATTCTTAAAAAAACCAAATGCTTCAAATGACAAATGTAACCCCACATCTCCGACTTCTGTTTGAGTACTGACTTTTCCTGCCCACTGCCAGGATTTACTCCTCTGCAGCACAAACATTTCTGGGCAGGAAGCTTCATGTCTGCCCAGCCTGTGGTTATTCTGATTTGTATATGAAGTACTAGAGAGACTAACTGGTTTGATGGATGAGAGGTGTCCAAGTTAGACCATATGGCCTGCTTGGTCTCTGTGTCTATGAATACAAACAAAAATATGCTGGAATTTTTCTCCCTTTGGAATTTCTTTCAGGGATTCCATTGCAGACTGTGACTTTGCAGAGCCTACAGTAAGGGAGAGGCAGTTAAAAGAAATTCTTGCAGTTCAAAGTCAGTAGCTACAGTGTGCCTATACAAAGGGTTGTATGTGAACTAGGCTTTTTTCTTGAGTTCAATGACACGAGCTAAGGACACAGCTCTTGTAGCCCTCCTCCCGCCTCAGCCTCCTTCTGACGCTCCAGTCTTACTTCAATCAACAGCGATGTCTTTGATGCCTTAGGTCAGATTTTTTTATCATAGTTAGATCTGTCTGTCTCACACGGACAGTGCAAGACAGTCAAGGAGTATGTAAAAAAGCTTATAACTAGCTGTCCAACTTACAGTGCTGATTAACTAATTTGCATCTTTTGAAGGCAGAAGGAGCCTTCCTGAAATACAGCATTGAGCAGTCCTGCCTCTAGACCTTAGGAGAACTGTGGTGGTATCAAGCAAGGAGCCACATCCTCAAAGATGAGAGGATAGGTTCTCTGGGTAGCATACACCTTCTGCCAGAGTTTAACTGCAATTTCATTCAAAATAATCTGTGTTTCATGGGCTTTTTTGCACATCATGAGCAGTGGCTGTGAACTGGCCATTAAAAAGATATCCCCTTAGTGAAGCAAACACTGGTCCATCAGATTCTGCTTATGTGGGAGATGCATCATGCTGGGACAGAAGGATTAATTGAGCTCTTTACAATTCCCTTTGATCTGCACCAGAAATACCCAATACAATATCTCTGACCTGATTATATTTTAAACCTTAGCTCCTCAAGCATTTGGACTCTGCACTGTCCTCCCAAAAGGCAAATGCAAACTCAGTACTTTTTGGGGTTTTGCTTGTATCAGCTTCTTTATTATAAAACCACTTAACTATTACTTGGCCAATTTGGTGCTGCTTAGTGTACCAAAAAGATGCCATTTTGACTTGCAGAAAATGTAATTTGTGATAACTCCATCCATCACTTTGGCACAAGATACAATTAAATATCTATTAAAGCACTGAGACTCTAGAACACTGATCTTACATAGATCATTTCATCAAAAGGCTCAAATAACTAATTGCTTGTAAAGAGATGAGCCAAAACTTCTGGTTATATATATGCATGTATATAAAAATGAAGTGTATAGGATTCTCATGCTTTCACAGGCGGAATTTTAAGGCTTTCCTTTGCAGAAGCTTGTGTGTTTGCATGCTCTTAGCTGTTCCATTAAAGAAAACAAGAGAAAGAAAGTCTCAGTGGAATATCTTCAGTCAAGTCTAATAATTTTTTAAAAATCACTAACTTTTCAGTTCTTAAAGGTTTGCAAGCAGATGTATTCAAAATAGTCAGTTTCTGCCACAGGAAACTATGCATGGACCTCAGTAAAATAATTCAAAAAGATGCATTTATGAGGAGAAAAACGTCCAACAAGTAAAAAAGCTATCTTCATTTAAACTCTACAGAAATTAAGGAATGATCTATAAAACATAATTCTTTACCTTTGTTCAAAATCATGTATTTAGGAGCACATCTTCAGTGTTTCTTACGTAAGTAACAGATCTAAAATGTGTTACTATCCATCCCACCAAGTAGACGGATTCCTTCAGTACTTTTTGCTACTTTATAAACATTATAAAGTATTTATATTTATAAATTTAGTTAGAGTCCAAAGGCAACAAGTAATCCTAGTAATACTTGCTTTTCTGGAAAAAAAAAGAAGAGGCATTTCCTCTGCACTTAAATGTATGGACGCATGTAATGGATATGTTCCCTTCATAGCGCTTGCTTACACAGAACGTGGTTTGTGTGCATGTAAACACACAAACAGGCTGCAGTGCACAAAAGAAGGAAGCAAACATAGGAGGAAGAGAATGTTTTTGAGATGCCAGCTGTTAGAACTACAGCCTTTTGTGAAACTGGCAGCCCTACGCAACACCTGACTGATCTGTTTTTGCAATGGAAGTTCTGCCCCAGTGCCTGAATGTGAGATTGATGTCTGCTTTGCATAGACAGTTTGATTATGATCACAAAAACAATGCAACATATTTACATGTATGAGTATGTGCATAATGATGCAATTCAGAACACATGCACTGCAGTCTTTGAGCAAAGCTATTCCCACGTGACTGGGAATGATACACCTCTCACAGGAATGCACTAGGCATTACAACATGTATTTTCTGAGTGCTCCACTCAGTGACAAATAAATTAAGAAAGAACTAATCTTAGTCCCACTGAGATCGTCATTTCAGAAATGGTTCTCCTAGCTCAGAACAGGAAGATCGCCAGTATCTCCTGTGACTTGTTGCTATTCAAAGGTCTTGCACTTGATGTAGGGCATGAGGAAAATAAAAAAAGAAGGGAAAGTTGGGAAATAATTCCTTTATTTTTAGAAAACATGGGGCTGAATCGCCAACTTTGATGTCTCTTCATAAGAGAGGAATCTGCAAAGTTGAAGGAAGTGTATCTGCCCTCTGAGAGGGAAGAGAGTCAGAACTGATGGAGATTTGAACCACTGCCCTACAACTTTGCATGTCTCCTTTCCAAAGGGCCTTGTAACTCTGCCTGTTTAAGGGCAAGCCTGCAGGTGCAGATGTAGAGAGACATCCACTCCCCTAGTCAGCCGAGTGCAAGCCATTCAATGCCCTCCTGATTGCAACCTGTCTTTTTCATGTTCAGAGTGAATGATCTAATATGAGGACTGCATTGTGTTCCTCCAGAGCACGTAGTCCATCTGAGGGCATTTGTTTCATGTCCCAATAAATGGCAGGAGCACACGTTAAAATATATAAGGGTAGCAGACCAGCTGGGATAAGTTAGTAGCACAGTGCAGAGTGAAAGCAATCAAAATTAGTGCAGCCTCATTCATACTTGTGGGGGATACCTCTATCCCAAACCCTGGGAACAGTTGATTGCAGTAGAACAAAATGGAGCCATAACTAAGGGTCTACTGATCACATTTGCTCCTGGGACTTCTTATGCTTGTTTCTTAGGAAATATATTTATAACATCCACATCAGACCTTGTCCAAGCCACTGTGTCTTAGACATTTCACAAGCCAGAGTAACATATCACTGTCTGCACCTCAGACTGGAGATAACCTTCTGTCAGCCAGATGCAAAGGCATTCAAGGCACAGCATTGTCTGTTCCTTTTCTGACTCTACATGAAGATGCTCTCTGCTTTTGTGTGGAGTCTTCCTTTTCAGGCTACTCTTGTATCTGGTGTTCTCAATTCTGTGTCTTGGTTCAAACCCCCAACCAAAGTTTGAACTACTTCCCAAATGTACTCATACCTCACTGCACTAAGTATTTGCACTGGCTACATGTTTTAGAACATCTTTGAGACAGGTTAAAGACTTATTTTGAAAGCTTGCTCTTTACACATGGAAAAATAACCCTCATGGTGGGTCAACCTGGGAGTAGAGGTTCTCTCTTACATTCACTTCAAGTCTCACTGTAAGTCAGGCAAATTTTAAGACAACTTCAAGACTACTTAAACACCTCTTTTCTGAGAGTCTTGAGTTATTCAGCTTTGTAGACCCATAAAAACATGTCAAGTCCAAACCCTTCCTCTGCTAGGCATTCAGATGTGTTGTTACAGTACTTCTGGTTGATAGAATCATGGTTTGTGTTGGAAAGCCCCTCTAGAGGTTATATAGTCCAACCACCCTGCAATGAGCATGGACATCTTCAGCTAGGTCAGGAAGCCGTTACACCTTGTCTTGTCTCAACAGGCCCTACTAAAAATCTGTCCTCATCAATTCTAAGCCTCCTTTAAGTATCGAAAGGCCACAATAAGGTCTCCATGGACCCTTCTCTTCTCGAGGCTGAACAGCCCCAAATCTCTCAGCTGGTCTTCATAGGACAGGAGCTCCATCCCTCTGATCATTTTGTGGCCCTCCTCTGGACCCATTCCAACAGGTCCGTAACTTTCCTGTGCTGATGACACCAGAGCTGGATGCAGCAGTCCAGGTGGGATCTCACAAGACCAGAGTAGAGGAGTAGGTGACATGCTGGCCACAATTCTTTTGTTGCAGCTTAGTTTTCTGGGCTGCAAATGCACATTGTCAGTTGCTTACTTCCAAACTGGAGAGCTGTCAGTCTCACTGCTGATCCTAGCACCTCAGGTGATATTTATCCTTCGTCTACCTTTGCTTTTTTCCCTAGAGCCACAAATCCTCTGCTTTGCCTGAAAACTTCATGTACCTTCCCTTCCTAATGTTAGGGCAGCCACTAGCAGCCACCCTGCTCTCAAGAGCTCTTCTTGTAGTCTCTTTGGCTCAGCTGTGGTGCAGTGATCCCACAGCACAGATGTCCCCATACAGATGTATCCAGTCTGCCTACCCATTTGCTCCCATTAAGGCCAGCCAGTTTCTCTCCTGCAATATGGTTTTTCTGCAGGATGCTCTGACTCCCTCCCTAATGTGTCTGATAACTGGCACAAGCCATCTGATACCCTCAATTTACTAAAATCACTTGCTGGTAATCTGCCTCAGGAAAGCCTGAGTTTGACTCCCCTTACCCTAACCCCACACTATATTCTAGTGAATCTGTTCTGGGGATTTTGTGTTTTTTCTGCATTCCAGTTCAAGGAGGGGAAAGAGGCAAGGTTATTCTCTGAAAAGGCTGACAGCCAGTCTCAAGGGCATAGTCCAAAAGTACTTTGTACACAAGTAATTCTATTACTTTCACATTTAATGAATGCACAAAGGTTACATGGTTTCAGATTTCCTAATCATAACCCTCTCTGGAAACACAGAGCCAAATTTTAGTCCTTGGCAGGTCACTAAACCCCTGAAGTCAATGAAGTTGGAATTTGACCTAGTTCCTATACTTTTTATTAAGAAAGTAACTTCTCAGGTATTATGTTCATGTGAATTTCTGTATTTAAATACATATCTGCAAAGCAGAAGAATACAAAAATAACTTCAGGAAAAACTACTCTTTTTTTGCACCTGCAAATCTGAAGAAACACTGGACATTTGCCCAGTGATAACTTCAGACTCTTAAGCAAATTTGGGTCCTTAGCATATTACTCAAGCTTCCCTAATGAATGACGATTTGCTTAGGTGTTATTTGGCAGGGAGCTAACAAGGCCTCATTAAAAAAAAATGTATATTACTATTGTCCTGTCCAAGGGATGGTTTTTACAGTTCACTGTTATTATGCTGAATTAGCTCTGCAGAAAAAACTTGAGGAAAGGCATGTTCAAGAACATGGAGTATAAAGTATGCATCTTTGGGCAATATATTTATGGTAGATACCTGAAGGGAGAGTCTGTCAGTTCAGTAACAAGCCTTTAAATAAAACCAGGAAAGTTCTTGGATCTCTAGGGCTCCTATACTGCCATTTATTTTCTATCAGCAGTATATATCGGTCTAGATCTTTGCACTATATGTTTGTAAATGAGCACGTGTGTGTGGGTGTGTGTGTGTGAGAGAGAGAGAAAGAGATTAAAGAAAAGAGAAGTGTGAATCTCCAAAGATCTCCAGGTTTAGAAGGGGGAAATAACTGTTAGTGAGTTTTTGAGTGACCCTTGGGATCTATCACGTCCCACCCTTCAGGACATGTATTTCCAGTTATTTCTGATCACCCTGTTTGGTAGCTTTCCTGTTTTTTCATGCTTTCCCTAAAGGGAAAAGATTATTCAACTATTAAGTCATCTTGTACAATTGCTTTTCTTTCTCAAGAGTCTTCTTTTTCCAGAAAGGTATTTCAACTGAAATTATAGCAGAGATTCCTAAAGGATGAGATACTGTTGATAAGATTACAGCCAAAGCCAACATGACTTGACACTGTGTCACACTATAAAAAGAAAATAAGGTAAATTTTTTTCTGCAGTCATTCTATGTAGCATCTTTTTGGAAATTTCATAACGGATAAAATGGAAACGTTTTTTTTCTCTGCCTTTCCAGTGTTTGCATTCACACAAATATTTTTTTACCATTAGCTGTAGTGGCAACAGAGCTCCAACATAGATGGCAATTGCTGGAGAAAAGAATGTCCATTTAAAATGTATGGTTTTGTCAAACACAGTTCTGAGATAGCAAAGAGCTTTTATCATCAAGCGAACGTGACACTGCCAAAAGGCTAACTCCTTCTCTGGCTTTTAACCTCACAGCAATACCACTTTACCTTACGATAGCTTTAATGGTCAAACACTAAGAAGGATCTTGTGGTGATGCCTCGAGGTGTGGGAGGTATTCAATAGGGGTCATTCCCCACTATGTTGATATGGTATCAAAGTGCAATATGTAAACTCATTTTCATGAGCATTTGCTTGCCCTCCTACTGACTTTAGAGACTGGGCAACCACAACAACTGGCCATGTTGCAGTTGGGCATCCATGGTTTTGGAGGCAATGCTGGAAATCAAATTTCATTTATTTCTTTGCTGGTTTCTCCACCCTGGCTGTGCTATTTGTCATGGAATAAGCTCGTTCTGTGTGCACCACAGTTCCTGGAGCATTGTTTGTCTCCCTGGGGTTGGCAGGAGCCCTGGATAGGTCCTGACACTGAAGTCTCCATGAATTCTTCCCCCAACTCTCCTGTGCCTCATATCTACACACTGCTTTCTACTGCAAGAAAACCTGAGTGTGCACGCTGGCTTGTCTTTGAACTAAAGAGCTGATCAATTAGCAGGTACTCTTTGGAATAAACCTGCTTTGCTGACCTAGAAATCAAAAGGCATTTAATTTATCAGCTATGGATTTGCCTTTGTCCTGCAGGTGGTTTCTAGTGCTGGGTGGTGATCCATCACCTGTGAATCATTAGTTCCCAGCTGGTGTCACTGTCTGTGGCTCCACCCGCTATATTGGTAGTGGCTTTTCCTTGATGCAAGTGCACACTCTGATTACTCCATCACATACTGTTAGTTTTGGACCACAGGAGGTTTTGTGGAAGATATTTCTGCAGGGATAAATAGACGGACCGACATAGGAAACTGCGAACAGCAATTGATGTTGTCCTGATACCTTACCAGGGGCAAATTTTCAAGCTCTTTTCAGTGCCCTTAGGGCACAAATAGACCTTAATAGCATTTAAATGCAGCCCTGGCCTTTTAGTTCTTGGCTGAACTATATTGTGGGTATGCTTGTACTCAGTTCTGTCTTTGACTGGTCTCCTGGGTGGACCTGTAGCTCTGCCTCCTGCTGGTTATGGCTGGACTCTGGAATGTCCTCTGAACTTGATTAATCAGCTTGCCTTGTAGGGGATTGTTACTGGACCATATTATTCTTGCCCTGTGGGTTCCTTGGACTGGGATCACTCTTGGCCTCTGACTTATCCCCTATCATGAAACAACCCTTCTCTTGCTGTTCTCTGACATGGTCATAGGTCTTGACAGAAATACTCATTTGAAATTTTGAGTAAGGGATTATTTTGTGTTCTGTTTGGTCACCTAATTTTAGTGTATCTTGTTCAAAAAACCACAAGTTATGCTTATCATATAGTAATATTTAATCTGTACTCATCCCATGTACAATATCTATGAGCCTCTGGAATTGGAAGCAAACAATGAAGTTGATGATTCACCTAGGTTGGATGTGTTGCCAAGGTTAAAAGAGGAGCTGAGGTCATTTGGCTTGTTCAACTTAGAGAGGCTTCATCACTCTGTAACTTTCTCCAAGGTGGGGGACAGTGAAGGGGAAGGTGCTGACCTCCCCTTTTTGGTGACCAGTGATAGGACATAAGGAATGGAATGAAGCATCACGTGAAGTTCAGATTGAACATTAGGAAATGGTGCTCCATTGAGAAGGTGGTTGGGCACTGGAACAGGCTCCCTAAAGGATGTGGCTAGGGCACCAAGCCTGACAGAAATTAAGGACTATCTGGACAATGCTGTCATATATTTTAGTGTCCTATATTTTAGTCCTGCGAGGAGCAGGAAGTTGGACTGAATGATCCTTACAGGTCTCTTCAGGTTTAAGATATTCTATGATTTACAAAGCCCAGGACACTTCCTACTGTATGGATGAAGGTAATGCTATTATAGGAACAAAACATTCCTATAAGGAAAATGAACAGTGCATTTGCTGATCTAACTCTAATCACCATTTTAGGAGGACAGAGCAATTTGCATCCAATTGGATATGAGGAAACAGTGCTGCCTGATGAGTTGGCAGGAATTGCATGCTCTATTTCCAGCCTTGTCTGTCTGATTGGTCAGCTGTGCTGCTGAACAGCCAACATGGCCTCCGACCATGGATGGATGGCACAAAAAGAAGGTACGCTATTGCAAGCTGATTAGGGAATTGGAAAAGGGATGTTTCAATGCACTGGTTTATACACAGGGCCTCTGTAGCCTTGACAATGTAGGCAATTCCCTGGACTGCAGGGAAAAGAAAGTTGAAAAAAAGGAGCTGAGTAACCCATCTGAGCTCATAACAGCCATCAGCAGCTAAAGCATATGGGGTCAATGAGCTCTCCTCTCTCCTCCCTCACTGCTGAATTCACAACCATAGCTTGGAACATGTTGTAGTTGTCAGTCATTGTATAGGTAGCAAATTACTGAGCACCTTAAATAAAGAGGGAAGAAAAGGGCATTTACCATGAGAGGTTAACTTGTAAAGCATGATGGCCCCCGGGCCTATATATCTTCATTAATACAGGGGTTTTTTGTGTGAGTTGCTCTGCAGGGAATTTTAATGTTTGGTAGGCTTCAGCAATGTATGAATTGGGCAGGGGTCCCCTGAATGAGGAATGTGGCAGTGGCCATGTCTCAAGAGGCAATCTAAACCTTAACCCATATCTAGGTCATACACAACTTATCCAAGAGCTGTAGGGATGGTGGAGTCTGGTTTCGTATGGTTTTGTCTTGCATCTAGCAGGATGCATACTCGGATTGTTTCTGCAGGACTAAATTTCAGGACATTTCACTCTGCACTCAGCCAGGGCATCCATGCTGTAGCCTTCTCAGTGGAAGAGTTTATGAGGGTGTTCTCCTCACTATCTGCTTGCCTATTTTTCTTGCTGGAGGAACTTAAAATATCTGAGGCTGGCAAGATTTTTTTACAGTGGACTGGCTGGCCAGCAGGATTAAAGGTTACTAGAAGGAGACTGAGTCAAGTTATGCATACACATAAACATATACACACAGTGCACCATTACATAAACCTCAGTGCCTTAGGAAACTCAGCTATAAGTAGCGTGGGGTGTAGTAGGATTATATGAAAAATGGTATTTTCCTCACATAGCTAAAGAGTCAGTTAAGTTTGTTTGGACACCTGGTGGTTCAATAACATCTGAACATGTACATACACAGAGAGAGAAAATTATCAGCAGAACAAAAGGAGACAAAAGAAACCCACCTTGAAAATATACACATGTCACTATGATGTTTTTGAAGCGTGAGTGTGCTTGTAATACAGAATACACATGCAGATGTACTGAGAAGTGGGCATAATTTAAGGCATGTTTCTTAAAGCAACTAGAATTGTTTTTATTCTCCTTGCAAAAATTAGGAGTAATATTTTCAAGATTGGTGGTGGAACTACATTTTCAAACCTAACTAGTGGAGTACTGTCCTGGCTGTAGAGGACAGCAAGTCCTTCTGCAGTGTTTTCTTTCAAAAGAAAGGAAACCCATTCAAAACAAAACATCTATGGCCAAATTGATTTGTCCTAAACAGCCCATTGCAGATAATCATAAGCTACATTTGGCTCTGCTCTTTGTTTCACGTGGAACAAGATGCTGTGGCAACCTATACATGGTCATAATGGTCATGGCATAGTGATAGAATTCCCTGTTGCTCCAGAAATGTTGTGTGGCTGATAGATTAGGGCAAGATGCTGCTCCCCATGTTCAAGATTTGCCTCATGATAAGGATATTTTTGGGTAAGTTGCTCCACAGAGAATTCCGCCCCAGATTTCAATATGCTTCAGTAATGTAGGAATTAGGTTAGATGTCAGACGAAATCTGCAGTCCTGTCTGATGTAACTGTAAATGACTGAGGTTAGGTTGTAGACAGCAGGAATCAGCTACTTAACTTCATTGTGACACATACAATACTTGGTAAGTTGTAAAACAATAATTCATAAAAGCAAAGATGGCAGTGTTTAGTTCTGAATTATATCTATGGAGTTATCTCCTTCCTTTGAAGTTTAAGTATCTGAGCTGTTGTGCACAGTTGACTTCAACTTTTTTTCTGAAAGCAGCTATAAATATATTTACCTCTCCAAGTTTGACTAAGGCTATGGTAAGTGCAAAATATTCTCAAGTCTGTTTTGCATTCTCTCAGTTAATGTTTTGATGTCTGCCTTCAGCTTTATGCTACCACAGAGTTGGCAAGGGACAGACAAAGCATTTTTTCCCAGCTCCCAACCATATCATAAATTCCACAGGCTTATAAAGCAGTGTTTATTCTGCTGGCATTCCCTAATGCAGCAAGTATAAAGATGCCTAGAAGGAGAAGAGATTATTTGGGTACAAATAACTACTAATAGAAAAAATTTTACTGTACTGTGGAAGAAAATTTTCAAGGGTTAACTGGCCACAGATTGCAATTGTTTTCATAGAAAAGCTGCTTTGAACTATGCATGGCAATCTGACTCCCTCCTTGGGACTGCTGGAACTGAGCAATGATCCAGTGACATTCCCCAGGGAAGCTTTCTTGGCATGGCCTGTGCTCAGTCCCCTCCAAACCTGACAATCACAGAGAAGTAGACAAAGAAATAGCATAGAGGTATCTACAAAATTTTCCTTGTATTTGTCCTACAACTTAACTGAACTCAGTGTGGGAGGTGAAAAAGCATCTGTGCAGATGGGGGAGCATTCCCAGGGATGAGGCACTATAGTCCCTTTCCCTCCTTCTCCTGGTATCTGAACAGGTATTGCAATCTGGTATTGTAAGCCACAGACATTCAAAACTGTCACCCAGAAATAGGGTGATTGGTTTTAGTAATCAGATCATATTAATAAATATGATCTTTGCTTCTTTACCTTTTGGTGGTGCATGTACAGATCACCTTCTTATAATTTTTAGGTTTTTTAATTTTCATAGAAAAGGGATTTACTTTTCTCTCTTTTATTTATTTGCCAGGGGTTTTTTTCAATAGCAATTTTTCAAGTTTTCATGCAGCACCAATGAGCATGACATTTTCTTTAAAATATGCAGATTGGAATTCTCTGTTAAACCAAGGCAAAGGGTTTAAGAAAGACACCAAATATAATGTTTCACACTAAAACAAGTGTTGTTCAAACCATTATTTATAAACATGGACTGAGTAAAATATAATGAGTCCGATGATTAGCAAAAACACAACCTCGATAGCATGTATAAGAATCAGGCAGGCTTCACAAACCAACGCCAGACAGCAAGACAGAAAACAAATCATTTCCTTATCAGGTGATGCCCTCAGAGAAGAGCTTCATGACCCTGGAGTGCTGAACACCCATGAAAAATTTTGAGGTTGCAAGAAACGTAAGGAAATTATGCTCTAGAGGTCCAAATGCCTTAAAGGAAACTTGGCACAGCCAACCTGAAAAAGCTTGATTAGGAGCTTGATTCTGACTTCATATGCTACAGACTCTCTTAAGTCAAGACCTTCTGAGAGTTACCTATCTCAGTTGAACTATAGTTTTGTATCGAACATGGAAGTTTTAGTGGTTTGTAGCATTTGAATAAATGTTTTTGAATAGCCATTCAGTTGACAGGTGCTTCTGCAGGGCTCAAATCCTGCCATGGAGAAGAAAGACTCCTGTGGGTCTCACAGGCTCTGGTTCAGCCCCTCAGAGCACCTGGGTACCTCATTTGCCTACTGTCCTTTCTCAACCTGGGTAAAGCCATGATAGGCAGCTATCTGTGTTGTGCCATTCTGTACAGTTCAGAACAAGACTACCAACGCTCAACAGATGTGTCTACCTCACCGCAATCTTTTCAGCAAGGAGCCAAGTAAGGACTAGATTTCCTTGTTGAGGTGAGCAGGGCTATCAGCAAAGTCCTGTGCAAGAGCCATAAGCGTTCTTCATTCCTAAATCATATGGCTTGGCTTCTGGGAAGAAAATTATTGGTCTATGCTGTTATGCAATAGCCTTTTAATCAAGTGACTGAGGCTTCTTTTTTATTATTTAAAAATACAGACCTGGTAACAACCTATAATGATTCATTGGGAGCACTTTTCAGGTAAAGATCTTGAGTATCCTTCAAATTTTACTAAACTCTTGTGAGGTAAGAATTAATGTCTGGCTCTACAGATGGGTATATTTTGCTCTAGGAAGGCAAGAGGCCAATTTCATATAGGCAACTGGAACCTCATGGCACTCATAAACTTTGGCAAACACAAGCTAGGATGTTTTGCCCACAGTGGGAATGGGAGGTGGCTGGTGTTCAGTTCCTCAAGTGTTTTGCCTGCTAGTTGTATTCTTTAGCCACTGGGCTCTTCTGTCTGGAAGGCCTGAGATGGGCTGTGACTCAAGGCAGTCTGAGCTGGTTTTTTTCTTCCTCAGATCGCTTTTTCCCTGGTCTCCAGCTATACCTAGGCAGTGAACAGAGTAAAATGCAGAACTCCTAATAATAGTCACATTGAACTGAAAAAAATACTACCTTTAATCGTTTTTGTCTGTGTCTCTGCATTTTCCAGCATCTATAAAATGTTATTACCTATATATTAAAACACAGCAGATGTTGGTCAAGCATTTCTACAGAATTAAAGCTAAGCTTCCATAACAATCTATTGCTCCTGGAGTGAGAGACTGGGGAATGGTTAAGCTTTCTTGGGTGTTTCATAAAGGCAGCAACCCTTGTGCGAGCTGTTTCAAGAGTGAGCTGAGTACTCTGTCAAGATGTTTAGCAGGGAAAGCCTCTGCACACAGAGGATCGCTGTAGTCATCCCATCTCTTGCTGTCTGTGGTCTTAGTATTGGATGTGATGTTATTTTGGAACATTTGTTTTGGTTTTGGCAAGCATGTTTACTAAGCCCATTTCACTTGACTTCTTGTAAGTCAGCGCGTGAGGATTGTCTCCTTATGGTCTTTGTACGATGTTCACCGTCTGATTTCTTTTAATACAGGAAATTATTTTTTGCCAAGAAGGTGTGATTATAGGAACTGTTGGTAAATTTGATTACTTTTTTTCATCCTAAAATCACAGACTATTTATATTCCTATATAGAAAAAGCCAATAATATTTATAGAGCATGTTTAACATTTCTGAAGCAGACTCTTAAAGGATTCTCTTTTCCTTATCTTTTTCTACATGCTCTTCAGGCACTGTTCTCGTATGCACAGAATGAGTCATCCATTCAGGGCATAGAAATCATATTCCCATGCTGAGTCATGTTGGCCAAATACAGTGTCAAGCATCAAAAAACTGAGAAGATACTTTGCCTCAAAGAGGCAAACGGAAATGGAATGTGTCTTAACTATTACAAACATTTGTTGCGCAATTCTGACAAATATATAAAAATCTTTACTATCTTGAGAATAGGAAAAGTAGTAGTTCCAGGAACAGAACTAAAGAAACCTAATTTCCTATAAATCTATTTCATTAAGAAAATATGTAGAAATCCTTTATTAATCTATTAAATTATTTAAATCTATTTATTTTTCTTAAATCCATTTATTATTCTTGTCTTTGATTTGAAAAGGAAGAGAAGTTCAGTGGAAATCTCTTTCATTACAGAACATTCATCTCTCTCTGAGGGGATTTTCTCGTATCTAACAAGACTGTTTCATCTCAGAAAGCAGGTTTAAAGGATCTTTTATTTTTGGTAATTAGGAGCCACCAAACTAGAAGTAGTGCCTGAAGGGTTTAGTAGTAGCAGGAAGGGAGGCGCTGCTGGAGGAGAAACTTAGGAAGATCCCATAATATCTAAGGTGTTGAAAGACAAAGCAATAAGGCAAGTCAAAGGGTGATAAAGTTATTTGCCTGCATATGAAATAAACTTTAAGTCTCCTATAAGCACACCTAAGATTGCATTGCCCAATAGAGCAGCAGTTTTATTCAGGGTCAAATGCAACCTAATAGCTTGTAGAGTAGCTTCCAGTTTGAATATACACAACAAGAAATTAGACTGATTTGCATGGTTATGGAATAGCCAAAAGCATGCTGAGGTGCTTGAGTTCAGGCATTGATCATTTTTTGGGTGCTTTCAGTTTTGGTTTGATTATACAGAACTGCTATAAACAGTTTCTGAGCCCTATTTATGAGGTAGGACAGGTCCAAAGTTTCACATACTACTTCAGTTCACAAACAGTGCTGTTCACATGTGACTGAACTTGTATCTCGGCAAAATCTTAGGCAGATTAAGGGGGGAAGCATATGGTAAGCCTTTTCCTTTTGGGATGGAGTAACTTTCAGTTTATGATTCACTGTGGATGCAGTAATTTGACCTGTTCTGTTCAGTCTGTGCTAATGACAGTTTGAAGCACCTTGCATCAGACTGGACAGGAACCCTGCATGAAGCTTGGAGGAAGGGCTCCATTTGTAGAGAGCAGGAGTATCACTAGAGTTTTTTCTTTTTCACTTCACAAGTTTGCAGGTGATCCACCAAAAAATACATGAAACAAGACTAAGTTGTGAACTGCACATGAGCTGCTGTAAGACTTGAGGCTGTCAGACAGTGAAGGGGCTATTGCTTGGCTAAACCTCTCAGCAGAGTGAGCTGCAGTGTTGTGTACTGAGAATATGATATACTTGTGAGATTTGTTTCTGATAAAATAATATTAATAACCTGATATCCTGTGGGAGGACTCTGGAAGTGCAAAAATTACAAAGCGTGGGCCAATCTGGAATGAACTGTTTTAGATTGCTTCTAAAATTGCACTTAGAATTGGGGAAATAGGTATTCTCCACAACCAATTTTCCCTTTCTTTCCTTTCTTTTCTTCTCCCAAGGCTTTTCATTTCCACATTTCCAAACACATCAATTTTAAACCACGTGGAAAAGGCCAGGCCATTCGCTACTCTAGAAAGTGTTAAACAAGACACACTTCTGGAACCCGGCCACCAGCTGTGCCACATTTGGTATAGTGAGGCTCCTACAACATACACAAGGTTTTTAAGTTAAATAGCAGCTATGATAAATAAGTATCAGCTCTCTGGAAAGTGGGAACTATTTTCCCTTTTCCTTCATTGTGACTATAAGCTCTTCACTCCGAGGCTAGAGAAGAGCTAGCAGAGCCGCCTGCCCGGCAGCATCCCAGCAGCTGCCAGCTATCCCAAATGGCTCAGCATGCCCAGGAACATCAGCGCTGGCCAATGTCATGCAAAAGGGCCGGTTGGCTGCCTGCGCAGACCTGCACAGCTATGTGAGTGCTCTGTGAATACCAGCAGTACCACCCAGACTCCAGTCATTAGCCTAAGGTCATCAGTACATTTCTGTGCATGGGAGTGTCTGCATTTTATGTATCACTATGGCTTGTCTGGGTGTGTATGTATTTGTTTGTGTGCTTGCTCTGTAATGATCCAACCTATCTTACATGTATATTTTAAAATATTTTTTAAAAAGAGGGTAGATATCATTATCTCAGGGAAAGAGAAGCGCAGGGTCAGAGGCTATGCCCGTTGCTGAAGGATACAGAGCAAGTAATTGGCAGAGACGTGCACTGGTACACCAGGTTTCTGACACAAAGCCTGCAGTCTCCACTAGACCATGTTACTTTTTTTGCCTCTTCTGTGTAGGAAGCATTCTGAATTGTAGATTATCTATCATGCATTTATGCCATTGTGCTTCAGAAAGCCCTATGGTAATGGAGAGAGGAAATGCTATTTCTTTCCTTTACCACTTCAGCTGTTATTGACAGCAAGACTTAAGCTCATCAACAATTTACATTGACTAAAGCCCGAACAACAACTCACCGCTAACAAGCTCATGCGCATCCTCTAGCAAATGTTTGATACAGTGACCAGCCAAGTCCAGCTGCATTCATTTCCAGTGACCAAAGCAGGTGGTCATGGAACCAATTATGACTTCGAATGCTAAATCAGAGTCCTGCAGATTACCCAATCCAACAATTGGTCCAGCCCTCTTCTTTGCTGCAGGTCTGTTTATAATGACCACTCTTTTTTGAAATTATTAGTTTGGGTTATTATGGCAGAGTTTACTGAACAGCAGGCTGTTTGGCAGCTTTCAGGTTTGGAATTTAGTTTTACAATACTTTTTTCCCCAGAGTTTTTCAGTAAAACAAAAATGTAGAAGGAATCACTTCTGGGAGGGACATATTTTGTTCATAAGATGTTTTCTTTAGCAACATTATTCAAAGCAGTCTAGAAATAAAATTCATTCTTAACCAATAAATTAAATGATTTCAACTTCAAAATGTCTGAACAGACAGGAAACAATCTTTTGAATTTTTTTTTTAACCAAACACAATTTCTGGAAACAGCATACGTTATCAGTACGGCCTATTCTGTGCTTCTCACAGAAACTAAAATTTACATGACAAATGTGCCCACCTTCAAAGCAGACTATAAACTCAGAGAACCAACTGAATAAATCACTTCGCAAGAGGCAAATACTTTCCTCTGGTCTTTTTTTAGACTGCAACCCCCTAGGGCAGGGATAGTCTTTATTTTATACCATCTATTGGAACAAGCCACTGCTGAAACTTAAGAAGTAATAGTTTCCACCAGACTTGATTCACATCATAAAAATCAGCTTGTGTCCTCTTGTTGACACCTCTGTGTAGAGCAGGAACTGAGCAGATATTCAGACTGGATGTTGTTTAATTTCAAGTAGAGTTGGTGAGATAATATGGTGTAGAGTGAAGAATTTGCTCATTAGAATAACATATTTGGGGTTTTTTTATTCATTTCTCAGCTCTTAACCACATTCTCACATCTCATTGTAGATTGTGAACTACAAGCCACATATGAAACTAAAGGAGTCAAGAAACCTATGTGTATTTTTGTGATACACAACATAATTTCAACACTTACCTGTGTAGTTCCTGTGCAGCCATTGAACCCCATTCTGTTACAAGAAAAATAGTTAAAAGAGTTTTTTTCCTGCTTTTTTTTAATATGAAGAGGACTGACAAGCTTGAAACAAACGCCATTTCTTTCCCTTCCCTTTCTGCCTCCCCTGCAAAATCAGTTAAAAAACATAAATCCTGAGGCTTTAATTTGATGAATTTAATCTCTTCTTTTATAGTGGTACTAGCAGACAGGTTAAATCATCGGGCATACCCAACAGGCAGAGCAGAAAAGATGCTTTCTGTTTCGTATATGCTGCTTTTCCGCAGCAAAGCAATATGGGTCCAGAAGTCTTCAAAGATCAAATGCTGTTGCCTTTCTTTCTCTGTCACTGTGAGGTATTCTGAGGAATCTGATACTTGAGATAAAAGAAGGTCAAGCCACAGGTGTTCATGGTCCTGAGTATCCTCATCTTTCCTGAGGCTCCGCTAGGATCTGTGGAAGCCATATGTGCGCCTGTAGAGGCTGGTCTCTTTTCTTAGTGCTGTTCAAAATTCCAATGCCCCTGCATGTGGATGGACTTATGGACAGGTTTGATAAGTTCTTAGAGGACCACATTCCTTAAATAACTTGTCAGCATCTTGTTCCTGCAATTTTTGGGACATAAGATCAAGAGCTTGCCCCAGGGCCCTGTAAATCAGCAGGGCTGTGTTAACCTGGGCAAGCTTGAATGTAGACTGAGGTGCTGGACATGCTTTCCTTATTTTGCTCTTTGTTATGCAGTGTTTTCCTAATGTCATGCACATACTGTACAAAGCAGAGATTTACATATGCAGTATTGCTATCATAAAGCTCCACACTAAAGGCCAGATTCCAAAGCCTTTACTCATGGTGAGTAGGTCCCTCCTCCATGAGTAATGCCTTCGAAATCAGGAAAGCTCCTGGTGAAATGAAACTTTACTTAACACATGGTAAGCTTTAGAGACTTTCCTTGTAAAATTAGGGGCAAATATTGTCTCTTCCCTTCCTGTACTTCTGGGTTGATCTGATCCCACATATACAGATCCTGGGTAGGTTAGTGTCATCTGGGAATGAAGCCAACAGTTAGCAACACATGTGCAGCAGCCTGGTATCAGAGACAAATCAGGGGAACTCAACCTAAATTATCCCCCACCTCTATGGATACATCAAGGATCTGGCAGTCCCTATACACCCAACACTCCACAAGTATTTTCCGCAGCTGGATAGAATCTTTGTCCCACTCCATGAGTTCTGGGAGACAGCATCTCCTAAGTTGTCACAAGGGACAAGCCTTCTCTGCTGTTTAAAACTAGCTCCAGTGGTGGTGGATGAAGACCGTTCACTCCCCAGAGGAAGAATAAGAGATATTCTGTGTACGTAAATGCCTTAAAAGCTGGAGAACAGTGCCTAAGGACTTCCACTTTTTCTTGCCAGTATTAATTCAGTGAGAGAGGAGAGCAGCTATATTGTGTCAAATTAAAATTGGTGTTTTCATGACACCTCTCCTTCCCCATCCCAAAGAATCCCAATGGCTGCTATGGTGTTGTTATACCTTTCCTGAGAAAATGATTATTCTTCTGTCCCTGTATTTAACAGACCTCAAGGAACCTGAATTCTTTTATGCATTGCTCATATGCATCACAACATCCTATGGCAATGAGCTTCACAGCACAGCTGGGCACAGAAGGTATAGGCCTTTGGTAAAATAAGGTTCTTACAGAGTGTGGGCTATGGGGCCTGAAGGAGGTGGCCAGTGACCTCTGCTCTTCTTGGGCAGGTGTTAGCAGCACAAGTTTCCCAATGTCCTGGCCTTGTCCCCAGCAAAACTGGTGCTGATTAGCAATGCCATTGCTATTTGTGTGGTAGTTATCTGTGTTAGAGGTAGTTTTCTGTATTAGACCCAGATTTATAAAGACACTGTGGTATTTAATTCTTAAAGAAAACATCTGTGCTGTTTTGAATATGAAGTCTAATCTTCTGGCCTTGAGTAGAGGCATATTGGTGAAACATTGGAAGAGAGCTTGCAGGACTTGTTATACTTGTTCTGTGAATAAGACGAGGCTTTCTACTTGTCAGACTGTCCTTCTGAGGAATTTTACTGGCACTAAAGTAAACAAATGCCTTTCCTAGAAAAATGCTGCTATGTAAAATGCCAAGGCTGGATTTTTGTTTTAAAATGGAAAGAAAGCAAATACATCATTCCACTCTGATTGCCAATGGCAGTGAATTATTTGTGTGCTTTGGACTGGCCTATAGGCACATACACATATGTAGCAAATCCCACCTGAGTTCATTGGCCTTCTTCACATTAGGCTCTGAGTAAGTCTGAGTGGGCTCCATATCAAGGTGAAAAGGGAGAGTTGAGGCACGTGTACCAGTTGAAACCATGGAGTTTGCTGCTCATGGCCTCTGTTCCCCCCACCCTTCCCCATGCATACAAACGAATGGCCTCCCCCAAGCTTTTACGCTTGTTTTAGTCCCTCCTAGAAAATGAAGTGTCAGATGTTCATACTAATATAGTGGTTAAGCAGCCTGTGGTAAGAACTCTTGGCTGAACTGGCTTGATTTATACCGCTCTTGTCACCACGGTAGTAATTAAGAGTGATCAGAGCAGCAATGCCAATGCTGTATCTCATCAGCTTTGCCCTCTTTCTGTGTCAGGGAAGAAGCTTCACTTAAGAAGTGAGAGTGCAGGGGTTCCCTCAAACAGAAAACCCCATCTCAGAGATACCAAACCAAAATCATGGTGAAAGGTCAAGATTTTAGGAATACTTAGCATTCCTAAGGCCTTTCCTGTCTGTAAAGCACCATGTAGTTATTAAGTTGTTATTCTTAAAAATTGTTTATGTATTTGTGCTACTTGTTATCCCCATTTTACATAGGGAGGGTTAGGCTCACACAGACTTCCAGCTTTTGAAGCTCTGGCTCCTACTTCAGCACCTAATTTTTTTAGGCCACACATAACAATCTACCAACTTTGGGACAGACTTTTTACCTTTTTGCACTAGTAAGCTGTGCAGGTCTCCCAGAGAAGCAGTGATGGGTTCCCACTTGTGTCTTTGAGACATTTTCATTGTCCTTCTTATTTTGCCTTGCCTCCTTCTTTGTACTCATATAAGCCTGGTGTTCATTTATGGTCAATCTCCTGGTTCTTGAGAAACTGTAAATGAAACGCGACCTTCTTGGTTTCCTTTCCTAAGGGAAGTCTGCGTGAGCCCGTGGTCAGCTCTGCAGGGAAGCCTTCTGATTTCTGTGTGGGCTCGTTCAAGTAGATCTGGCTTCTGTTGCACTTTATGTTAGCTTCAGGGGTGAGATGCAGAGATAAAAACAAAGGTCAGGAGCAGATCTGTAAATGACAAACATCAGAATCATGGAGCACATATGCCTCTCTCATTAGCTGTAACAACTTTGGAAACCTTGGACTGCACCGATGTCCTGATATAGTCTCTTTAAACTTAAAAAACAAGCCTAGAGAGAGCATTTAGACATGCTGCAATATGTTCCAATTCAAATAAGGTCACGGAGTTGCACTCTCTAAACCTGCCATTATTCCTGAGGCACTACAAAGGACATCAAGGACACATTTCAACTGTTTCAAGTCAGACAATCACAGCTTCTTGCCAGCTTTTGATTTTTTATTCTGGAAGCAAGATGCATGCAGTCGTTACATCTATTGGTCCCCAGCCCTGTTAACTAATTTTAACCAAATCCCATGGAGGAGTGAGGATCTCATGAGCCTTGTGAAACCTGGTGGTATGTAAAGAGGAGATACTGCAGCCTCAGCAGCTATCTGTTGTGTCACTGTCAGCCCACATGTCCAATTACCATGCATATATCTCCATACTGGCTGTCTCTTATCCAGTATGGAGGGCACAGGAGGGTAGTGCAGATGGCAGGCAACAAGGGGAGAAAGCAAAATCATTTGTAGAAAACCAGTCTCCAGTAGTTCCACTGCTGAGAGGACCAGGCATTTGCTTGCTCCATATAGAAGGAGCATTTCTATATGCTGCAACTTTATAGAAAACAGGCAAAATCTTAAACCACTCATCCATGCCCAGACTTATAATTAATTCCCACAAGACCCTCATCTTAAATTAATAGATTGGGCAAGGGACATAATGAAAAAGCACTCACCCAAATAAACCAGAAAAGCCAAATTATTGGTTTGCATGAGTAAGCACTGACTGGGCAAGCGAGGGCTAGGCAATGTAGCATGAACACACAAAGAGAGAACATTATTGAAGTTTAAATTGATAAAACCTTGAGGAAACTTGAGTCATTGGTGATAAATTTCTGTCTTCAGGTTTAAATTAGGTTTAAAGGAAAAGGAGCTGGTTTAAAATATGTTTAACGTCTCAAATTTCATGTATTTATGCCAAAGTCGCTTTCCCACTCCCACAGACTAGGAATAGAAATTGTGGTCCTCACTTGCCTCTTTGAAAACTGCAGCATCAGTTGTTTTACAGTCAAATAAGCAGTGAGGTCAGGAAGGAAGCAAGTCTGGAAAAGTTAGTGCTCTTGTGCTGGGTTTCATTTTTTAAATGAATTGGGTCTCTAGTTCTGCAGAAGTGGCTGGGAAAGGAAGTAATGCATGAAATCAAATGATGAGGAGCTTGTAGTTTGGGGAGCTGCTTATGAAGATGGGATGACGGAGAATGTGAAGTAACCTATGCTAAATCTGACCCATTTCAGATTAAAAAAAATGGCAGGAGACAGGTCTCTTTATCTTCATATATCCCCGGGCTGTTTCATGGTATGCTTTCTATTACACCAGGATATTGCATTCTTACCAGTGGTGCAGGATAACACACACTAGTAGTTGAGGGTCTGATGGACGTGGGAGTGTGCACACGGAATGGATTAGAGGTTCACATCCTTTTGCTGTCATGTCACATGAGGATTTTAAGGACTGAATCTGAATTTGGAGAAGAGGAAGCTGCAGAGACAGCTATATCTTAATTACCTCTGGAAAGTTTACTGAAATGCTCAGAGAATTGCTCATCTGTCTGAACTGAAAAGCTGTCGAGAGCTCAAGAAGTAAATACCAGAGAGTTGAGATCAAACACATATCCTGAGGTGTATTGGGGACCAGGTTATAAATAGGAAGGAAGAAAAAGCTCAGGAATATTCAAGTGACCCTTCTCAACCCCTTTTTGCAGCTATGTTTTGACAGCATCTAAAATGTGATGTCAGTTCTTGATTATCTGGTTTGTGGACTAACTAACTTTGACCTGATTTAGTAGCAGCACCTGATTCCTGTGGATGTAGTGGCCAGCCCTGGCTCCCACCCTGCCTATTCACTGGTGTGTGGCACTGGAACAGCTCCCTGAACAGCTGCCTGGCCGTTTTCAGCCTACTCTTTTCATCAGAGGTCTTAATGTGTTTTGTGTTATCCATGGGTTTACTTCACCTAGTTTATCTCGCAGTATTGCTGGGTAACGGGAAGTGCTTGGCATTCTCATCCCATTGCCATTTTCATATCAAGTGGTTTTCTGGGTAACCTGTAAAAGGCTGGGTTTGTTTATGTTCTGGGTTTGGGGTCAGACCAGTTTGGAAACCTCAAAGACTGAAGTTGGGATCCAGGTCCTGTCTTGCTTTCTACAGATTAAAACTTTGATAGGAACTCAAATATTTCATTGTTGTTTTCTTTTTTTTTTCTAGAAACAGCAGATTGCGGGCAAGGGTATTGGTAAAGAGAAAGGAAAATATGGAAGAGGGTGAAACAAAAAATTTATAAAAGCATTCTGGTATGGATTGGAAGTGTGCTTCTGAGCATGATCCTCTTCATGCCATGGCCTTGGGATGAGTAAACCTGCGTTTCTTCCAAACGGAGTTAAGCTGAAAGATGTGCTCCGGGGGCGTACATAGCATACCCTGACAAGTAATGGACATTCAGTCCATAGGATCACAAGATGCAGTGTTTCTGAAATGAAATGCTCAGAAATACATGCAGTGAGGATGTCAGGGCTTGTGTTGCAGCTGTTTTGTTTTACAAATCCAATCCTCCAACACCGCGTTACCCAAATCTCAGTTTTCAGTATTGTACATTGCTACGTTTGCCAAACTGCCTTAAGACCTTCCCCAGGGGCATTTTATTTGAAAATAAAGATGCCATTGCTGGGAAGTCAGGCACTTTGTGACCTCTCTGATTTCCAGAACCTGCTCTTCTGCTCGATCACACTTGCTGATGGTCTCCAACATGCTGCAGAAAACATTTACGTAAGAAAGATTTTTGAAATTAGAGGTATGATAAAAGAAAAAAGGCAACTGGTTGCCTGGCCATGTTCTATGGGATTTCTTTCAGCGCAGTTGTAGTATCTCCAGGATTTAGTTGGATTAATCATATTGAATTGACCAGCCTTTGCCACATATGTCTTTATTACTTAGCTATGCAGTGCTGAATAAAATGTGATAGAATTTTTTCTAAAGAATAATGACTTATTTTGCTTTAAATAAAAATTACCATCTACTCTGTGATTAAAATGCTTTGGGGACAAAACCTCAAAGCACATGACAGAAAAGTGCTTTTCCTATTCTCTTCAGTGACAGCTTTGCTATTGGGCTCAGATTTCCTGTGGAAAAATGCAAGGTAATGATTTCAGTGGTATATCTCTGGAGTCATAGAGAAGCAAGAAGCAAGGAAGTGTCTATAAACATTAGGGTACTTACTGTCTAACAGGGCTGGGAAAATGGGTCAAGGTAGAGACACCTCCACAGTGAAAAATAAGGAGTGGATATAAGGGAAGGCTGACTTCCTTCATATTTGCTAGCCTAAATAAGGATTGGTAGCTGTAGTTGTTTAGCAGAATCACAGTGTTGCAATCTCTTATCATTCTTATCTGTGTTTGCTTTGGATGCAAACAGCAAGAGATGGCTGAATTTAAAGAAACCCCCATTAGCCACACCCTTGATGCAATTCACATTCTTTGTGCATTTACTCAGGGTTACCACCTTTCCTCACTCTGCTGTAGGTTTCTCAGCTCTACAAAGAGCCAAGGAGACAATATTTTGAGCAAATGGTATTGAACATGGCATTGAACTTCGTGTGGGAGCTGGGAAGGGGTCAGACAAAGGACTTGGGAGGGGCAGGATAAATACAACCAATGCCAGCCAATCATCACACCTGAGCTTGGCTTCATGCCACTTTTACTCTTCCTAAGGCAAAGTTTGTGGCATGGGCTTGTGTTCTGTTGTCCCCATCTCTTTGTCACTGCGGACATACATGGGCTGTGATAGGCTATGCAGTGGGTCAGGAAATAGGTGAGCAAGGCTATAAAGCTCATTTTTTGCTTTTGCAGAACAGACAGTGAGAGTAACACAATTAGTGGTATTAGTGTTCATAATCAAACACCTGCTGTTACTACTCACCCATCTTGAATAACTATACAGTGTCATCTGGTAATATTCCTGTGCACCAGTACAGGCTGGGAGCTGATCTGCTGGAAAGCAGTTCTGTGGAGAAGGCCCTGGGAGTCCTGGTGGACAAGCAACTGTCCACGAGCCATGTCCGTGAGAGGGGACCATATGAATGTATATATGTAACTGAAGGGAGGGTGTCAAGGGAGGGTGTCAAGAAGAGCCAGGCTCTTCTAGGTGGTGCCAAGCTACAGCACAAGAGGCAACAGACAGAAACTGATGCACAGGTAGTTCCCTCTGAACATGAGAAAGAACTTCTTTACTTTTGGGGTGACCGAGCACTGGAGCAGATTGCGCAGAGATGTTGTGGAGTCTCCCTCACTGGAGAGACTGAACTGTCTGGATGCAATCCTGTGTAAAGTGCTCTAGACTGAACCTGCTTGAGCAGGGTCTGATGACTGACTATGGTCCCTTCCAATCTTACCCATTCTGTGATTCTGTGTTAGCTCTGCTTCTACTGACATCCGATTTATTGACAGCATGTTCAACTGTGCTGCAATCACACACAGTTGTATGATTTCTGCTTGAGTGAAGAACTATACATAGCATAGTAATATCAGCGTAAGTCACCTTAACAAAGTACAGAAATAAGGCAGAGGCTTGTTTTTATGTAGGAAGTTGTTGTACTGTTTGGTAACAAAGATTTTGTATATAACACACCTTATCCCGTGACAGTATCAGTCCTTATGCCCTTAGCCATACAAACTATAAAATTTAGTGAGGTAAGAACACAGCAAGAAATACCTAGTTTTGGGACTTGTTAAAGTTTGTGAAAAAACACAGTATTCCCTACACGAAGCTACAAACACCAAAGAGGATGGATGCTTTTAATCAGGGAATGCATTCTACCCTTTGAAAATATCTACTAGATGGCAATGGAGATGCCATATTACCCAGGAGTTCAACTGGGATTTTGTGAGAGGGGAAAGATTAACTATATGGCGAGTAAATCTGCATATTTTTGTCAATATGGTATAGTTATTCTTATGATACCCTGATAACATTGTTCCGTTTATGTTACCGATTGCAATGTTTATCTTCAGTACTGAAAGAATTTGCTATACCTTTTTTTCCTCTTATAAATACCTCAGATGTTAATCAAAATGCACAAAACAATTTTTTTTCTGCTTTACATTGGACAAAATTTGGGAGTCTTTTCAAGGAGAAGACATAATTGAGAGAACAGATAGCTCACACTTTCTCCCATGCAACAGCCACATAGGTTTTATTTTTATACTTACTGTTTTGTTGCCTACTTTCATTAGCATATGGGCTGGTGCTGCAAATCCCCAACAGAGTTTAAACAATATTAAAAGTCTATTACTGATTTAAGTAAATTTTCCCTGAAAATGCAACACTAAACTTGGTGACTGAGATGACAGATAAAACCTGGACACAAAAAAAATCAAGAACATGTAGGAACCCTTCTGAGATAGTACTATGATCACATGTTGAAGTACTGACTGTGCAATTTAGTATAAATAAGGTTTGATTTCAATACCCATGTGTGATTTCAATACCCATGTGTTTGTTGTTGTTGTCCTTTCTAAGTGATATTATACAAACAAACAAACAGTATTAAGAGAAGAGAGAGAGAATCTGAGTGCGTAAAAATGCATCCCTTTTCACAGGGACAGTCTCTAGAAGCATCATGATCCAAGGAGATTTAAGTAGAATGTTTAGAATGAATAGCTTTTGAGTGACAACCTTAGCTCTGCCACTAACATTCTGCCCAAGGCAAATTATGTTACAACTATAAAATGGAAATAATAGCTACTAACCTGCTTTACAGGAGATTTGAAAAGATAAATTAGTTAATGTTTGTACTGTGTTTTCAACATGCAAAATGCCATAAAGCTCCATGAATTATTACCTCAGCCCTTGCTTTAAAACCTCAGTAGAATACAAACTACAATGCAAAATACACCATCAACTATCTCAAAAATCATGCAAAATCTGACCAAATTGATTCTAAACTCCTGCTAATTCAGCTCTACTTCATTTCTCCTCTTCCAGTAAAAGGCCTGCCCTTTAGAATCACTTTTGCAACATACAGAGAAGAACTGCATTGCCATCCAGGAATGGTTGCTGATGAATTTTTTTGGAGGGGAAAACGCTGACCTGCTCTCAGTGGATAATGAAAAACAACACATTTTTGTTTCATTTAAGGAAAGGACCCAGTAGCAGGGATTTCTTTAGTCTTGAGAGGATTTTGAGACTTTATTCTTTTTTGAGGGAATGTGGAAGAGATAGGAGAATTAATCCTGCTTTTTCCACTGATAGGAAGATCAGTTATTCATCCTCTTAACAGCTTCTCTCCACATGTGGCAAAGTAATCAGCTCAGTGGTGCAGGCAAGTGGTGGTGAGCAATTACAGCCAAATTCTGCAATCCAGAAGTATCTTCACGTGAAAGAACTACCAGCTTACATGGACTTCACTTCATAGGTCAGCATGTTTATGCTTAATATATAGAAGACAGAAGATACATACATACTATAAGGCAAGCAAGTAAAAAGAAAGCTGAAAAAAAAGATATCGTATTTAGTATTCTCACAGTGAACTATCAATTTAAAAATTGGTGGTCAAAAGACTGGCCTTTGTCCCACACGACCTTTGATGCGTGCACACATGCAGCCGGTAATAAAAGTTTTGCAACATGAATATTGTATGCCCTTGGTAAAATTCATGTAATTACGTTATATTTAAAGGCGTTCTACCAAACCGGGTATGTGACCAGCTGTTTAGGGAAAATGTCATGTTTGAATTCAAACCATTTCAGAAACTGTTCAAGGCCTGAAATTCCTGCCTGTGATAAGCTCCTCAAACCATGGTCTTAGAGTCTCTTTATGTATCTCATGACCTTGACAAGCAGAGCACAATGCCGCAAAAATAACACATTTGTACTCACAAAGGTGGGAGGACAGAATCTCCAGCAGCTTGCTGTGCAGCCCCTTCAGCAGTACTGCACTGCCAGCAGCAGATGAAAATATCCTGTAGTGGATATTTGCAGTGTGGGAAAAGAACGGGGAATTTGTCTAGTCTCTCCTTGTTCACCATGCTGGCAATGAAGGAGGAGTTTAGTTTGGATTAAATACTTGAGTTTATGTGCATTTATGTAAGGGCAGTACGTGATGGGAGGTGAAGCAAGTATGAAATGTTCCTGCTTAGTATAGCAGGTAGAATCACAATTGCACAAAAAAAATTCTGTAAAGCAAGTATGTTGTTCTTTAGCATATTAGGACAGGACTTGGACATGTTTCTCCACTGAGTTCACATGCAAAAGATGTTTTCTTTTTTTCCTATGTTTAGTTTGTTTTTCATTTGTCACTTTGAATCCTTTCTTTTTCTACATTTTAAAAACTTTATTGCCCCCCACAGTGGTAGCTTGATGCATATCTAGGGGCACATTTTTATTTAGAACAGAACTGATTTGAAGTTCATTTCTTGGTTATCTTAATTGCACTTCCTTTCTCATAATGCAAGCTGTAATCATCAGTGTGTGCTGAGGATGCTTTGCAAATCTTCCCTCCCTAGAAGCTGATCTCTTTTTCCTGGGTCTCTCACTTTTAAAGATGCTCCTATTTCTCTAAATAAATCAAAATGAACCACACACACATTGTGTTTACAGAGTTGCGCTGTGTGAAAACCTTTGAAGCAAATGGCATTAATATTGTATTGTAAGCTCAGGTTCTGCCCTCAGTTACGACCATGAAACCAATCATATGAGTGGAGTTCTTTGGATGTTATTAATGTCTGAGTTTACTTCGAAGTACATCTTTCACATTATTTACAAAATATAATCAAACCAGAATATCAGCCACGGCATTCAAATGCTGAGTTGTAACCCAATTCATCTTAATAAACAATCACAGGCATGGTAGGATGATACATGGTTAAAGGCATGTGGTTAGGTGCTAGGATAAGTAATTGAGTTGGTAGTTTTCTTTGCCTAGTTAAGACAGTAACTAGTTAACCTATCAGAAAAAAAAAATTTTTACAGAGGAAGATGACTGGTGGGAGAAGAGTAAGGTATCTCTCGAGGAACACACATAACAGAGGAAAGTAAAGGTACACTCTGGCTATTTTGCAATCTATTGCGTTCCAATGCCCTGTGATAGACACAGGCATTTAGCACGTAGTTTCCCAAATCTCATGTCATTACTGACTTCAGTTCTGGAGTTCCCACTTAATCACAACAGTTTTAACACTTCATATCCTATTGCCTGTGTAACCCAGATCTTCTCAAGAACTTTATGAAGAAATTATCCACCAGCATTTAACAACTTTGAGTGCTGAATCATGATTTACTCGAAGAAATCCCAGCCCAGACAAGTGGCACTTTTATGTCCTATTTACGTACCTGAGCGACAAGACAGTGCTTCCTCCCACTTTCCAGAGGAATAGCCTGTTGGAAAAAGAGCTTATAACCATAAGGGTATTTTAATGAACACCGAATAGCTTGGTTTTGCCTCTTGGAGGAAAACACATTGGGGGGAAGGAGCACTGTACACGTCCCCTTTTGTTTAATGTCTGTGGATGTCCCTGGAGCACCTCAAAAAAACTTGTATGATTGTGTGTTCGTTAAGTAACTTGCTACGCGGAACAAGGAGCACTTTCTCACTGCTGGTGGCAGGGGAATAGAAACGGTACGGGCAGATACGGCCCCTTTTATCCGCGTGCTAAAAACGCGTAAAGTCAGCACCGTTTTATTTCACCCACACACTTGGCCTTGCACGCACTGGGAGTAAAATGCCCAGAACGAGAGCAGGACTGTTCGCAGAGGCCAAGCGGGCTCCGCTCATTTCGGGAAGAAGAAACGAGGCCGGAGCTCCGGAGATGCTCCCCTAGGGAGCGGACTGAACCTCCGAAGCGGCTTCGCCGCTGCTGCTCCCCGGTAAAACGCCTCAGTTCTTCCTCGCTTGCACTCCTGTACCTGGCCCTGCGACGGGACACTTCTCCCTAAGGAACGGGGCGGGACAGCGTTTCTGCTGCAAAATCCCCCGGTGCAGCCACACTCCCGCAAATTCTCTGCCCCCCGTCAACACTCCCGGGAGGAAAGACAGAAGCTGTGCCAGGGCCACGCCGCTTTTTTGCGAGCAGCGGCGCAAATGCACGCTCATGCCTTTGGGAGCTGCCGGACAGAAGCTGCCGGGAAGTAGAAAATCTCCCCCACCCTTCCGAGCAAGGAAGAAGGACTAAACTATCTCCACCCCGCTCATACCTCCTCTCATCCCATATTCCGGGACAGGTGGCGGGTCCGCCCCTTCTCCACCTGGGCGGGGAAGGCGCCGCCAGTTCCTCCTCCCCCCTCCTCCTTACTCCCTCCCCATCCTCCTCCTCCTGCTCGGCGTCCCCAGAGGGAGCCCCTGTGCTCGGCGACTGAGCGGAGAGCGTAGCCGGGCGCACCCCGTCCCACAGCCGGCTCCAACCGCTCCGCAAGCCCCTGCGCACCCGCCGCCGCCTGCAGCAGGAGGAGCAGAGGGAGGAGGAGGAGGAAGGCAGCAGCCCGCCCGCAGCGGGGCACGCACGTGTGCGCGCAGAGCTCGACGGCCGCCCTCCAGCATGCTGCTCGGAGGCGCGCAAGGCAGAGCGCCGGAGAGGAGCTGAGCGCGTCCGCGGGAGAAGAGAGGAGCAGAGCAGGAGCGGCTCCGCGGAATCCTCCGTGCGCCCGTCCCGTCCGACCCCCCACCCACTTCGCCGAGGGAGCGGCGGTCCCGCAGTATGGGCGGCCGCAGCCCCCTCGCCGCTGCCAGGCCCCGCGGGGCCGCTGTCCTGGTGCTGCTGCTGGGGCGCCTCGCTCTCTGTCTCGCCGTGGAGGGAAAGAAAGGTAGGAGGGCGCGGGGCGCCGGGGCGCGGGGGTCCTGCCGTCTCTTTGCCGGCTGTGACCCGGGAGACTGCCGTGGGGAGCGGTGAGGGGAAAGTCCAACTACTTTTTTGTCCTTAAAAAAAACAAACCGAAAACAACCAAAAAACCAAAGACCAAAAAACCCACCCATACAAAAACATAGGCAGAGGAGAAACGGGGAGCAAACCAAAGCTGTAACAGCGATCACGCAGCCTTGACTTCCTGATTCTCGGCTTATTTTCTTTTGTGGGGGTGGAGGAAATAAATGGGAATAAGCCTTGGCACATCTCATCGTTTGTGCTTCTTTCCTTTTGGTGTTTCTTTTTTCTTCCTCCCCCCTTCCCACGTTGCCCAATCGCTCCCCGGAGCGCGCTCCCCGGCTCAGCCCCTCACCGCCGCTCCCGGCACCCCCACGCCGTGGCGGCGGGGAAAAGCCGCGTAGTTCCCGAGTAAGCACCGCTCCGGTAACCCGCCTTCGCTCTGACCTGGACTCCTCCGCTTGTCCTGTTAGAAGATAATAATAATAATAGGAAAAAAGTATACACCTGGGACTGGGGTGACTGCAAAGAGGGGACACTTCACGTGGGTTCTGGTTCCCCGGTTACCCAAAAGAGGAGTGATTTATCCCTGCCCGACCCGGCGCGAAGGAGCCGCCGTTCCGTCCCGTCCCGTCCCGTCCCGACCCTGCCGGCGCTGCCAGCCCCGGTCCGGCGGTGCGTGGGAACAGCACGGAGCGGGCTGGCTCTTGGGGCCAGGGGCGTGGGGCTGGTGGTTGGGTTTTCCTTTTTCATTTGAGAAACTGCTTCAGAGGGTGAGAAAACGTTTCTAGCCGGTCAGACTCGTCGCTTTTCCTCTGTATGTGGTGTTCTCTTTTGTGAGTTTGGAGAGCAGGCCCCGGCTGCTGTTCCAGCCGGAGAGCAGTCCTCTTTATCTGGGAAATCTGCCAGCCAGAGAAAAAATGCAGATTTGGGTGATTTGATTTTTTTCCCCCCCTTTTCATTCTTTTTAAAGAAAAAGCGGGAGAAGAGAATTATTACTTTTTAGAAGGGCTGGTGCAAGCCTTAAAGCAACTGAGTTAGTCTTTCGTGACTGTGGATAGTAAAGCCACCCTGAAAGTGAGAAACACCCCGTCCAAAAGAACTAGTTGCACAACCTTTAAAAAGCGGAGAGATTCTCTTGTTCCAGAAATCAAGTTCATACCTGTTGTTGATGTAACATAGGCAGTTTTTTCTTCCCGGTTTTCTTTTTATTTATTTATTTATTTTTCCTCACCCTTTGAAACTCATGAGAAGCAAAGTGGCTCCATCTGCTCTGCCTCTGTTAAAAGTCTCTTTCGAGTTGCAGTCTCGGGTGCACATGCCCTGTGGAATATTGATAAAGTGTGAGGAGAAATACCTTGTTTATAGTGTTTAATTCTGTGTCTCATAAACTTAGTAGGGTGCCAGTTATTTGAGGATTGCTAAATAATGAACAGCTAAGTGATAAACCCAATGGAGATTATTCTTGGGATGTTGTGTCAGCAAGTAACTGTTCCTCTGGTTAGAGCTGGAAACTCAGTGGCAGAGGTGAAGGCAGAAGGATTTCTTCAGGAAGAATTAATCGATTGATTGGTCTTTATTAGTTTCTCTGTTTCTCCCCACACTCGAAGATACGTAAGTAAATTACTCAGGAGTACAAAATGAAGCAGCATTTAAGAATTGTGAGATACTGATTTAAAGCAACAGGCCCAACAGGTAACAGAGTATCAGCATATGTAGGAACAGCCTGCTTGGTCAAATGATAGGACCTAACATCAGAATTCAGAGCAATTTTGGAAGTAAATGTGCTTTCATATATATATGCAAAACTCTTTGAGTTGTAAGACCAAATTTTAGAAGTTCAAATTGCATAGGAGATTACACTTTAAAATTTCAACTTGATTGGTTCCATTTGCAAAAGGAGATGTCTCAAAAAAAAAAAAAAAGTACCTGGGCAAGTGTTTTTTTTAGAAGAATCTCAGAGAATTGGCCTATAGAATCTAATCAACATAATGTTTGAATGGAAATTTAAATACAACTGTCTTTTCCCAAAATTTAAGAATTCGTTTTTTGAATATGGATGAGAGAAAACTGGTTTAGTTATAACATTGTAGTCATGAGTATACAAAAAACCCCCCCTAACTGAGCATATTTTAGAAACAAACAGCATTGCTCAAAACTGAAGTACACTCACAGGGGTCAATACCCACCTCAGTCTACCCACTCTGATGTTGACCTGCATTAACCACGATGGAACTAATCCCGATTTCCACTAACATGGATGGCCGGCTTGGTGGTACCTGAGATAAATACCTGTGATAGCTGGCATGCCACTTACACTGGATGTATTTGACCCATGTCCTTCTTGTGTATCAGTGCTTGGTGACAGTGCTACAGTTCAGCAAACTGCTTTTTGTTGCTATCTATTGGCTTCATATCTCTAGTTTTGATCTGTAGCTACAGCCGTTGTGGGATGGGAGTGTGCCGCTCCACCTCGGGAGTGTGCATGTGAGCGTGCCAGGCAGCTCGGCTGCTGCTGAAGTTAACTGTGATAGCTTTCTGTACCTGATGTCTTACATTGGTTTCTGGAAAGCAAAGGACTGAGTTTTTTAGAGATGTTGAAGTATTAATTTTCATGTGAAATGAAAAAGCTTCATCTAATATCCTGTGCAGTGTTTATCTGTGGGCTGTGTCTGTACTTATATTGTGCACTGCTGGCCTTTACATCGTCTTGTAGTTTCTGCACAGTATATTATTCTGTGCTTACTTGTGACATATGTACACAAGTAGACTAGTCTTTGTGGATTGTGTAGACCTTGATCCAGTTATGTGCAAGCATCCGCCTTCTTTCCAGATGCACTTCAGTGTAACCTGGCTGCTGCTCTGTGGGAGCAATCTGGCAGGAGATGCCTGTGAGATGTGCCTGCAGTGGGAGCGAGCATAGGGGCCTCCCAGGATAAGGCAGCTGCCCACACATCCACAGCTTGGCTGAGGAGTCATGTTCTCTGCCTGCCTGATGCCAGATACTCAGTGAAGGATGTTGCATGCTCCTGTTACAGTCCCAGGGTTGCTGGTACACTGTTCTCTCATTCCTGTATTTGTGTTATCACTGATAAAAGTGGAATTTTCTATGTGGAGACTGGAGCTAATACGTGTGTTTAGGTATTTATTATGTGAGGTCTTGTCTATGCAACCATTTATTATTTTTTGTTCTCCTTGGTAAGTGACCAAACTTTTTTGGATTTGGAAACTAAAATAAATCTGTGTAGTCTTGCTGGTAAAGGCAGTTAGCGATATGGAAACTTAGATACTGATACAGCTCAATTTGGTGAGATAATAGAAATACATAGTCTTGAGTATAGACCTGCTCTTACTCCAGTGCTTCAGTTTGTGAATGATGAATAATGAAACCCAAGTCTCATCATTAAAAGCAATTTCTGACAAACAGGGAAGGGAAGGAAAATGCAAGAATGCCTTAGTTCAGGCAGTCTGAAAAATGTGGTGACTGTGCAAAATGTTACAAAAGAGATTGGCCCCTCAGCGAAGAGTTGTGTGCATGGTGAACAAGCTAGACACTGAAGTGATAGTAAATACAAATATGTTTTTTCTTGCATTAAGGGTATATTAAGAGATTTCCAGATAACTAGGAAATCAAGATCAATGCCCTGGAGACTTTACAATCAGAGTAGTTCATTGTAATTTATTTGTTAATTTATTAAGAGAGACTTTTGGGGAGTGTCACACAACGCCATTATGGTCCTCAGGGCTGACTTTTGCATTTAGGTATCCATGTATCACTGAAATCACTGGGATATGCTAGCTTTAGCAGCAAGATAGCTGACTAGCCAAACCAGTTCCTTCAGAAGGTGTCCTTATCTTCCTTGAGCACAAACTGCCTTTGCTTAATAGCTCTTCGGGAACAAGCCTAGTGAAAGGTTTACTTCATTTTCGGCAGGATGATAGTACCTCCATGGAATTGTTTTGCATAGAAACTGTTGATATTGCTACAAACTCCTGGTCTAGTCCAGGTTTCAGTAGCATGTGTGCATCAGAGGGTACAGTCATGCTGCATATCAGAGTGGATTATTCCAGAAAGAACTAATATGCATTCAAAATTAATAGTCAGAATGTTATGTTACAAACTTTGGTGTTTACAGTTACAAGAACTTGGGTCTTGTAAGACTTGGGTCTGTATTGCAAAAGGGCTTTTGTAATACAAATTCTGAAAAATGCAATGACTTTTAGAACTTTATTGCGGGAACCAGACCTGGCTGTACCTACAAAAACATCGTCTCTCTGGTCTATATTAGGAATGCTTGCTGGGCCGACCTGGATGACAAAACTCTATATAAAATTAGACTAGTCAAAACGGGGGTGAGGCCTAAGTCTGTAAAAAGATTACCTGCAAGTCAGAATAATTGAAAATGTGTGAATTGCATTACGCATCTTCTATTTGTGTTTATAATTTCTCAAAAGCCTATTCTGCTCTACTGCTCTCCTTGAGCATCTGCTAGGGGAAAATGCACTCCTGTCAGTCAGGGCTCATCTGGCACTGGAATTGCACTTGACACAGCTGGGATTTTGCTAGTTTTACCAGAAAGAGAAAGTTATTAGGAAGTGCAGCAGAGCTTTATTTGCATCTCAGTGGAAGGCATGTTCTCACTTTTCGATTCCCAGGTTTGCTTTGTAGCCTTTGTAGGAGGTGTGTAGCCTGCGATGAAGACTCAAGCAGCAGTTACTGCCATGACAGGGAGACTTGCCTGTCTTGCGCTTGCCTTGAGGTTACCTTGAGTAACACGTCTTGCTGTAAGTGCAGTTGGAGAAGTTAGTGCAGAACTTACCTCTCTGTGCCATAAGCAGCACTTCATTCAGCACCTATGATGGGGGCAATGGCCAGGAGCTGCGTGATGCTGAGGTCCATAGTAGGAGAGCAGGGATAATGATGAGGGATTAGCAGACAGACTCTCACTGCTGGGATGCACACTTCAAATGAAACTGATGCAATGGAACACATCTCCAGATCCTGGTGATGAAGGTAGGATAAAAGCTGTGTTGGACATGATTTGTCAGAAGTCCTCCATTCTTGAGGATCTCTGCTATTCATACCTGTCAGCTTTGGAGAGCTTGTGAAATGCATGAGGATATGGGGAGCTGGCACTGTGAGTTTATCCACATTGTTTAGGTGTGGGTAGAAAGGGCTCAGGTAAATTCTTTTTTTCCAAGGATGAATGGTACACTGTGGGAATCCTCTGCTTAATGTTTTGTGTGGACTTTGACATCCTTGTTCAGCCTAGTACAGTACACGCTGATCCTGTTAAGTACGTGTCGGTTTGACCTTTTCCTGTGTCCCTTCTTCCAGGAACACTGTATTAGTAGGTGAAGTATGAGACCTAGTAGTGTTTCAGACTGTTATGGTTTTTGATGTGTTACTTCTTGACTTCCAACTATGGCAAATGGGACAGTAATGCTTCCTTTTTTAGGGCTGAATTCTGCTGACCTAACAGTATTGAGTAATAAAGTATTTTTTTTTCTTCAGAAATAGTTACAGAACATTTGGCATGAATATGGGCAGAAGTCATTCTTAAATGAAATGTGGAAAAAAAATATACTGCTCTGTACAGCAAAGTTGGACCAAAATAAATGTCTATTTCTGCTGAAGCAAGAGGGTTATTTATTAAGAACTGCTACACGGCCTCGTAGTTTGTTGTATAGGGAGAATGTGTAGGTGTGGGTCTTGTGCTCTCTGTGCTTAATAATGTTATTGAGGGTTGCTCACAGGGAAGAAAAATGAGAAACCCATTTGTGAGATTGTGTGTTTGAACAAGGAAACTTTCTGATGACCAGAGTGAAAAGATGTGGGTTGGCCGCTGGGCGAAGAAGTACATGTGCCGCCACGCTGCACCTTTTTGGAATTATTTTTTAAAGGACAGAAGGCATTGTTAGGAGAGAGAAGCACTGGATCTATGTAGCCCATAAAGATGTGTGAGCTTTGGTTTTGAAGTTTTAATGCAGAGAGCATTCTGCCTGTTGACATATCCATGCAGGGCAGATGCAAGGTTCCTCCTTCTGCCAGCGTGCCTCCTTCTGCCCAGCACATCTGTGTACATGAAAGTAAACATCTACGTGTTCGCATGCATGTTGTACTATTAGAGTGCATTGAATCATGGGCGGCTTTTGATTGTTTCAGTGGTTGAAGAGAAAAACAAAACAAAACAAAAACCAAACCTGGAGAAAAAGAATAACTTCCAGTCAAACTGAAACAAATATGTCAGGGGGTGGTTTTAGTGAAGTAAAGAGAAAAAAACCCCAACAACAAAACACCAACAAAAAGCCCTGCTTTTATATAATCTGGAAGATCAAATTTAATGAGACCATTTCTTTTCTTTTTAAGTTGGGTAAGAAGGAAAATGAAATGTTGTTTGAAATGAAAATTTACAGGTTTATTTTCAAAATACCAGAATACCACTTGACTTTCCTATACCTCCCTCCCAGTTACTTTTTGGCCAAGGCATGTTTGCTAGGTTTAGCTCAAATTAATGAACTAACTTCAATTCACTCCTTCCCACCCTCTATTACTCCCTACAAAAAAAAAAAAAAAAAAAAAAAAAAAAAAAGGTTTTAGGGGTGGGGTAAAAATGTGTATTTATATACACATAAATAGCTCTGCTCTGATCTAGATGAACATTAAATAAAGGCAGTCCAAAATGCTTGTGATCACTTTTGCTATTTTCATCAATTGAAATAATGAAATATAAATAAAGAAAGGAAGCTTGGGATCTATTACCTCTCTAGTCTCTGTATGTTTGGAGCCTTCACCATACCTTGCTAACTGCTGGAGGAGGAGCCCGAGGCCTGCAGCTGCCTTGCTGGAGGTGCAGAAGCAGGCGGGCCGGGGCTTTGGATAGGCAAGGTGAGGGCTGATGAGCAGTAGCAATGCCCCAAGGGCCAGCAACGCTTCTGTGTGGGTTAAAAGCCTTCTCCTCCGTGTAGCGGTTACCACTCTGTGGTTGCTTTACCTTGCAAAGGTGAAGCCGTGTGAAGGATGGGCAGTGTCCCTGGGAGTATCCTCCAGCTCCCTTGAAAAGTGGGGGATTTGCCAGCCCCCTCCATCCCAGACTCATAAAATAAAAATTTGCAGGACCAGCAAAGGCAGTTATGCCAGAATCACTCTGCTGGCGTGTTCAGCTCCTCCCTGGGCATGGAGACCCGTGAGGTTGGGTGATTGGGCAGGGACCATGTCAGGCGGGATGTTTTCCAGGGGGGATGTGGAAGGAAGAAGAGGAGGATATAAACCAGCTGTCTTGATGACAGTATAGTAGTATTTTAGCTCTGGCTTTTATAAGAAGAAAATTATCAGTTTGTGGGAATGGGGTTTGTGCGCATTTGGTAATCAGAACACAGTGGTATAATCCCTGCCTTCCCATCACCAGATTCAGCAATAAATATGAAGATAACCAGAAGAGCCTTGGAAATCGGCCACTCTGGGCACTTGGGCACTGTGAGCTCGCACAGCACTCTTCCTAGATAGGGAAAAGTATTGTTTTACCTATCTTGAGTCATGGGATTGAAGCCATAAAGAATTTGAATAGTTGCCTGAGGGAACACATCTGGCTACTGAAGTTGCTTGCAAGTGTTTTAGTCTCTCGCCCCATGCCCAAGCTAATGATAAACACTGCCTAGAGTTGAAGGTAACCAACATCCTCTTTGGGCCTTATTTGCAAGCTTTGAAAAAACGTTCCATGCAGAGCATGAAGGCCCCCCCTGTGTGTCCTTCCCCGGGGACATGTCCCTTGATGGAGACTGGCCAGAGCCTGGGATGAGGTGACCTATGGTGGCATGCATCTGGTTTGGCTCCTGGTGACTGAAGCATGCTCATTCCTTGCCTGAGGTAGGGCTCAGCATGCCTGGCCCTTTGCTCCACCACCTCAGGGGAAGCCCCAGCACCTCTCAAAATAACAGCAGTGTGATACAATAGCTGCAAGTCAAGGTTGGGTTTAAGCAGATGTAAAGTCTGAATCGTTTCCTAAATTATGCTTTCTGTGTAGCTGTGGCACAGTTATGCAGTTTTCACATTTGCAAGGCCTAACTTAAAAAAAACCCAAAACAATCAACCAACCAAAATACCAAAATAATAGCTACTTCTCTCTGGGGATATGTATTCACTTCCCCCCCAACCCCGCCCCGCTCCCCGCCTCAAGATCTGAGACATATGTGCAATTCTGAAAGTTGAGTTTGATTTACATCTGAAGTAGTGAACATTTCTTCTTGAGAGCCATGTACTTCAATTCTACAAAGTGCAGTTATGGCTGCATGTGCAGTTCCTATTCGTAAGCAATTTTGTGATCTTTAAAATAGCAGGTTTTCCTTTGCATTGATTAATTGCATTGTGATTATTTTTTTTTTTAATTCTTGTGTTCACTATGTTTTTGTAGGACAGTGATCTTCTCTGAAGTTCGCTCAGGAAGTAAGACTAGGGAAGGAGGCAGGGTTCAGGGAAGAAGCTTGTTTTAGCAGTTGGGTCAGTTATTTCAACAATGCCTTTAGCAAAGAGGTAAGAGGCTGTTTGCACAAATCAGTAACTAGTTCCCATGATTCAGATTGAATCACGTAGTTCAAGTCATTTGAATAAATAAATGACTTCTAGTAAATGAGACAACCTCTGCAATTAGGATGGCATGCTGCATATTTCATGTTATTTATTATGTGGTTTTCAATAGATATGATTAAGCTGGTTTGCACTTGGAATGCTAGGTAGCCTTTCAACACAAGCCACTTAACCAAAGCTTACATTAAAATAAGATGCGCATTTGTTTTGTACAGGTGGCACTGTGCTGTATCTTCAACACTTGTTTTCTTGTTAATTTTCCGCAAACAGATACTTAAAAGGAAAAAAGAGGTCACCTTGTGAACTGCACTCCCATTTTCTTTAAATGTAGTAGGGAATTCTCAAGCAGGTGCTTCCCAAACATTTACAGTTTTCTGCAGTGGTAACTTTCCTTCATGTGTTCCTGGGCCATCAGCTCCCGTGGATGTGGAACAACCAGAGGTGCAGAAAACCACTTTTCTCAGATGTGCCCATGGATTACATCCTATCCCTGTTGTTTCCAAGGGGATGTGCTTTGTAGGTCATGTGCAACTTTTGTTGCTGCCTTTGGACTTGGAATGAGAGCATTGTAATTCAATGTGGAAGACAAGGAAGAAAAGATCTTGTTGGCCTTTTCCCTAATGTTGTTAAGTAGCTGTATTATCAAACAAAAAATCCCAGGTAGTTTTGGTGTTGTGAAAATAATATTAGAAAAAAAAAGTACGGTCACTTTACTATTCTGTCATCCCTGGTTGTACCATGTAGAATTGTTGTACAATTAATGTTAATTAATTTAAGAAAATACACCCTGGACTTTCAAAGGTACAAAGTTAGCTCTGGTTGAAGGTACACCCTAGGGATATGGAGAAATAGGTAAGATGTGGGGATCTACTGGCCGAGCGATCATCTGCTCTATTCAGGAGAAAATTTTACTACCATGTTTCTTTCCAACTTTTTCATTTAATATAGCATGAAAGGTACATAAGACAGTAGGGATACCTGTTTGATAGAAGAGCCTTTCAAAATAGTGAAGATATCAGATCTTCAGTGCCAGATAAAAATACCATTTTGCATATGTGATCACTGTTTCTTCTGAGAGTGGAAGTTACTGGTTCTCCTACCTGAAGGCATTGGTGGTGAACTTTGCACAAACTATGACTTTAAGAGCTGGTAAAAAAATAAAACAGTCATTTTTTTTTTTTAAATCATTGGGAAGGAACAGTTGTGGTATGAGCAGATATGACTAAAGTTCGACAAAATTGCTTCTCATATGTTAAATCTGAAGGTACAGAGATATCTAGTGGGCACATGAAGACAAGGAAAGCTTCCCCCACAGAAATGTGGGGAAGATATCCTCGAGTCTGAGCGAGAGCCCATGAGTAGTAGTACGACATTTTGGAAACTGCTGAACAGAAAGTGCCTTTAGGAGTGTTTTTCCTCCCCCATTTTTATTGCAACCTGTTTCTCATGAATGTAATTTTGACATTCTCACTTGCTGAACAGGATTCAATTTGTTTTACTGCTCTTCAGACTAGTTCAGCACCAAGTAAATGCCTTTTGGTTTTTTTTCTTTCCCTTGTTAAAAACAAACAGAAAACCCCAAGTGAGAAACCGATTAAACCAGAACAAAACAAACCAATTTTTTGGAAACAGAAGTGCTGGTTGGCAAAATCCTGACTCTGGAAGCTGCTTTGTCACAGCTAGACCATAATTGAAGCTGTTGGGTCTCCACATGAACATGGGTTTTGCACCACAGAGCAGTGTGTAGGATGTGGGGCCCTTGGCATTTGAAGAGAGTTGGGAAGTGGTGGAAGTGTGACTTTGTTTTCAGAGCCAGACTAAGGGACAGAAGTCACTCCCTAAACACTAAGCTGTCAGAAAACCTAGTGACAGTCCCATCTCCACTCCCTCAGGTACTGATTCAGAGACCTGTGGTAATGTGAATAGAAGATGAATCATGCCCAGGAAGACTGTTCAGGTTCTATATTTTAATTCTGACTGGTATCTGATCACTCCGGGTAAGACTGGGTGAGACTGTCCTTAGTGAGACACAGTGGCTGTCAGGGCACTGATCATCTCTACAAATGGACCATGTAGTGTTTGGCTTTCTAATTTTTCTCTGGATGGTCCTTGTGTACTCATACATGTTGGGGACATAGCACAGGCTTCCACTTGAACCTTCACTTGAGTAGCAGAGGAAAGCCAACATTAGAATTGAGCTGGTGCAGCAGACTGAGTGAAGTGCTTCCAAGGTGGTATCTGCTCCACACTTTGCCTTTATTGTCATGGTTGTAGCATCTGAGTAGATGCCATTATCACTACCCAAAAATTAATGGCAGAGGTTCAGTCTTCAAGAGTAGGAGCAGGGACAAGTATTTCACAGCAGATCTGGAAAGGGAAACATGGAAGCCATATTTCTGTTGCGTGCTCAGCTTCCACCTACCTGTAAAGGAGCAGAAGTAGTTGAGTTGCAGTGGTTTTAATTCAGTGTAAAAGTAATCTGTAATTCCGAATTTGACCTCTTGCAGTGAGGATGTCTGCAATAGGAGGTGAAGTCAAAACTTGAGCATCATCAGTTATCTGGTAGGATCTCATTATGTCGTAACACATCTGTGTTACATGTCCAGTTAATGGATCAGTTTGGTATTTGTCTTTTTGTTTGGAATTTGAAAGAATGACCACTGAAATGCTCTCTCATTTCCATCTGGTCTTCAAAAAGTAATTAAGTGTTGAACAATGGTATTGTCAATCTGTTTCCTACCTAATAAGCTCTGCAAGGTGCTCTTGTTAATCATTTTATTCCTTCAGATCTGCTGTTGTTCTCTCTTTCCCTCCTTAATGAGGCAGATCCTGTAGGCAGCATCACTTTATCACAGTTGTCTATGGTAGATCAGCTAATCCAGCACCATGGAAGTTTGTGTTCAGCAGTGCGTAAGATGCTCCCATCAGTATTTGTGGATAATTCTCCCTGACACTTGAAAGATTTATCATGTGCAAAAAAGGAAGAACAGACCCTTTTTCTAAATGAGGGTCATCTTGATTTGAACAGCAGCAGTCTGGTTTGCATCAATGAGCATACGTTATTCAGTGAATCAAGAGTAAAAATAGCTAATTAACACCTTCTCTGTTTCTTTTCTGTCTGGTTATTAGTTACTATGAACCAAATTAATTCCTGATAGCATAGGGCACGGAAGGTGTGAATGACAAATTCAGGTCAAGAACTGAATTATTTGATGTTCCAGAGAGAAATACTACCTTTTTATTGTATTGCCTGTATCATGGAATTTAATACAGGTATGCTTAGCTAACACCTATGTTTTGTGTTTCAACTTATGAAGAGAAAACTTGAATTGATTATGGATGTTTGAAAGGAAGGCTGTTTTATCCTGGTTCAGTATGGTACTGATTGGATCCTGTCTATGGACTAAACTCAAATACTGTTTCAAAGACTCGGATCATTTCAGAAACAGCAAACATGTGACTTCTAAGTAAACAGACTGATTATAATACACCATATTAGAAAATGGATTGTTCTGGGCCAACACTGTACTACTGAGAGTGATGATATAGTACTAGTAATCGCACTGTTGGGCTTAATGGCCCCTAAACTTTGATAAAAGCTTTTGTAAAATTGTCAGCAATAATTCCATCCATTGTTAGATTGCCAGTGAACGTCTTCAGCCCCTGGAATAAATTGCTACCATCAATTGTGTTTATATTGTTACATAAAAGAAGACTTGCTCTGAAGGTGTAATAATAAATAATAAAAAATACCATCAGCTAAAAATGAATGGGTCAGGTCCACAATTGCTGTAACTGCCCAGAAGTCCCACACGTGGCTTGGGCCAAGGAAGGTTTACACCTGTCTGTGTGTAGACAACAGGCACCTTTTCATTACTTCTGCCAAGTGCTCACTAGGTCAGCAGAAATAGCAATGTCATTGCAGGGTTTGTATGAAAATTGAAAAACAGTCAAAGTGTACTGTACTTCTACTCCGTAGTTAGTTTTCACTGTGGTTTTTTTTTGCATTAGTTGTTAGAACATGAACATTAAAAAGTCTTAATTACTTTCGTTAGCGTTAATGAACCGTTCTAAAAAAAAACTGGAGGAGCACTTAAATTTTGTTTCTAACTTAGAAGCTGTGCCAGTGTATGATCCCTACCTTCTTACCTTTCCTTTTTTTTCCCTTCATCTCTTCCATGTGATTGGTTAAATAAATTATTGGCCATAGTGTGATGCAAAAAGGGCTTTAATACAAAGCGGGAAGAAAAAGAAATAAATAGCACAGGGTATTTAACAGTGCATTAGGCAACATAACTATTAAGACTGCACTGATAATGCAGTGAGGAGAGCAGGAAAATATGTTATTAGTTTAGTCAAGCAGTGAATTGCTCCAGCTCTGATATTTTATTGGTGATATTCAACATATTCAATGCAGATGCACTGATAATGCCAAGCATAATGGAGAGCTGAACATGGACTTTCCACCTCTGCAGCATGGGATGCCAAAGAGGAGCTGCCTTACCTGCCTGTAGGTGGAGTTTCATTTTTATATTCAGGGGAGAACAGAAATGTTCTTGTTGCTAAATAGACACAAGCTTCGTCCTCCTACAGTTATTGCTTGCCCATATTGATTAGCTTAATTTTCTAAAAAAAAAAAATGGCAAAGGTAGGAAGTTGTCCTAGGGGAGTGTATTCTCCAGTCTGCACTTATGCAGCTTGAGGAGTGCTTTACCCCAGAGAAACATAATTCTTGAGTTAATGATCTTTGATTGACCCACTGATAAATTGCTTACTCCATCTCCATCTTCCTGATGTATTTGACAGTGGGCAGTAAAGTGGAATTCAAGGAGGGCCTCAAAGACAGTTTGGCTGCCCAGCTTCAGAGCATGCAGCTTTGGAGAAAAGCACTGTAGTTCACGGAAGTTTACAGAAAAGCTAAAATTATGGAGAGCTGGAGGAGAAAGAAGAAAATCTGGAACTTTTGCTTCTTAGTTGCAATAACGCTGCAGCAGGGGCATGCATCTTTTTGTCAGGCTCAATCCTGCAAACCGTAGGCATCATATCTCTTTGAAGTCTGTGGATATTTTGCCTACCAGTACTGCAGGATCGGGGTTTTTTATTACTTCATTTACCTAAGAAAACTCTTCCCATCTAGTTTAAAGGGAAAAACTGATAGAAAATACCACACTGTGTTATATGAACACTATATCAAAAAGTAATTCTCCCAAGACAGAAGGTAAGATGATAATCACATCACAAGGTTTTGTGCTGTTATAACCTGAAATAAGTCTTTTGCCTGGGTAAGGCAATTAAGTCGACTAAGTCCATATGCTGGTAATTGTCCTTCCACTTTCTTTTCCTAAAAGATTGTTTCTAGATATATTTTTCAATGGGATTAATATCGGGTGAATTCTTTAGGCTGTGTAAAGCCCTGTGGTTTCAACGTTGATTTCTGCCAGCCAAAGCGATGGTCTGATGGTTTAGCGAAAATGAGATATCTCTAAACTTGCTGGAATTAACTTGATGGAGTTGAGTGGCATTTCACTTACACACTGGATGTGTTAAAGCCAAAGCTTTTACATGGGAGTTCTTGCAAAGAAGCGCGTGTGTTTGTGTGTGTGCATGTGCGTTCATCTCTCTCTTGCTCTCTTTCTGAAAATTATTTACTATAGCCCTAAGATGATATGTTAATATGCAATTCTCTAGTATATAGAGGCCTCTGGCACTCTTGCTTTATAATTTAAGAAAAAAATGGCGTTAGCACAGCAACTGCTATACCACCCGGTACTGAAGCAGCTCCTGTCTATGTAGCACTTATAAAAGTACATTAGACAGATTTTTAAAGTGCACGTAGCTAAAGTGGGAGTAGGAACTTAACACTTGGTGAATGCTACAGTGAAAGGAGGGCATGAATTTCTTCAGAAGTTGAGAAAAATTCTTAATGGAAATAATTGGCAGTAGCTGTATTTCAGCGAGCTCTTTGACAGATGAATTATTTAAAGTCTATGTGCAATCCCTTTGAAATCAGATGAGTTCTGTATAGGCCTAGAGTTTGTACAGGTTCAAGAGTCTTGTTTTACAGGTGACAAAAATTACACTGTAGAAGCGAGTGATGGTTTTGAGAGGCTCCACTGGTGACACTTTTGTAGGGTGTGACTGGTGAGGGCAGATACTTGGCATTTCTCGACAATGAGCTGCTGAAGATGATTGAAATGGAAGTCATGAGTAACTGGAAATATCAGAAGTTTTGATTTATGGGTTTTTTTAAATTTTGGGTAAGGTTTCATATTACATTTGTGCAAGGAATTCTGATACTGTATTTGATAGCAAGGAATCCGTGTTGAGGGGTGTGCATATGAAGATATTTTGTTGTCTATTAAACCTTGGAGTGGTACATTATAAATGTAATTGTTGGAGGGGAGGCAAGAGACCTAGGAAAGACTAGGAAGGGTTTTAAGCTAGTCTGGACTCAGTGAGACTATACCTTATCATTGAAAACCAGGTAATGTAAGGTCAATATCCTATCTGAGTTTTCCTTTTAAGACACTGTGGTGTAAGAAGACTCCTCTATGCTAATGGATTTACTACATTTCTTTGTATTCTTAATCCTTATCAACTCCAAGGAAATATCTGTGTATTAATAATACTATATGCTTAGAAAAAGCATACTTGGGATTATGAGGAATTGCTTATTACTCCCAGTAGCACTGTGTTTGTAAGATTATTATTGATTGGTGTACTCATGATGACTTTTCCCCTACAGTTATGGTTTGTATCAGACTGCATAAAACAAAATCATAAATGTAGTTTTCTAATTCTTGAAATAAAACCCAGAAAACCACTCTGCATATATGCTGGTCTCATTCTGTGTTGACAGTAATTTCTGTATGGCACATTTAGTCTTTGAATCAGTGTTTAGAAGTCACCATATTGTCAAAAATCTCCAGAAGTGCTAATCCGGAACTGTGTAAAACTGAGAACTGCTTTGCAGACTGAATTTTAGTCTCCTCTACTACTCTACTGTTCACTGTTCACCCATGGACTGTTGCTAGTTGTGAGATAGATGACATGCAGGCCTGGAGGGAGCAGCTCTTTAGTGTGTCTCTGCTTTCCTCTGTATGCTCCAGCTAAGGACAGGCAGTGTAGGGGCACCTTGCATCCCTTCTCCCACATGAGGGTCCTTAGTTGGATAATGTAGGAGAGAGCATTATGGAAGTTTGTCTCAACATCAACTATAGCTGGATGTTCAGAGCTGAACCCAAGCCCTGATGAAGCTAAGGTGCCACTAAAATTCACAAGTTTTGCATGAAAGCCATGTTGGGTTGTAAGGCAGCTTTCCCCTCCTAGCCTGGGTCAGGTAGGTATGAACATTTAAAGATCACTTTTGGATGATTTCTGAACCTCTGCCATTTACACCTTCACTGTAGTATAACCTCTAGCACTTGAGCTGATCTTCCTTCTCTGTAATTTCCATTCTGATGTTCCTCGCAGATTCTTTCTCTTGGTAAGTATCTTTACTGTCACTCTTATTTTAGGATGGTGGAGCAGGTTTATACCTGATAACCGTCCTTCAGCCTCTGTATGTTTTGTTTGAACAAATGCCAGAAGCACTTGGAAGTTCACTAAGGTTGAAGTCAGCAGCAGTGGCTGTATCCCAGGACTGGAAACTTTGCATCTTTGTGGTGTTGCCCACAAGATAAGGGAAACTGATCAAGGTGATCCCCAAGAAGTCTATTCAGAAACTCAGTTTAGTTCTGGTACAGATATGCCAGGGGAATACAGTGCATGAAAGATTTTTCCAGTACTGTATTAAATGAATAGGTTTGTATTGAAAGTGTTCAGATATATAACACGTATGATAATTTGCCTGAAACAACGAAAGGGAGTAAATTTGTTGTCAAAAGCAGAATTTTTAATGACATATTTTGTTGTTTGTATGCTGTGTTTTTAATGCACTACAGCAAAAATTAGGCAGGCTGTGATTTGTCTCAGAAATGTACATCTACCCTAAAAAACGCAGCCTGTCTGCCTGATATCTAATTAATCACTCCTTTCTGATGATAAACTTGATGTTACATTAGGAATGCTTTCCAGCACTAGCAGGATTTTAACAAGCTGCTTTAGACGTATATTAAAAATGCTTTAGGAGATGGAGAGACAGAAAAGCTTAGAAGTCTGATGACCGTTTATCTGAAAGGAGTTCCCAGGGGCGGAGGAGCTGGTTTCCCCATTCATAGTGGTTTAACCAGGTAGGGAATGTATTTGTTCATCTGCTCACAGAGACATTGAGGGGACAATCTATTTTAAATTTTAAAATTAAAGGCAGTGAGATTATTCCAGTGCGTGAAGTTCAGGACCTTGCTTAAAGGATGCGTTGGTAGGTAGGGTTGATACCTGAAAACAGTGTTTTGTCCATAACTCACAACCTGTGCACAAAGTGAAAGTGAGTGATTAATGTCAGGGAGAGGAAGCTTCCCAAGGTTTAGAAAGTTATTTCATAGACTCTGTATTTCATTTCACCAGATTTACTTATAATGCTTAGCACTCCTTGTTTAAAATGCATGTGTTCCCTTATTCTGTTCGCTGATTGTATGAAACACAGTATGCTAAAAGAGAGAGCTTGCTTTAGCTATGGACTAAGTTAAACACCAGAGGCTTCTGAAAGTCTGGCAAGCTTGTTAGCATACTTTCATTTGTAGGAAGGAATAGCAAACATTTACCTGTGCAGCAGCTCTATGGACAGTTTTTATCTAAAGCTAACAGTACCTTTATATGCAGAGGTATGAAAGGGGAGAGTGTAAGTATCTGCAGCATTGGGATATGAAAACACTAGGTCACATTCTACCCTTAGGTAAACCTTCTGCAGCCCTGCTGAAATGCCTGGGTCTGAAAGCAGGCCTGGGTCTACAGCTTGGAAAAGCAGTGTTCAAAAGCAGGGGTACAGGTCTTTCAGGTTTGCTCCCGGTCTGGGCTGCCTGGTGTAAAGGACTTGTTGGAAAAAAAAAAAAAAAAGATGTTTGTCCTTTATGAATCTAAGCCCTCGTAGAGAAGACCTATGCTGTAGTCTTCCAATTACTTTTTGTTTTGGGTATTTATTTCAGGCCACTATAACTGCAATAAAGAATTCTGCATGAAAATCATAATCTGTTGCAGATAAAGCAGGGGATTTTGGCTTAGAGTCTCGGAATAAGTGCTGGAAGAAGTATGACCGAGAAAAAGATACACCAAGGAGGAGCTAAAATTACCTGAATTCAGGTATCAAATTCTCACTGAGCTCTGGCTTTTCCAGAGGGCTAGGGGTTGGTTTTGATTTTGTTTGGGTTGGTTTGACTTGACTGAATAGGGATCAGAATAATGGATTTCTCATGAGATAGTAAAAAGAGGATTATAAAATCAGGATCCGTGTATTATAATTGTCTGCACTGTTACATAGATTTGATACAGTCTAAGCCCTGCCCCACTCCCAGCCCCGAGTAATTGTGTGTTATCAAGAATTATGTGCTGCGATACAAGGAGTGCATACTAAAGAAATTTCATTTTCTTACTTAGGTATGAAACAAAGGGTGGGTGAAGGCACAGCAACATGTAAATCCTGGGGTCTTAAAAAGCGTCTGTGTGTGCACATTTGCAAATTTCCACAAAATCCAGTGGCTTTGGAAATGTATCCATTGTTTATTGCCTCTGACTTTCCAGGGGGGATGGGTGGGCACCAGCAAGGGCCAAGCACTGCACTGGGGCTGATGCAGGGTGGGCGATGCCCGCAGGGGAGCCCCTGTCTGGGGAGGAAGGCTCTGCCTGCCCCACAGCTTCTGGCACCACTTGCAGCCTTGCATGTTGGCCCAGCTGCACCTTCACTCTTCGGCCCCAGCTTGGCGGCTGCAGTGGTTTGAGTCTCCTTGATAAGCTGGGAGGTTGTGTTTAGGTTAGGCATGATTCACCATGTTAAAACTTCTCCAGGTGAGGGTTGCATAACCGCTTCCTTAGGGTCCCATTAATTTATCTGTTGACAGCATTTTCTTGCAAAGTCTGTCAGGGTTTGTAAGTTGTGGAGCAATAGAAAACAAAAAGGGGTGGGGGGAAAGGGAAACAAAAACTTTTAAAGTTTTGAACTATATGTTGTCTACGCACTGTCATTGGCCATGACTTCATATTTATTATTCATTCAGCTTTGAGATATTCTGCTTTTATTAATATTGAGAATTATTCTGAACAGTGGTTTTCTGCAGCATTAGGAGCAGTCCTTTCGCTGAATACAAATGAGATTATTTTGCTGCAGTCCAAATTCAACTATGGGTAAACACTTAGAGAGGATATTTATGGGGCACCTGCATGACGTAGTGGATTCTGTTTAGGTGTTTGCTTTTTTGTTGTTGTTGTTTGGGTTTGTTTTGTTTTGTTTTAAAGTGACACTACTTTCTGCAGCATGCCAAGATGACAGGTGGGATATTTACATCTACATTCTTGCTTTCATTTTTTAAAGCATTTGATACTGTAGGGGCTTAGGGAGGAGTACATAGCTCATTTCCATCAAAAGAGAGTTTGGTCCATTGACAAAATCTCAGGACAATAGCTGGTTTGCAGATCTTACAGGAATTCTGAAGACAAAATTCTAAAGCAAAAACTAACCCTGCAAAAACTAGCTCTGCAATAACTGGGAAGCTGCAATTCCTGCTGAACAGCTTCTGCAGGAATACTTGCAAATTGGTCAGATTGAGCACTGAAGAAGAGGGATGGACACTTCACCCTGGCCAAGGAACCCAGTGCCAATCCTTGGGCATGTTATGTTTGCTTTATTTTCTCCTAAGCCAAGATAGGCATATTCCTTTGCCCAGCTGCTTGCCTGTTGCCGTCACCCGAAGTTTTCAGTTGGCTGAGCACTCACAGGGCTGATTGGTGTCTCTGGACAAAGCTTCATAGGAAGGAAAAGGAACTTATAGCAGGGAGGAGTGGAGAAGAGCACCATGTGATGGCTGTCCATTATATGATCTGATTCAAAAAGTGCTCCTGCCCCACAATTTTTATTTATTTTTAATTGAATATTTTTTTAAAAAAGTGCATTGGACAGGCAAGGCAAAATCCCCTTGATATCTTCATAGTGTTTTGAAAACGTATGTTTGTTCTTCAAGCTTTGTTTTTCATCTTTGTCCTAGGTCCCATTTTATTGGCAATTTAAATCCATTAGAAAGAAAAACAGCTCTCCACAGATCCTGTTATGTACAACAGCCTCACATCTAAATTTGAAGTGTAATCATGCACAAACATTGACTTGACCAGTATTGCTAGTGGCGTTCTTGTTAAGTGGATAGTTTAAGGCTTAATGACCCCTTTGAAACCAATTGCTTGCTTTCAGTCGCGTATTGATGTTACTGTGTGAGGCCAGCAATTGAATTTTTTTTTCTTTTCAATGATTTTTAGAAAACATTTCAACTACTGGCATGGTTTGTTCACTCCATTACCTATGCTGGTTAAGATCAAGCTGTTTGGACAGGGCATGTGCCATCAAAACCTAGCTGGTTGATGTAACATCCTCAGATTGATTCTCAGATTTGGTGAATGCTTGTTAATTTGATTCACAGTTATTGTAGCAAGAAGTTGCCAGTTGGATGAGAAATTTATATGATGCAAAGGAAGATCTCTCAGATGTGGGGCCTACATAGCAATGAATATTTTCATTGTGAACCCAGTCACCAGGAGGTCTGCTTGGGGTGAGGTATGAGAAGTAAAGGTGGGGAGGTCCTGACACTGTTGCCCCATGACTTCCTCTATCGTGTGTTTAAGAGTGGAGAGAGCAAAAATTGCTAAGTACTTTGTTTCTGAGTATCTGTGAGAAATTAAAAAGTAGTGCACTGAGGTCTAAAATGCAACTAATTGAAAGAGTAAACGGTTTGAGATTTGGTAATGGAACAAATTGCTGGAAGCTTTGTTGATGAAGTACATAGACATGCCACTTTTTATGGCACTTAGCAGAAGTTTAGCATGGGAGAGTACAACACAGGCTAGATGTTCCATGCTTTTCACATGGAATTGGCACTTTAATGCTTTTAGTTTCCTGCTCCTACCGGACAAATGTCTCCATCACCCACTGGCACAGACTGAAGCCTTGGGCTGTTAAGTGAACATCCCCAGCTAAACATTGAGGAACCTGAACAAAAACAAGTGAAGCTTTTTGCACCTTGTTATTCATAATTTCTCATCCCATTATGAATTGAATTTATTTAATTAAAAAAGGCAGCTGGTAAAACTAAGAACATACTGAACTTGGCATCAGTCCTCTTGTTTAAGTCTGGGACTCATAAAAGTCTTGGACACAGGAATAAGCACCTTCAACAAGAGCCCCTGGCCACTACCCAGGACAGCTGCAGGGACACCACAGCCTCCTCTGCCAAACAAGGATGTTGCAACATGCAGCCACTCCTGAGCACAGAAGGTCTTTCCCACTAGCTGCTTTCTTCCATGGAAAAATGTGTTCCCAAAAGTGAAGACCGAGACTGGGACCAGCCTGAGGGTTCAGATATAATTTTTGAAATGCCACCCTGCAACCCAGACATTGAGTAAGCTTTTGGTTATATCTGGTCTTTGGGACACTTAACAGTTGCAGCACACGGCTTCCCCAAAGTCAAGTGTGTGTAACCTGAGGCAAACAGGCACTTGTGTAGGGAGCAAACCTGTCCTGCAAAACCTCTCCTGGTTCATCCCTTGTGGTGTTAAAGGAAATCCTGCTTCCAGATTGAGCACAGTACTGCACTGTGTTTCCAAATGATCTTTCTGCCTCTCACTGAAGTGCTTACATGCCTCTTCTTCTTCAGGAGCACAGGGAAAATTGGAGAAATCCCTAGGAAAGGCAGGGAGGGTTGTTGCACTTCTGGCAGGCCTGTAAGTGAGGAGGTTTCTGAAGTCCCAGATCTGCCTTTGGAAAGCTTGTTGTCACGTTATGTAGAAGGAACTCTGCATATGAAGGAACAACTTGCTGCCCTCAGTTTTTGGAAACGTACAGTGAGTCTGTACCATGGAGTGGTGGATTCTAAGACTATTAAATCTACAGTTTCTTTAAAGTCTGAAACGAAAGGGTAACTTTTATTTTTCTTGTTAAGCTGTGCAATTTGGCTGTTTGCAGTGTTCGAGAGAGGCAGCAAAATTACTGTTGGCTTTCCCACAATAAATCTTTGACCTTCCCCACTATTTAAGCATTAGCAGATTCCCTGCACTGTATATGGGGGTGGAGAAAAGAACTGTGGGGTTACGTGCACATGCTGACACACATGTTTGTTAGTAGCTTCTAGGAAGCACTCGGCCTACAGTCTCAGGACAGTGTTTGGGGGTTTGTTTCCTCCTCTGCACAATACTGGATGTAAAACAGTTATGTTGCAGAATGATACTTTACCAATTAGGGCAGAACTGTCACTCTGTACAATTTGCATCATGTTCAGCTCTTAAGTTCCCTGCGGGAGACCTGTAACATTTGTTGGTGTGTGTTTGTGCATTCTCCTGTGCCCAACCCAAAGGGCTCTTGTGGTACTTGGCTTCTTCCTTCAGGCTCTTGGTGTTAATGCACTGATCTGTCATCTGGCGACAGACACAGTTGAAACCTCATCTGCTGATCATGGAGATGTAGCGTGAAATGGAGTTTTTCCCCTCTATGTTTCCATGAGTCTCAGACTTCAGCAGCTTGTGAGCTTTATGAAGGCTGATGGATGCAAAAGGAGTGCTGAGCGCTGTAGGCATAGGGTAGAGAGAGGAGCAGGAGGATGGTTTCAGGACTGTACACATCTGTTACCTTCATGCCATGCTCACAACAGAGCAGCGGGGGCTTTTTGACACTTTGGATTTTTTTCAGTTCAGTTGCTCAATCCCAGCTTTTGTTTTGTACGTTACTGTAATTTCATACTTCTCTGTAAATTGTTCACTCACTGTGCCAAAAATAAGAAGTTTGAAAAAAGAATACTGAGCGAGCCATGAGTAAGTTCAGGAAAGATGAGCAAATACTCGTGTACGAGGTGATTAGATCCATAAATTACACTCTTGTTCAGATGGAGCAGATGAACCTTGTGTGGCACGTCAGGGCCAAGTGTGAAAATAGCAGATATGAGTCGTATCCATGGCAGATCCCAAGCCATTACCTTTGAGAATAAGCCAGACAAAAGGGTGTCTGTAAGCTTCTAATGGCGGAAAGATCTTATAAATTACCGAACATGTTTAAAACAGAGTAAAACTATACATTGTATTTCAAGGCCAGAGAACTATTGTTAGTTACTGCGTTTTGCTAGGCTAAGGTTACATCCCTGGATGGAAAATATGAGGCTCTCCTTAGCCTGCATGTTCTGCAATAACATTTTATCAGCAGGCAAACCCTCATAAAATACACCCCATCGGCTGTGCTCACACTGCCAATTTTTTGAGTGGAAACATTGTATTAACTTGGCTGTTCCCTGCAGGATATTACTCTTGGAAAATTATAACAAAGTGAACAATCCCCAAATCAGCATTTTTCATTTATAGCAGGCCATAATTTACAGTAAGATATGGATCTATGCCTGCTTGGAGAATTCCCTGTCTGCCGTGGCAGGGAAGAGCATGCATTTCTGTATTTGCCCAGGAAAGCGTTTGTCTTAAATGCACACGGCAGTTTGGATCCACACGGCCTCTGCATTTCACTCTATGTTATGTGTAATGACTCATTATCAGCTGTCGAATCCCAGGCTGCACATCCATTTTAGGACCACAATTTATCTCCTGCATCTGAGTGATATACACTACCCAAAAGTAAAGAACATGGTTGTGTCTCACCCCATCAGATCCTAGCCTGTTATAACTCATTTGACATGAAGACTTTGCAAGGGAAAGGAAAAGTACTTCTTCAAATGCTAAATGAAAATCCAGCACCAATCTTGTAGGAGGACTTTCAGGACACTCAGATGACTAAACAAGCCACCTCCTTGCAGTCTAGAAATTTAATACTTGTAGCATCTGTAATTGCTTACTTAACTGGATAAAGACAATGCGGTGGTTTCATTTAAATTTTGGAAGCTTTAAGTAAACAATGTCCTAAATGTGGGTGAAAAGAGTAGTAGAAAATTTTGCTCTTACAGGAAAGGGGAAAGAAATCATTTTTTTTTAACTCCTGTAAAGTCTTCGTTCTCAGAAGTTAAGCACTTTACTGCATGCTCATAGGTTCTGAGCAGTTGTTCTCTTTTGTTTGAGTAACAATTCGTATCAGTTAATGAAAACACAGTTCAAGCTATTCACTTTGGCAGTTTCTTTTCAATGAGGTAATGCAAATACGAAATTGTAGCAAGCTGGAAAAGTCCTGAGACCTGGGGGCAAACCAAGCTCTAGTGTCCACAGAGATGTCGGTCTTGGTGCACTTCTGTATGTATTTACTTACATGTGCCCATGGAAATGTATGTATTGTCTATTCATATTTTCACACATATGCTGCTTAGAAACCTTGGCTCTTTAAAAACATTACCAATGGGTTTTTTATCAAACGACCTTAGTCTAACTTGTGATTTCCCGACAGCTGGAGCTATTGCAGCACCAGTACCTCTGAGACTGCCAGCCTTAGACACACAGTCTGTGGATATTGTTGTACGTTAAAAAACAAAATGAAGTAAAAATTGCTCAGGGAAGTATAGTGCTTTTTCCATCCAAAACATTCTTTTTTCTTTCTTGCTGGAGCATTTTGCAGAGGCTGGATGGGAAAGTACGCTTCCCTTAATAACATTAGAAATGAGGAGAAGGAGGCAGTATGGCCTGTGCTAACATTGTTCATTCCCATCAACTCCAGTATGGCCTCTCCCTTTCATATTCAATTTAATTTGACTTAATATTCTGCTTCAAAAGAGTGCAATTAAACAAAAGGTCTGTGCTTTGTGCCAGCATCTTTGAAGCCAACCATGAGACTCCATTCCCAGAGGATGAAAGATAATTTCCGAAGAGGCCTAAAATTTCTTGTGCATAAACAAAGTAAGTGGATGGTTTCCCTAAATGGCTGTATTTATTAATAATTGCATTAACTGCTTCTTATGGGTCTACACCTGTTGATTTTTGCATTATTGTTCTGGTAACCATCTTAGTCTTTTCAACACCGGGGAGGTGTAGTGAGTGACGGCTCATGCTGTTTCTGCCTGGAGAACAGTGTGGAAGTGAAGCTGCCAAATCTCTTTTTTCCACAAATATTTTTTAAGAAAAAAGGCAGTAGTAATAGTTAGATCTACCCTGCACCCTTGCAGGTGGTGAAATTATATGGAGTGACCTTTTGGGGATGCTGGGAAGTCACATTATTTTTGTTTCTGTCCTGTGGTTGTTCTGTTAGAGTGAAAAGACTTCATCAGTGAGTTTTATTTGTTGGGTTTTTTTTAACATTAAAATACATTCACCAAGACTAGGTTCTCTTATCCAAATTTGTTATTAAGAATCAGCATATTTGATGCCTTTGTGGGTGGGCTCATAAAAACCTGATCTTGCTTCATGTTCTTTGCATAATGAAGAAGAAAAAGTAAAAACACCTCTGGGGATCCTTAAAATTGAAACCTAATTACCAGGTATTTAAGCATATTAATGTCTTTAAAGACAAGGCCAGAAAATAATGGGAACATCCAAGGTCTTCGTACATATTTGTGTGAGGAAAAACAAGTTCACAGCTTTTTTTTTTTTTTTTTTTTATATCCAGTTGTATGATTGTTTCTTGAAAATGTAATGAGAACTGCTGGATTAAATAAGTGGGAGCAGCATATAAAATATTGATTTTCAGCCCTACCACTGACAGGAAAGTAGATACTTCCCATGCAGTTGCATCTCTGTTGAAATTCACTTTCAGAGTTGAGAAGTGGTGCCTTTCTGTACTTCACAGGTGGAAGTGCAATGACCTGAAAGGCCCATGCCAGAGCTCACCCCCTTAAGCTCATGGGCTATTCACAATTACACTCTCCAAAGCAGTTCATGCCTCTTAGAGCTATGTGGGATTACTAAGTGAAGATAAGGCTAGTAGCGAGCCTAGTGCAACCTGTTAGCCTGACTTGATCCTGCTGTGCAAACAGAGAGAGTAGGAAACTGAGGGAGGAGTCACTAATGTGAAGGTAGATCTTACTGCTTTTCAGCTGAAAGGTATCTTTACTTTTGACCTTCCAAAAGAGAAGGTATGTTGTTTTGGTTAGTTACTGGATTCAAAACCTAAATCTTGGCTGTAATGAAATGGGAATATAAATAAATAAATAAATAATGAGAGAGAACAATTGTTTCCCTAAGGCTAATTTGAGAAGGTTGATTAATCAACTTTCAAACATGCGGTGATACAATTCAAAATAACCCCCTTAAGCGGTTTAATACCAGAAATTACTCTATAGGTAGTAGAACATGGACAGCTAAACTGGGATTGAGTGGATGGTGTTGTAGATAGCCCCCTTTTATATAAATCTCTGAGGAGTGGCAGCATGGAGGAACTTCTTGATCCTGTCATCATATGACTCATGTTTGCAGTGGATCTCTAATTCATTTGGTAGGGAAGTCACTTGCTAGTCTCACTGACACACAGGACTCTGTCTGCCAGCAGTTTGAAAAGCATGTAGAATTCATTGCATCCCATAAGTATAGATAAGATTTTAGGTGCTTCATTTGTTCCAGGAGGGAAGCAGAATGTTACAACTGAATAGACAACGTATATTGACTGCTTGGCCTTTATGGGTCTTCTGGCCCACCCTTGAAAAAGGAAAATTGTTTGTGTACCACTGGCTTTGAAGTTGTTAATTGTTCCTCACTGTTCTACTGAGTTCTTGGGACTCTCCTGATCTTCTGTGTGGAAACTGGATGCTTGCCAGCTGCACAAGCTGGTGTGAGTCATTCCCACAGGGCTCTTGCTGAAGCATCAGATATGTCAAGGCTGTTCTAACCTGTTGTTGGGAAGTCTCCAATTTCTTACAGATAACATGATTGAATTCCATACATTTGTCTTTGGGGAGAGATTTCTGGGTCCCTTCCCACATTTCAAATTGGTACTTGCCTGCATACAGTAAATGCCCATGGCCAGCGCTGCAGACTGTTGAATTCATTCTGTGTAAGACACTCAGAGGTGTACTACTTAGACCCTGGTTGGGGGAGTAAAGCTACATGTTCTGCTTGTGTTTTCTCATCCCTCAGTATTTGGAAGAGCAAAGTGTTTTGGGGAGGAGGGTCTTTTTGCTGTTTGATTTTTGAAAATGCTGTTCCATGGGCAGCTGGTGTAGAATATGGATTCAGTCAGACACTTCTCGTTAGTAACACTGCTTCTCTATCTGGGAGTTATCTTTAGGTTTTTCAGAATGTCTGCCCTGGGGTCACAGACTAAGGCTGCTTGTGAAGAAAATTGCTGTAACCAATCTTTTGTGAATGGGAGACAATGAAGTCAGGGCAGAGACTTGCAGTTGCCTGGGATAGTTACTGGCTTTTCCTACCTTTCTCTGGAAAACCTGCGTGTTGTAGTAAAACCATCTGTTCTCTTGTGCTGAGGTGGTAGATCTGATGGGAAACTTGCTACCTGGCAAGATCATTACATATAATTAGGACCTATAATGTTACTGAGATGAATGCTGATTCCTCTTTTGTAAAGGTAACGGTATTGTGTTTTCTATTTCAGCTGGGTATTTTTTTAAGGTGTGTTGTTTGTGAATTCATTCTGTTTCTGTCCTCTAGTCCCTTCCAGGTGACAGTGTGCATTACCAAGCAAGCAGGAACTTTCCGTCGCCCAAGTCTTTGGCTTAGACATGGGATACTTGCTTGAATCTGTGGGCTAAAATCCAGAAAACAGAAAAGGTTTCAGACGTTGTGCTGGAGGAACATTTTACTGGAGACATTTCAGCCCAGCCGGTCATTACTCATCCAAATTCAGTGGTTGCACTTAGCCCATGTGGGAGGGACATTGCAATCCCATACTGTAGACAGGAAGCACAAATAAGGGATATTGCTTGAGAAAGAAATTTAGATTATTTTCACGGTGAAACTGTGTGTGTGAACTGTGGCCCTGATACCAGTGGAGAACACAACTTTGCCTGTTCAGTTCAGGAGACATTTAGTTAACATTTCTGTGCTTATTTTTAAAAACAGTAAAGAAGTGTTTCTGCAGCAGCTTCTGCTCCTGAAGTCTCTGCTCCTTTCGTATGCAGAGATCTAACATCCATTCTGCTTCACCTGCATTTTGCTAAAGATTTAGGATGTTAAACTCTTCTCAGGTTTGTCTAACATGAGTTTTTTTTAAGCATTCAGAATAAGTTAGTGTATTTTCAAGTCTTTTAAGAGATGGTAGGAAAGATGAAAGTCTAAGTATGAAATTATGAAAAGACTGAACAGACCCTTTTCATATTGAATCCATGATGTACCCAGCAAATGTCTACAGGTAGGAATGATAGATTAATTAAAACTAAAATGGAGAAACTTGTATATCATTTAAAAAAAAAAAGAAGAAAAAAGAGTAAAAGCTATGATGGACATGTAGAGCAGACTCCTAATTTAGTCTTAATGAAGAGCTCAGTCTGATTAATGTAGATGGCTGGAGTGATTTTTCATCAGAGCTGTGCATGCCAGGCCATGTCTGAGCAAGAATATTTTTTCTCAGTTAATAAACATTTGCTCTTTGCCTGGGGTGCTAAACAACCCTGTTGTTCTGTTCCACCATGTGGAACACCTCGTTGAGCTTTACAAAGGAGACAAAAAAAATTCAACTTGGCTGAGCAGGGCTCCTAGTGTTTATACCAAAAGCTGGAATAGGCACCCTCTCCTCTGCCTTGAACTTGGTGAAACTGTTCCCTGCCATTTCTGAAGAGCTTCAAGCTGAGACAGTTTCTCTGAAGCAGCAGCAGCAGCCCTCTCTGCCAAGGTTTCAGCTCTGGGATGTCCTGCGGGAACTGCAGAGGTGGGACCCAGTGTTTCCTTCGGATGATCTGGTGGCAGAAGGACAAAATGGTCAGAGTAAATGGTAATGTCCACAGCCTCCATTGAGAAGGGTCTCCAGAAGGAGGCTCTGGGCTCTCCTACCCCTGTATTTATACGTGGTTGCATCTCACAAGCAGAAGCTGTTCTTGGTGGAAGAGGTATATCAGTGTAAGCAAAAGGCTGAATGTAAACTGATGGTTCAGTGTGACTTCATGTGTGGCCAAATCCACTCTGAAAAGTCAAAGCAGATTAGGAAAGCGGAAAGCTGTCTTTAATAGTGAGCAATAACTTCTGAAAAGCACAATATGTGGGTGGTGGAGTAGCAAAAGAGCAGTGTGTGTGTGTCTATGTGTGTGTGAAGCTGAGCAGTAATTAACTTTGCATTAAAGCAGCCCTGTTGATTAAAACCTATATACTCTTGTATTTTTTCCATGGCACTTGGGAAGGGCTTCTCCTGTTGTTGTGAACGTGCCACTAAGACAGCTGATACCACACAATCAAATTTTATAATCCTTTAGCAGCACAGTTTTCTCACAAAATACTTTCTACTGGAAAGAAAAGAGAAGAAATGATGCTACAAGCCTGGTTCTAATGCACCAACTTCTTTTTATTTCCTAATGCACTCCTGCCTTGCATGCCATTTAATTGCAGCAGGCACTTTAACACCTGTTTTGTACTAGAAAGTGCTCACTTTCAGAGAATACAAATTGATTTGATCCTCACTTTTCATTTAGGAGGAAGTCTTGAAAAATCACTTACACAAAATACAAGCAAAATGGTAAAGTTAAATGAACTTTGTGTGGCATGGGCATAAAATGGAGAGCTATTCATATGCCTCTAAAAATTAGCAAATCATATCCACTTAAAGTAAATTGAATTGTATCTTCTGCCCTGGCCTCTGAGTAGCAGAGGTTTAGCTCTGTCTTGTTTCACGGATTCATATTCAGAAGATCAGATAACAGCAGATATCACAGAACAGATAGAAACAGTTCACGTGAGGGTCCACTCCAATATAATATTGTGTCTACCAAGAGCTCCTTAACTTTTGTTAGAATTAATAGCATCCTTTATGTAGGTGTTTTTCATGCAAATGATAATAATAATGTACTCTATGTTATGAAAGAGGGTCTGATTTCGCTTCTAATTGTAGGACAGTAATTATTCAAGCATTATTCAAGAAAATCTAAGAATGAAGCAGTACAGCTTGGATTCTCATTAGACCCCAAAGGCTCGATTCGTGTCCCTGGCAAAGACATCAAGCCCCAGATCAGAATTTCAATCAAATCCGTGTCCGTTGCAGGATGTTAAATAGGTGGTTGGCCCTCTGCCTTTGCTTTGCAGAGCGTAGCAGAGGCAAAAAGGCTTTCAGAGCGGTATTGCCCTTGCCCGTCTCATCAGCAACAGTTTTATTGTGATTCACAGCTTGGATAAGAAGCCCCGATGCTTCCCAGCAGGGTTAGAGGGCTGCATTCTCGAGCCCACAACCAGTTCTTGACCTCTCTGGGAGACTCAGTTGCTCAGGAATTGGGTAGAAGGCTTGGTGGGTTTTTTACGTTAGTTATTCACAATGCATCTGGAAGCATTTGGAAGATTTTCCTGGTTGTGCCCCAAGCTCTCTGGAGCAATGTGGCTGCAGAAAGTTGTTTCATCCATCAGATGTAAAATAGTTTTGCAGTGGGAGAAAGATTCCTTCTCCCTCCCACCCTCATCCTTCCCAAAAGAGGAAATTCACTTTGGAAATTGTGTTACTGTATTTGGCCAAGAAGATCACGCTCATTAAAAAATAAAATCCTGAAAACGAGCCTTACTGAAATTTTGTTGCTATCTGATACTTCTTTTGTTTAATTTTTCTATTTTATTTAAACTTCATCAGACTTTCTTCTGAAACAAGATTGTGATTTAAACTTTTGCCTTTGCTCCATCCCTGGAGTTAAACATCCCTACAGTCTGTGCTGTCGGTTGAGTGTTCAGCCGTTAAGCAGAACTTAAGATAATTGCTGTACTGATTAAACAGCATTTGTCACCACTCCCCCAGTGAGTTGCCTGGGAGATACTCTTGTACTGCGGCAATAAAACTACCTCAGAGAAAGCGAAGGTAATTTGGTATTCACGGGTGTAATTAAATATAGTTATTATGGAATCCGTAACAGGACAACACTTGAATTTGTAATTTTACTAGAGTGTGGTTTTTTCATAGTAGAGCCTTTTCAGTATTTTCCCAAATACACATGAATTTTATTTCTACAAATCAGTTTTGCAAATAGGATGTTTTCTTGTTTGTTTGTTTAAAAGGACATGAAATGGAACACCTAGCTGGATGTTCTTACCTGCAAATGTTTGAATTGAGCAAGCCCAGAAGGTGTTCGTTTGCAGTTACACACATTCCTGAGCTAAAAAGTCTGGCCTGTGGTTCATAAATACCCCTGGGATCTCTGAGGATAAAAGATACTAAGTAAATAGAATTATTTTTATAATTGCTGTGCAGCATAGCAAAAGTCATTATCTTCTAAATCCTAAACAAGGGAATGTACTTAGAAAAACCCCAAACAATCCCTTTAAACTTGCTTTTTCCTTTACTCCATGTTACTGCAGAGCAGCTCTGGAGTGAGCATTCCCAGTGAGCCCTTCTTCTGGAGTGCTTGAAACCCTACCTGAAGTTGTAATTTAGGACTCAAGGTGGTCATCTTCCCTGTAGTTACATGCTCACAACATTCTTGCTGCTTTTCCGCTGTTTAGTTCTCAGGGCAGGGGAGGTGCCGGCAGGAGTGTTGACACAGGCTTTGTTCCTCTGCCACCTTTCCCAGCCCCGTGTATCCAAGCCCTCCTTCATCACAACTGTGCTTTGAAATGAAATGCTGCACTGGCCCAAGTCAAAAGCCTTCCCTTGCCAAAAACAGGGACTGGCAGCTCCCCAAGGGTTTGCTTGGTGTGGCTGGAAGGAATGTTGCCAGGTGAGGACCCAAGCAAACAAGCTGGCAGAGGTGTGCAACTGCACCTTTAAGCAAATGTTTCCTGCCAGTTCAGAGCTAGAGCCTCAGTAATGCATTAATAATAATAATAAAAAAAAAATCCGACAAAAAAACCCCTCAAATAAACAAATGCAGGGAAGCTCTTTCCATGGCAAATGCCTTGTGCTGAACACCTGACCTGGCTTTGAGCTCCCTCCTGCCTTGCAAGCACGAGGGGACTTGTGCTTATGAGGAGCTATTGCTGTAAAGGCTGGACCAAATTTCAGGGCGTGTGTCTGACAGACCAACTCTGGTTTGATAAACCACCTTCAGTGTCAAAGGAGAGGTGTCTACATGTGCATGGTGCTTGCTTGCATCAGGGGATAACACTGCAGATAAAATCTGTAATTTGGGACAGCTTTGCTGTTCCAGCAGGCTTTGGACAGTGGCTGGTTTTATATAATAGTGTAGTGTGTAGTACCATATCCAGGGGCAGGAGAGGGAGTGAGTGGTAAGAGCCTGTTCATGCTTATTTTATTTTGCTTTATTTTATCATCATGACTAGAGGAAGAAAAACTACAGAATATTTGTAAAGACGGTATTTGGAAACGGTAAACTTTTCCAGTATTCTGAGTTTCTGAAACAGAATTGTGTCTTGTCAGAGGCTTTTGAAGCTGAAAGAGGCCTCCGGTGACAGGCTGTGAAGTGGGTGAGCAAAAGATGTGAATTTTAGCATTTCATTAACAGGTCTGCTCCCTTGACCTCCCTTTGAAACAGTCCACCTTGCTGTGGGATCCAAATTCTGCAGAATCCTTCTGAGAATAGGAATGTAGCATCTCTTTGAGAGTTCCAGGTTGTCCAAGGCACTAACAAATACCTGGTGCTCTTACAGTGTCAAACAATTAGCAAAGGGATATTCTTCAAACATTTACACTCTGCCTTTGCTTTAAGCATGCAAGGAATCCCACTGCAACTGAGCTGGAGTCTAAGTGTTTGCAGGGCAGGTCCTTTAACCATCCCTTGAGGCATGGCCCCGTGTCACTAATGAGCTTCTTCCTGCAGAAGGGGTCGAGAGATGGGCCCATGCATTTCCTTTTCAAAGCAGCCACCGGTGCCTTTAGCTTTCCTATGTTTGCTTTTCCATAAATACCACTGTATTGCAACTGTACTTTATATCCTATGTTGTGTATTTGACAACTGTGTCAAGTTTTACTTAGAATTTTTTTAAAACCCTTGAACTCCTTACCACAGTGTTTACATGGGTTCAGAGAGCAAGCAGAGGAAATCTGTAGATAAAATATCTATCAAATGCCCTTAAATACAACTGCATCCCCTTGGTCCAGAATTTGTTTAGTGGCAGGTTGATGGAAGGACAAAAAATCAGAGGTATTTTTTTTTCTTCCCTGCTATCCTGTCTGCTTTCTTTTGTTGATGATACCACTGGAGCAGGGTACAAGGTGGAGAGGCTTATGGTCCCAATGGTCAGAAGGCTTTTGTGGTCCTGAGACACACTGAGCTTGATTTGTTTGAGTTCTGCACAGGTTCATGGGGATTTGAATGGTATAGGCTTTAAAGGAAAAAAGAAACGGGTGAATCCTTGGACATGAATCCAGTACTGAATAAAATTGGCCTGGCCTGTTCTTCTCCATGAGGAGTTACCAACCCAGTTTTAGCATGGTAATTCACTCAAACACGGGCAGTTTGCTACTCCTAAGTGATATACTGGACATCAGACTGGTATACAGCAGGATGATTTGACATCAGGAAATAGATGAGCAAAACAAAGATTTTGAGGACTGGCAAAACTTGGTGGCAAATTTCAGAGAATTTCCTTTTACCTTCTAGCAATTTCCAGGAAAAGAACTTGGGCTAGTTGTCCATCCCAGAGCATTGTCCCATACAGTAGTCTTTAATGTTTTAAACAAGCTTTTGGATTTTGAAAACCAAGCTCAGTCCAAACGTGTGAATTCTGTTGCGAAGTTGTTCACCATCAGTCTGATGTCTATAAGGTTACTTACTCTGCTGATCTGTAGAGCCTTTGAAACAATTAGTCCATTTTAAGATTTTTTATAGCTAACCTGGACACTGCTGAATGGACTAGAGGCTGTTAGTCTGCAGCCCTTCAGCTGTTTGAATGTGACTCCTGCAGATTTGTTGGTGCTGGCTAATGCAGTCTCCTGACCCCTAGATACCTCTGATTGCTGCCATAAATGGCTTTGTAAAGCAGCTCCTTCAAATTATTTCCAGGAACCAGTTTCAGTTTTCCTCTTGACAGTCATATTTAGGTAGGCAGAAGAAGACACTGCTGTTGTTTCTGTGCTCTTTGCCTTCTGGCATTCACTGGTTGGAGCTGCAGAAAACCATTTTTAATATGATCATGATGCCTCTTCCAGCTAAAGCCTCTTGGATGAAAATCTCTGCCTTACATACACTAAAAACCGTAACTCCCAGGAGTGTTCTTATGCTGTGCTTGTTCACTTCACATCTCTGCTCGTTTTTGAATGAGTGTTAATCGCTCAGAGGAGCTGATTGCCACTGTCTAGTTTGCAGAATTCAGCAAATGCCTCGAAGAACCAGCAGTGCTGATTCAGAGAGAATGTCCTGTTTGACATCTAGGAACCTTCTCCAAATTGGAAGTAGACCCTGCATTTTGCCTGTTTAGGTTTGGTGAACCACAGATTCATTCAGTATATGGCGATAATAGCTAAGGATGTAGACACTGTGGATTTCAGCAGCACTAAAGCATCTGTGCTAAAGCTGTATTCACTGAAAACTGAGCTTTAGTCATAAAATTACTTTGCTTTTCAATAATAGAGAAATGGAGTGTCTCGTGGAAGTATTATCTGGTTATTTACTAACACTGTCCTGTCTGTAAATGCTTAAAGAACAGTTAAAAGTGCAGAACACAGCTGTTTCTTAAGGCTTTTCTGGAGAGGCTTTGGATAACTTCAGCTCACACTGATTTGAAGAAAGCAAGTCAGTGCATGGGTGTGACTTTTGGGATCAGGCCTTTGTAAATCAGCCATCTCCAGTATATTAATGAGTATTTACTTTAAGGAAATAAGACATCTGTGGCATACTCCTTAGCTCTTTAACAACTTTTTTTTATTAAAGCACTTGATAAAGATGTAACTAATATGGCTCCAGAAGCCAGTGAAAAGCCTAAAGTGAGACTTGAAGCTCTGTTTTGTTGTTCAGATGAATGTTACACAGCTTTTGTATGTCTCTGCTGGCGTCTGTTCCAAAAGCTTCATCTTTCCTTAAGACACAAAGTACACAAATGCCTTGCCAATTCTATAGTGGTGGCATTTATATGTAACTGGTTAGATGTTTATGTCCTGAATATGGTAGGCAAATATGATCTGCTGGACAAGATGTATTTGTGCAGTTGTGTGTTTTATCTGTTAATATGTATACTTCTGTGCACCCAAAAGCCAGAACAAGGAGTCCACAAAGCGTTCGGACACATGATGGGTATCAGGAGGCATGATGCCCCTTGATAAGAGAGAGGAGGCAATCACATTCAGTCATCAACGACAGAAATGGCTTTTTTGTAGAATGGCAGTAGAAGAGTGTTATTGATAACTTGTGCAATCCAAACATATGACAGTGAGACCGCTGCAGGGCTTTTGTTGTTGTTGTTGTTGTGTCCTTATTTACAATCTCCAGTTTTGTTGTTGCGTCCTTATTACAATCTCCAGTACGTGCCAGTCATGTTTGGTCACTGGAAATGTTTCTGGATGAACATGATCTTTATGTGACAAAAATTACCCTTTTCTCAGAAGCCATAGAGCATCTCTTTTGCTTTGTCACAGGAGGCCTGCCTAACCTGCCTTCCTGTGTCCTCCAAAATGGCAAATGTCAGATAAACATCCTTTGGAGAAGGCTTCATTATTTTTGCCAGTGTTTTGGAGATGTAGGTAGGCTCTTTGGAGATAAGTCCTTGTTTCTCTAGAATGCATTCCCATAAACTGTCAAAAAAGCACAGTGGTTTCTGGTTATCAAGAGCTTTCAGATATTGGCTCATGCTGTGGCTGATCAGTTAGTCACAGGGACACTGACTCTTGAACTTGTTCAAGGCACTTCAACACCGACGATATCTGCTAAGTTCATCAAGAACAAAGTAAATAGTGTTAAGTGAACAAAGGCTAATTTATTACTGCAGGAATATATGTGAATCTCAAAGCTCTCCTCCCTAATAGACAGACATGAGGTTGTTTTTTTCACAGATGTGAAAAACGCCCAAACAAGTAAACATGTTTTATGGATTCACCTCAGAATTTATCAGAACGAGAAAATTGTTTACCTGAGTTGAAAATAATGTGATGGTAAGAAGTATGAGAGAAAGATGGTATTCACACACAAATAAGGGGTTTCCAAACCAGAGCAGCAGAGGAATGCAGGTCAAGATCAGGGTGTCATCGCATTGCTCCACGTGATGGAATAAATGTAGTTCGACTCTTAACGTTAGGTGCTTGGACATGGAGCAGTGGCAGCGGTTGGTGATACTGAAGGATGAGTGTTTGCTAGGAAGTCCCTTAAGTCATCTTAGCCTCTCTGATGCATCAGTGCTCCTGGTGACTTAAAGTCATGATGGCATCACTGGCATCTCTACTTCTTTTTAACCTTGTAGTTGAGTCATTGGCCAGATTAAATGATGTTTGCAGCCATTAGGGATAGTGGTTATCATGTTTAACCTTACTCCAAAGCAGCAAATGTAAGCCTTTCCCTCAGTCTCTCATTTTGTCTATGATGACTTACTTTGATCACTATTTGGCTTTCTGGGAAGCATCTTTTTGAGAAAGGCTGTTTAAAAAGCAAAAAGGTGTGTACCTAGAGTCGTGCCAGGTGAGGCTGGGCAGGTTTTGAAACCATTTTTCGTGACTTGGCCAGTTGTGCAGGTGAGAACCTTTATATATCTATAATAAAACACTGTCCAGTGTAGTGTGGGCTGTGTGGTTTTCTTGCTGACTTAGTCAAAATGCAGTATTCTTGTATTTTTCTAATAATTCCATGAGTGGATCTGGAAAAAGATGTCTAAGAGGAGGCCTATGAGGGAAGAAGGCATATCAGTCAGAGAACTTATCCTGATCCATGGTACTGCAAGGAACCAGTTTCACTGACTTCCTTTTTTGATTTATGTACTGTTTGATCCATCAAGATATCTCTTCCTTCCTCTTCTGGCCTCTGTAGTTGCCTTTCCCTCCAATATGTGCTTTTTCCTCTTTGGGAGCATCAACTAAAGTATCATGTATAAAGATATTTTTGTCTTGATGAACTGCACTATTAAATCTCCAGACAACTTGCACTGAAAATGTCTTCTGTAATTACTTGTCTTGAAGGCTCACTGAGGAATGAGGAATATAGGGAATCACTTGGAAATGCAATTTTATGGCAAAATGTTTCTTTCTTTTGATAATCTTCATTTTTTAAAGTATTGTCATGTTAGTATATGTGCAGGTCTGTGCTAGATACAGTGGACAATCTTTTAGCACTGTTTTAACAAGGTACAGATCTCAGCTCTAATGCACTGATGTGCTTTGTCCTTGCCAACAAGATAAATACAAGCAATTTTTGTTCTGACGCTACTGAGCGAATTGTGCTGTCTAACTGTAAATTGCTTTAAGGGGCAATCAATACGGTGCATCCACTTCTAATAGCCCATTTGCCAATCTTTTTTTAAATCTATGTATAAAGTTTGGGCATGGGTGATCGTTGTTCATTTTACTTCACAATATATCATGTATAACTAATGCTGCAATTCAAGGGCACAATGAGAAGGTCATGAGGTTTTAAAAGGAAATGACAACTGAGCATGGCAAAGGAAAGTTTATTGTTGTTTTACAGTGTTTTGTAATTAATCTTATAGAGATTTCCTCTATATAAGATAGCCTTTCTTTTATTGAGTTGTTATGTAGTGGTTTTTACCTGTGAGGATCCCTAGAGCACCTTCTTTCTGTCCTTCTTTCATAAATGAAGTTTAGAGGAAAATGAGTTATTTGTTCATGCTTCTTCCTCCTTGGCAGCTGCATATTTTTCCCACTCCTCCATTTCAGTGCACCACATTATTACATGCATTTCTATGGCAAATACAACATATCAAAAGATTTCTCAGACTTGATTTCTTATCTTGGGTTTATTTTGTAACTAGCTGCATTCAACAATTGTTCCCAGAAAGTGTCCCGAGACTGTTGTCATTTCATGTCTATAGATTTTGTGGAAACATACAACTCTCACTGGAACGAACTACTATTATTTTTTTTGTTTTGTAGAACTCGCCATTGACTTTGATACGGAAATTGAGAAGCAAGAATTTCTACTTGAGACTTGATTGCCTGTATAGCAAAATTATTTGTTTCTAGCTGCAGGGCTGAGAGGGAATGCTCTTGGATGCATTTCTCTGCAGGGTGGACAGTGCTTGGCTGTTCTCAATTTACACATGCTTGAATTTTGTTTCCAAAAGTATAGTTTCCATCTATATTCACTAAAGTTTTTCTAATATCTTGGGGGTTTTGGAATCTACTGAAAAGGCATCTGATTTTTTTTCTGTTCTATTTTTTTAATGAGAACTCTTGTTTTCTCAGAAAAAAATTTGCAATGGGATTTGTGTCTCTGTCCTGAAGCAGATGGATGCGGTTGGATAGGAGAACAGCTTTCCCAAGGAGCTGGTGCCGAGTTGTTTTGAGCATATCCCTCTGTCTCATGCTCAGATGAGAAGAGCCACTGATCTCTAGGGGGTATGTGTTTGCACCTCTGCCTCTCATGAAGTATGTGGGTACATTCCACGGTGGTCAGCACGAATAAAAGGATGAAGGCCTTGTACCTTTCTTCCTTTCTGCTTGATCCTTACCCTCGCTTGTGGCCGTGTTGTGTTTATGAGAACTGTACTTCAGAACACGTGATGATCTTGACCAATTTTGCCAGTGCATTAGAAACAAACAGACTTTTCCTACATCTGTGTTGTGCACGTGTTTTCTATTTTATCCGTCCCTTTCTTTCAGATGTTTCTATTATGAACTGGGTAATAAAAGCTCCTTTTTTGAGCCTGTTTTCAGAGCTGGGTACCTCTCATAGAGGGTCTTCAGGCAATAAATCAATTTGTGCTTTATGATTGTAACCCTGAATTAGAGTACCAGGGTACTGTGGAGGGCTGATTGCTTTAGTCCCAAAGTGTGTGGGAAAAACATAAATGACAAATTTTTTGATTTTAAGGAAGAGGCTATTATAGATGTCATGAGCAAGACTTGCATCTAAAATAAGGTCACGAACTTCAAAATCTGTATTAGAAGCATTATAATGCAAACAACACAGTGGGATTATTTTGTCCACACGGAAGGTTTCAGTCACTATGCACGTAGCTGCTAAGACATGATATTGTCAGTCTTTAACCCTGACAGCTTGTACCTGAAGTTGACTAGTGCAAAAGCAGATTTTTAGATGGCTTCCTGTGAAGAAATGGTTGCCTTTATTTGAATAAGGAGTATGGCCACCGCAGTCAGGCAGGGACTCAGGTAGCTTCAATGGCACTTCTTAGAAGAGACCTGCTGCCATTTAGAACATTGTTGCAGTATTGACAAAAGATTGTTACATTTTTCCTTTTCCATAATGGTTACTTTGTAGAGATTTCAGAAGAATGATGTATAGAGACTTTTTCTAAAATACAGTATCCTTGGTCTGTGACTTTCTCACAATGTTGATGGTGCTCCATGGTTACCATCAAAATTCATGTCAGGACTAACAGTGGGAAAGTCCTCTTCCTGCTTGCAGCCATGCTAGAACTGGTCTTCACAACGTACACTCTTTCTTCAGTGTTTAATGTTGGATTTTATTTGTTTTGTTCTTCATTCTGCTGTCAGTTTACTCTTATCCTACATGTCTCTGCAAATGATTATTGCTTGTCCTGTGGTACTCTGACGGACTTTTGACTGGTGCCTCCTTCTACTTTTTCGAACAATGTATTAAGATGATGTTGGATTGCCAAGTCTTGTGGGAACTTTGTTATTAAACTATGACCCACATTCTCCCTTCAGGGGTTGAATGAAAAAAAAAAACAAACCCACAGATGGGATCAATTTACACACGAAGAAAAAAAATTTAAAAATAAATGAACAGGAAATAACCACTGTGCTTATATTACCTTTTGCTCATTTCTGATACTTTTCCCTTCATAATTACTCTCCTGTGATGTCAAGTGTGCTTGGCGTTTTTCGGGTTTATGGCTTTATTCCCCCCTGGCATGTCCGCTCTGTTGCTAACTTTTGATTTGCTATAGATAGAACTGCCTACACAGACAGGCCACCTCCTTTTGCACATGGGTAGACAAGATGTTTTAGAAAGTCCTCATAAAAGGTGAGGGTGGTAGTCTGCAGGAGGAGGGAGGGCTATTGTACAAAAACTCCTGAGATTCACCTCCATTTTTAAGCACTTGCTTAAGCCGCATCATCTGCTGTCACTGCAACATTGCTACCCTTGGAGACCTGAACCTCATAACCAGCACTATCAGCTGGATTGCCAGAAAAAAATAGGAGAAAAAAAGAACTGATATATAAGCTATGTAAAAGATCAGGGAGAAATCACATATTAGAAAACCCTTTCCTCTACTTACTATCTTAATTTTTTTCCATAGCAATGCTCTCTTCTCATAATGGTTTTAACCTCTGGTCCATAGTTTGCTTCCTGCCAACATCTGCCAGCAGACATACTTGTGTTGGAACACAGGGATAAAACAACCAGTGTAGGATTAACTCCTTGTTTCCTTTAGCATCTTCTGCTCAAGGAGAACCTCATAGTGCCTGGAAACATCTGCAGTTCAAGCTAAAGCTCAGCTAATAGCTTGAAGATTTTACTGCAAAATTTAATTGGGGCTTAAATCTTTTCAGGTAATCTCTGACTTTTTAAGCCCAAAATTCCAAGCGAGAAAAGTAATTTTTATGTTATCTCAAATGTCTTTGCAGTGATGGTTTGCAGGCAAGGAAGGCCACCAGGTTTCTTAAATATAGTGCCACCAAGGGAAGTTTAGTACTCTAAGATAAAATGATTTAAGTGTTTAGGCCTACAGTTCAGAAATACAAGGAAAAAAAAAAGATGGGAAATTAATATCAAGATCGATGTCTTTCTTATAGTTTGTTGTAAATAGAGAGACATCTGCTGTATGCAGTTTAGGCTCATCAGCAGTTCAGCTATCTAAAATGAGAGTTGTAGGAGGTTGAAAACCTTAGCTCTAGCTCTTGTCCACTTGCTTCTTTAGCAGTGAGTTTGCATTGCTTTTAGGGGAAGGAGGGGATTCTGTCGAACCAAGTCTGCAAACTCCTCTCTGTTCTTGTGTATCTGCAGTAGTCTACTTTTTAAAAACATGTACTCCCACTTCCTGGAGTCTAAGCATCTTTTAAAGATCCCACAATCCTGCCTGAGAATGTTTAAGAAAAGAAAAGAAAAAATCTAGTTGATGGTTTTTTGTGCTTTAGATTTGAGACCCAGCAGTAGGCAGATTATTAAGTATGGCTTTATTAGTTAAACAGAATTGTTTAGGAGTTTGAGGGGAAGATGTGGATTACCTTACTGATGAAATAGGAGGCTCTCAAGTGCTTGCAGGAGAGTTCACCTTCCTTTGCAAGACATTTTGCATTGATAATTCTTCTAGAGTCTTTTGAACTAGGAACCACACTGGAACAGTGATGTCGGAGGTGTGAAAATGCATTAGAGACACAGAGCCGTGGCTGGAGCGCCAGGCCAGTGGTTCCTCTGGCTCTGTGTAGGGACATGCCATGCTGGTCCCATGCAGCTCCGTGGTGAAGGGGTCATGGCAGCTGTGACTGCTGCACACCCAGCTCCAGAAGCGGTGTGGTAGGTGGCATGTCCTGGCATGTTCTGGCACATCCTGACAACGACAGGGAGGATTTTTGTCAGGGCATCTTCTTTAGCTGCGTACAAGCTCTCAGCCTCAGGCTCTCTTCAGGGTGGAGTTTCATGCTCTTCTTAAGCCTTTTGGCACACTGGAGAAGTCATGTTTCTTGTCTGATGGGCAGTTTAATCTATATTGTGTGGACTCCTCTCCCCCGCTTAGGTTTTTTTGCTGTGATGGCATGCGTCATGATGAGGTAAATCCCACTTCATTGTCCCTTGCACATCCAATCTCCAGAATTTTATTTAAAAATTAAAAAAAAGAAAGAAAGAAAGAAAACTGAATTATGTAATTCAGTACCAGTTAGCTTGGTGATCAGATAACTGGTCAGATACTAGCTGTTCTGAAGCTGTCATGAAGGTGGTGTAAAGGCACTGAATCAAAATAAATGTCATACCACCTGCCCCAGCTAACCCAACTAACCCAACAGAAATGCTGTCATGTGCCTGTGGCTGACCAGAACCCCTCATGTCTTCCCATGGGACACTTATCATGGGTGACTGGGGAGCCACAGCTTTCCAGTCCTCTCATTCAAATCAAAAGGGGAAGTGGAAGGGTGTCAACATGACCCACAATGGCTCCAGAGCCATGTCTCAAGGGACAGCATTACCAAGAGCTCATTTTTCCTTGTGAAACGTCAGGTTTTGTCATCTCTTCTTTCCTAATGTATCAAGGATAGGTATGTTGTGATTCTAGAATGAAAAAGAAACTGCTGGAAGCTTCTGCCTGGTTCCTGAGCTGCAAGCCAGTGAAATTTTGTGGCAAGTCAGTTCTTGAGTGAAGGCTTAATAGCAAGATCTGGGTGGGGTTTGCCTCTGCCTTTAGAAGTAATCTGAGTTGTCTGTGAAGGACCAAAGCAATTTTTGATTCTTTGATGTAAGAACCAGCCAGTTCTTGACAGTCTTTCTGTGGAAAATAAATTCAGCATTGGCATTGTTTGAATAAATTTTTTTAAAAATAGCCTGAGTTAGAGTTTGTTTCAGAGTTTGTTACACCCTTTTGTGAAGCGTGTAGATCTGGTAAAATAAACACCACAGTGCCAACAAGAACCGGGAAAAAGAAGAGCTGTTTGCCCCTCTGCTTCCTGCTGGTGACTTTGCCTCCTGCCCTGACAAAGTTTTTTTCAGCCGTTGCTCCCTGATGTAAATGTACCGGTGATGCACTGGTGGGTGCTGTGGCTTTCCTCCAGCACCAACGTGCATGGTCACAAAGCTGTCACCTCAGCTCAGACCTCTTTGTTACTCCTTCCAGTATTTTATCTGCACTAACTGGCTCTTCAAAACAAGGTTAGAAAACTGCCTCTGCAATCTGAATGATGAATATTGGAGTTGTTGTCTTCATATGTGAATTGGAGAAGAAAAAGCAAGGCTTGCCTGAAAATGCATCATCAGAAATGAGGTAAAAAATATCAAATTCTGGGGAAAAAAACCCCACAACCTAACCAAGTAAAGCAGAGCTCCTTATGTCCATGTGATAGTCTGCTTCACTTTAATGGTACATACAATTTTGGCTCAATAAATAAGCCGTGGACACTGCTGTGAGTTAAAACATAGGTGGCTACATCCAAGTCTTGCTCAAGATAGGAAGGAAATGTAAGCCAAGAGTGTGTCAGGGTCTAGGTTTATCGGCCCTTGCTTGCAGAGCCAGAGCCACAACAAGCTTGGGGAGGAAATGGGAGAATGCTCAGTTGCCTTGGTTGTTTGCTAAATGAGGGCACTTCTGTGGGTCACTGCTAGAGAACAGTGAAAGTCTGAAACAGTAACTGTCCACCTGAAGATTTGTTTCCCTCTATATTTTAGAGAACTGCTAATAAAGAAAGTTAAAACCCATGAATGGGTTTTAACCTTGCCTCTCACTTGATGACATAATTATCTAACCTCAGTTCAGCCTAATGCTATGGAAATCAAAGATAAATGAAGAGGAAAATTAAAGAGATGAAGAGAAGACTTGCAGTAATCATTTCTTTTCCCCAGTCCACGAGCTGAGAAGACTCTAGGGGTAGGGGCTGGGGAGATATCCATCTTGTTATAGGGCGAGAGCCACTTCTCCTTTTAAGGACTCTGTTGTATGTGAAGTGCTTTAATGAACGGTGGGAGTTTTCTACTGGAAAAGACAAAAAAAAGCAAAGGTCATTTGTACAGTTGAAAAGTAATATATTTTTCTGCTTTACTTAAGGGAAGTTCAGACCAAGCCTTCAGTGTTCATTTAACTGATTATTTCCATATGGACTGACTTTTTGTGTGCAAGTAATGTTAATGCAGCTGAAACCCAAGCAGATCTTAATTCTTGTACTTACCACTGCAGAAAATACACCTCTTTGCATGCACATTAGTTCCATTTTACTGCTGCTTCTATATTGTTTTCAGGGGAATTTCTTTAGCTGTGCTTCAGAGCAAGTTACTGAAACCACTGCTGGTTTGTTGCAGTGGAGTGGGGTCAGCACAAAACAGGAGCCTTTCCATCATCCCAGGAAAATTCTCTGCATCTTGTTGATTGTTTAAAGAAGTTTCATTTTTTCTGAGTTTAGGATACTAAAGAAATTTAAACTAAACTAGGAAATTAATAGAAATATTTACAGTGGAGCTGAAATAATTTGTGGTATTAACACAAAAATAAACATTCCCAAGAAAGGATTGGAAAGCAGGATTATATTTTAAAAAGAAATAGCCAGCATATTCTTTTTGTCCCATCCACCAACCTGTCACTTGTGTTTGTCTCTCCCAAATGCCATGGACTCTTTGCATGCTTGTTTAGATTAAACAGAACATACAGCTCTATATGTTTTTCGTATTAGGTCAGAGAGCATAACTGGCTCGATCTGTAACGCAGAAATGAAAAATATAAATATTTTAAGAAGTGAGGAGCTGCTTCATTTTCATTTCTTACTGCATGTACTGTTCTGTAAGGGACTAGGAAGGGAAACTGGGCTGGAGGTGAAGGAGGGAGATGCGTTAAAATGACACATCTTGAGAGAATCTCTTTGAACAGTGAGGATTTACAAAGTTTTGTCCTACTCCATGGCAACTTGGGTACATAGATCAAACATGTCATAGGAGTAACGTGGGGCAGGTGAGCCTTGTGCCAAAAAATGAGAGGGAGCGATGTGAGGGGGCGGGTGATGCTGAAAGACTTGTGAGACCTCTGCATGCTGCACATCAGCAGCAGGCCTGAGGGAGGAGGTAAGAGGATTTGATGCCCATTGTGGGCTGCCATTAGCTACAGCTGGTGATTTCACTTCTTTTTTAGAAGAGCAGACATGTCAGCCTATTCTTTGGTTTTTTTAAACAAAATCTTTGTTAACAAGTCCCGTAACACTTGTTTAAGGAAAAATACATGTTTATTTGTTTTGCTTTGCTTTTGGGATGGGGCTCGTTCCTCACTTTCCCATGGTCTGCCACGTATGACCAGAACATATTACTCCATATTGACTTGCTTCTTCTTTTCCAATATGTTCTAAGATTTGTGTTTCAATTTTGGGGCATCTTTTACTTTACTTTTGCTTATGTGTCTTGACTTGCTTATGCTGTGATGGCACTGAACATGCCAACCATTGACACAGTCTCTGTTATGTAAAAAACTAAAAGTGAAGTGTCATTGCAAAGTGGGTGCTTTAAGACCTTTTTTGCAACACCAGAAACTTTAGATCATTTCTAATACATCTTGATTGACAGGGTCTCCCTTGAATGGAAATTACAGTGTGATACCACACTGAGACACCACAGATTTCTCATGGCAGCTGAACACATTCTCAATCGTTGTAATTCTTGAGCCTTGTACAACTCAATATATGTCTTGTCTTAGCTCAGTGGGTCTGTCTGAATTGACAGATTAATGACAAATTGTCGTTTTGTTCAATTTAATAGTTGAGTTTAGGAATTGTTAAAAAAAAAAAAAGAGAGATTAGCTGAATTCTTAAAACAGTCTTTATGGAAGCTTAATGTCCCCTGCAGCTAGAGAATGTACATGAACTGAGATGGAAAAGCATGCCTCTCCATGACGTTATTGGGTATAGTGAATTAGTGCAGCTGAAACAAGATTTTGATGCATAAAATTCTGCCTGTGTAAAACTGGGTCTCCAGTATCTGCAAGTCAGACAGTTTGGAGGTGAGCTTCTGTTATACTTATTTCTGGGGTGTTACCAGTGGTCCCAGGCATGATCTGGGTCTTCTTAGGAAAGGTGCTGTATAGGCAGATAATGAAGTATAGCCCTGAAGATCCTGTTCTAGGTCATGGAAATGCCTCTAAGGAAGGTAGGGATGAGACATGCTTTAGTCCAGCACAGCTCATAGTCCTAGAGCTAGTGAAAGAGCTGTGTGTAGTTTAAGAGTCAGCTTCCCAGGGTGAATGTTGCAAGTGTATTCATCTCTCTGCTCTTCTTCTTCTGGCCCATCACATGTTGTTCAGATTAACTTGGTTTGAAGTGACTCAGTAGCTAGGTCTACCATGTTTTATGTGACAGTTTGATTTCTGATGGGAGATGGCTGCCTATAAAATACCTGAGCACAAGTGGGCAGGAATGGAAGCACATCATAAACAGGAACATGAGTTCTCTCTGTACCATCCAGCAAGGAGGGAGAGGGGGTCCATATGGAAAAGTTATAGGACAGAAGGAGATGTCCTCCTCCTGTTATTCTAACTTCTGATGATATTCCTGAAAGACAGGTGCTTTTAAGATATTCTTCGCTTTTTTTCCTTGCTGTGTTTGTGTGTATCTCTGTTGTTTAACAAAACATGTTTGAAAATGATAGCTGGTCATGAGCTTGTTTCAAAGCTTTTCATCCGTTACTATCTAGCTAAATTCCAAGGGGAAAAGTACCTGAAGCAGCATTACTACTTGAAAAATTATTATCAGTAACAGCTCATTGTCCCAACAGAAGGCAGGGAAGGAGCAAGCTAAACACCATGAGGACATCACTATTATTTTACAAACCTCTGCAGCCCTTTCATCTGGGCACTGTAAGAGAGAATATTTGTCCGCTCAGAGATGGTCAATTCAAGTGGAATTTATCTTCATTTGTTTGGCTGGTTGGTTTTGTGAGTTTCTTTTGTTTCTTCTATAAGGCATTGTGAATTCAAACAAATTATGAGAAACAGCAAAAGATGGTTCCATTCTCCTCTGAGATAAATGAGATTTTTGGTTTGTGAGAGAAACAGCATTCTTTCAACTCCAGAGACTAAGACAGTTTTTAGGCAGTGAGCAGTAGACAGGTGGTGGATGTTACATAGAGAGATCAAGGAAAGGGAGCCTGTGGTTAAAGAAGGATGGGGTGAGGCTGGGACACTTCTGCCAGGTTCTGAAAGTGGGCTATCATTGTTTAGTCTATGCTGTGTCCAAGAGGTTGGGTCATTCTTGTGTGACAGCCCAGCTGCTCAACTCCTCCAAGTTGCAAAGTTAGCAACATAAATCCAGAATATTAAGGTTTTGTAAGAACAGTGCCTTATTTATGTAAGTTTTTATACTGTTAAACACTTACACACTTAAACAAAGTTCTTTGGGGCAGTGGATCAGCAGAGTGTTCGTTTCTGCTTTCCTAACAGGCTCACTTCTCATGAATAAGTGGCATCATCTTTTTATAGTTATTCTGCACTTCTGAGCAGTTAATTTTTAGCTGAATGAACCTAAGAGGAGGGAAGAAAGCATCAGAAATTGATACAGCTTCTAAAACAAGTCACTTCCCCTTACCTACATGGTTCATTGGAAAAATTTTGTGCTTTTTTTCTAAGACCTTTCTCAATAATTTATCTATCCAAGAAATGAAGCCAGTCCTTTATAGTTGTTAACCTAAGATGGCATCTTTTTAATTTTTGTGAGCTTTGGTTAGTTTCCCTGAGATTTATGGTGGCTTGAGTAGTATAAATGGTAAGAACATTTCAAAATTATGCGTGATTTGACCTCCTTTATTTAATACTTGTCCAGGGAGGACACCTTACTATGTCTACTGTTTCCTGGTTTGGGGAGTGAATGGGTTGAAAGACATCACAAATGAGCTCATCTCCTCAAAAAACCCCTCTAAGCTGGGTGCAGCTGTTGGTTCCACCAAGGCCCGTTGAAATAGCAGCCAGGATGGGCTTATCTCCACGACTGAAAACTCAAGGCTGACTCAGGTTTGGGGACGAAAGTGAGAGGTGTGGAACTGATTGACTCAGTGGGGCGGCTAGTATCGGTGTGGTGGACGCAGAGATACCTATCAGCTGCTCCATGGCCTGGTATGACTGAGTGGGAACACTGGGAGGTGATGGAAGCAAATGTGATCCATTGTTGCTTGTGTCCTTCATGGAATCACAGAATGTTTTGGGTTGGAATGGATCTTAAAGATCATCTAGTTCCAACTCCCTTGCCATAGGCAGGAACACCTTCCACTTGCACAAAGCCCCATCCAACCTGGCCTTAACACTTGCAGGGATGGAGCATAGGAATTTTCTTTGTTGCTAAAAGCAATTCATGAGACTATGGATATACAGATTAGCTTTGAATTATACTCTGTGCTCTTCACACCATATCATTGTCCTGCATTACAATGTGTTACCAGAGTTCTTCCTTTTTGTACTTCCTTCAGTGAATGCAAAAAACTTTCAAGCTTTTAATACCAGTACTTACAACAAAAGACAGCAAGCAAAGACGTTTGCATGTGTACTTAGGTCTGTTTTCTGGAGCATGTTTTTTGAGGGTAAACATAGTTTGCTGGTTAGTACTGGTCAAAGCGAAATAGAAGATCCTGTATGTACTTGCAAACAAGCACATATTTTATTCCATTCTCAGCAGTGTCAACTGATGACACTTGACATTTTCTTCAAAGCCCAGTATCCTGGAAGCAAGTGATTAAATGACAAAATGATTTTTTTAAAAAAAGCCTCACAAACCCAAACAAGCCCACCCAAAATGCTGGGTTTAGTCTTCCTGCTTGTAGAGAATGTTTTGAAATAAGACATCAATGGTTCCTAGAGTTTAAAATGTAAATAAATACAGCTATTTCTTCTTCCATTATTGTATATTTTTTTTAATAAAACTCCTTTCTGGAACTGTTTACTTTGAGATTTCTGAAAAGATCCAAGTGATTGTAGTAACCTGTTCAAAGATGCAGGACTTTTCTTCTGATTAGGCCTAACTTCTGATAATAACTCATGTATGCGTAATTCAAAAATGCTTCTTAATCCATATAATAGCTGCAGGTTTCTTCTTAATAGGTTTGAAATTTCCTCATTTGAAATTAGGTTTATTTAATTATAGTTGGATTAGGTACAGGAGTGTGAGTTGTGGAGCAGCCTTGAAGGCAAGATTTTTGTCATATTTGGTGGTGGTATTGAACAGAATGGTGAACCAAGCCCTAGCACAATCTCCAGAACTGGTTATTTCAACATTATAGGATGTGCAAGCTCCTCTGTGGACTCACTTTTGTGCTGTGTAACCTGTTTCTCCCAGATTGCTCATGGTTTGGTGTTCCTATCAGCTCTGAATATAAGCTCTGATTCTCTGTAATGCTCAGAAGGCAAACACACTGAAACCGAGATGGTTGGAGAGGGGATTGTTTCTCAGGGAGTCCAACCCCGTGTTGGACTTTCCCCCCCCATTTCTTGGCTAGTTTCAGCACTGTATAGATGATTTCAGGGCTTGGCAGCTGTTCGGGGCTAATGTGCCAGACTGTATTTTCCTTTCCCAAATTAAGCATGCTGGTAGAGTGTCTGTGAGAGGTAGTGGCTCCTGGCTCCTAGCTCTTGTCGAGTTTGGAAATTACTGAAAGCCAGCAGCTACCGTGCCAGTCAAAACTGGCCTTCTTACCGCAGCATGCCAGCTTGGTTTAGAGCATCCTGGAAATGATGGAGAGCCCTGTATGAAGACTCATTTTTAAGATGTTTTAGTTTGCCCATGCTCAGACTTTTTCCTCCTCCTTTCCCTGTGAACTTTGAAATAATTTCTATATTTGCTCACTTAATGGTAGCATACTTTCTTCTGTCCAGATTTTTGCCTCTGAAATGAGGGTGCAGACATGATGTTATCTGTCTCTCAGCCCACCACACTGGCTAGTCAATGAGCAAGAACCACAGCTTCCATGAGGTTTGACAGCAGCTTGGCTTGTTTCTTGCAAGATTCTGAAGGGATGCTTTATTCCCAGACATTTCCAAATCCAGGTCCTGGGTGTTTCTAATTCTTATGTGCTTATACTTTCCAGCCTTTTAAAAACTTGTAGTTTAACAAAAAAATGTTTTTGTAGCTGAGATGCAAGCTTCAGAAGTATTCTCCAGACTCCTGAGTCTTCATCTAGGTGCCTTCTCCTCCCATCCCTATGGAGTGGTGCTTGCAGGCTGTCATGCACAAATCCTTGCTGAACCTAGGGTAGCAACTCAGCAACTGGTGCAGCTGCTCCTGGGGTTCCTGGGTGCTTACAGATAAACGGTGTTGCTGGTATCTTAATCCTAATCATGAGGCCAAACCTTTAATTACTTTGACTCTGAGCTATGTCCCTTCCCTCCTTCTATCCCTGTTAAATGTGTGGCAACCAGAAGTTGCTTGGCTAATACTAATGCTCTCCTGTTACTATACAGGGCGTGTGTTCAGATCTATATTGCAGTGTTGCTTGCGATGGTCTGGCCAACTGCAAATGCTATGCCTGGATGATGAAGTAACATTTCAGGCTGTGCTGCCTTGCTGGCTACATGGTATAGCTAAAACTCTTTTCTGGGTTTTTCCTTTGCCTTTTGCTTTCAATTTACCACTACTATGGCATTGGTATATGTCATTGATCTGCAGCTGGTTTCCTTTTATTCAAATGAGATGCATAAATCAAAAATGGTAAAGTGGTAACTAAGTAATGGTGTGATCGCATGAATTCTCCCAGCATTGGAGAATTCTGGCTCCCACTCCCTGAGCACTTTTCAGGTTAACAAAGCAAAGCTGTGAAGTCCAGTTGCTGTTTTTGTAAGGATTCGTCCATCTGTTCCCATGTCCTGTCCTCAAACCTTCTCAAGTTTAGTCCAAGCAGAAGCTACCTCTGATGTTCTGGGTTATCTTTTTTCCATGCGGACTTGGTCAGCCTCTTCCATACCCATCCACAAATAAACACAGGAATCAAATTCTGCTCCATTTACAAGTAGGTCAACCTCATTGATTTCGGTGGGACTGCAGCAGACATAAGTCAGCAGAATATGTGCTCCATGTTTTGCTAAGTTGTTGGCAGAAGGCGGATTTGTATAAGCTCACCAGAGCAGAGATTGTCCTTACATGAGAAAAATAACGCTTAGTACCACGGTCCCTAATTTGTTTTTCTCAGAGGTGCAGCAATAACAAATATACTAGCCCTGGTTACCAGCACTTAAAAGTATAACCTCATCCCTGTTTCTTCACCCAGATGTAAGAGGGAGATATATTTAGAATAAAGCCATTTCCCCCACTACCACCACATACAAACAAAGCTTTACAGTTGTAGAAATACTTGAGGCAACATGTGCTACTGATTCCCACTGGGTTTGGTAGCTGAGGAGAAGCACGGTGGGAACAGCTTGGAAGAAAAACTTCAAAGACTACATAAGGACAGTAGCGCCTTTGCAGTGAGAGCTCTACCACGAATTTGGGCTTTTATAAAACCATTTTGACACTTGCGATCTGAAGGAGAGATCTGAAGCAGGTTGAAAGGGAAAAAATATCAAAGACTTCCCTTACTTTTCATTCCCCTGTGTGCCCAAGTTTCCACGCTATCCTCCTCTAGACTCAGTCACCAAAAAATGAAGAGGCTGTGGAAATTTGCAAGGTAAAATCACAGTACTTCAGTTTTTCCCCTCTGCTTCCCTTTTCTTTCCCTTTTTTTGTAGGGGAAAAAAGGCTCTCTCTCTCTATGAGAGAGCCTTGAAGGTTCCCTCTGCAAGCTTGATAGCTGCTGATTATTTTTTGGGAGCCCATAACAGTGATATGGACTCTGAACCAGCCCTTTCTCTTCCCTGAGGCATTCTTCGAGGCAAGAGCAACACAACTGTCTGAGATGCCAATGGATGCTCTCCTCTTGCAAACAGGCTGCAGATATTTGCGCCATCAACTTTTAAACACCTTGGGCAGTACAAGAACATTGGTACAAGCCAAAAAAATTCCTGTGAGCAGAGGATAAACCATTGAGGGCTATTTGATTTCTTCGTATAAATCTTCCCAAAACATAAGCTGAAAATAATTGTTGATTATTTCCCCCCCATTTATATATCCCCTAGAAGAACTATAAACAGAAAGCATATAGATGACACCTGCTCTCCAAGTAGAATACATGTTATGTGCATTTCACACCCCCCCCCATCATGCTGGCAACCCTCCAAATCTGTCTTTATTCTGCTGTTTCCTTCAAGGTGAGTACTCCCTGGTATTACTTGCAGAATCTCTGCATGTGAGGCGCTGAGTGTGTGAGAAGTGATTAGGTCATGGGCTTTTAGAAATACCCTCACATGCTTCAGCTCCCCAGCCCTGCAACTGCAAAATGTACTTCAGCACTGGAGTCTGCTCCCCCCCAGCACAGTTCAGCTTCAACCAGTAGTGCTGGGTTAAACGCCCTGCAAACGAACCCACTGTTGAAAGGAGCTTTTGCCAACTGAAAAGATCATTAAATGAGGTGCTTGGGGCTTTCAAATGCCTGTGTTCTCAGTACGCTGCTGTGTAGCCTCTCTTCAAAAGGCTGTAAGAGTATTACATGCTAATCCCAATTAAATTCAAAATATCCCTGGGTGTTTACCACTGTTACCCTCTCTTTTTCATTCTTAATTGCATTGTAGCTGAATAACTCTGTATCCACATTGGATTATTCATGAATAGCATATTGAGTTGTACTCTTTTTCGTTTCACAACAGGGATCTGCTGTTATAGGATTGGTGTAGTCTGAAACAAGAAACTAATGCCTGTGTTTCAAGTCATTAATCTTGTCATGAACCAAATAATAAGAGTTGTTTGTGGTTTTGGTGGGGTTTTTTTTTAGGTACGTGGTTTCCCAGTGAGGTGTTCAGCTTGTAGGATAAAAACAGGGTAAACAAGATCTATGACCTATCAATATTGGTTTTGGAGATTATTTGAACATCTACTTATGTACATTCCGTACTTACATACACTGATGCTTTGGGAGGGAAACTGAGAATAAGTAGAACAGCACCAAGTTGTTTGGCTGTAATAACACTGATGTGTGTGGGGAAAGAAACATTTATTTTTGCTTGTTTGGTTAAACGTCTAGACCACTGGTTCATCCCTGTGCCACATCCCCATTGGCTCTTGGGCCTCCGCAGAATGGATTGTGGCTGCCCTTGGGATGGTTGTTGGCGCTGCTCACTACATCCTCTGTGCAGAGGACTGTTCCTTGTTGCTGAAGGCAGGTACTCCTGGGGTAGCTAGCTGGGTTAGCTTCTGCTACATGCCGTCCTTGCAGTTCTTCCTGAAATACACTGAATTTCAGTTTCTGCAAGTATTGTAATCTTTCAGGTGCTACGCGAGTTTTTTTCTTGCTTTTTCTTTTAAAAAACCCCAGCTTGCTCATATGTTCTTTTAAATTTCAAGAAAATATCTTCAAGTCTGTGTTATCTTTTTTTTTTTCTTTTCCCCTTTGCAATGGGGAGGAGGTGTGACTACTGCCGATACGGAAAATAATTCTGCAGGTATTTTCATCAAGTGTCCATGCAGACTTGTACCAAAGTGATTTTAACGAGTGGCACATGTTGGACAAAGAGAATAAGCATGTACAGTAGTGGGGCGGCAAGCTTCGAAGAAGAGAAATTGCTGCTCCTGGAGTTAGTAGTATTAAAACTGATCAGCTTTGGTTTTCATTTATGAGTAAGAATAACCTTTTCTGATAAACAGGATAGAAACTGAAACTCCAAGAACTTTGCGAGTCATAGTACATTTTTAGGGTTTGAGGGGGATTTTAGAAGGGGAGATGGTTTTGTTTATTGTTGCCTTTTAAGTTCTTAGAGAGGTGAGGCCTTGGATGCATCAAAGCCTGCAGAACATATATGCTTTCTGACCTGGGCATCTTCCTATACTGCCTTGGGACTTACTTGAGCCCATGTGAAGTGACCACAGGTAGGTTGTGCTATGGAGAGGCTCTCAAGACAGGTTTTGCCCCTTTTTCCCCTTTGTTTGAGACAGAGGTATGTTCCTCCTGACCTGCTCCAAAGTAAATGCAGTGCAATTAAAATGACCACATGTGCTGGCTCAGGCTATCGTGCGTAACCAAACACCTGGGATGCCTGAGATGCTAAGCTCTTAGGGATATGGGTTACTCAGTGAAGGATGGAGGGACCATGTGAGTCCAAGCTGCTACAGCTGGAACTGAGGATTGGAAGCAAGGTATTAAGCAGGTTTGTGACGTTAAAGTGCCCTGACTGTGTGCATAGATATAAAATAAAACGGTCATGTCAGTGGTTTATTTGGATTCTGTTGACTTTTTTTTGCTGAATCTTTGGCACTTCCTCCAGATTTTTCTGGTTTTTCCTCTTTTTGTCATCTCCATTACCAAAGTCCCTTCCTGAAATGTTTCTTGTTGCTTTTCTTTTTAAAAGCACTTTGAATTGCATGGAAGTTGTTTTCTCCTTTCCCTTTTGCCAACCATGGCAACCATATTTCCCCTATCTGACTGGAGGAAACCTTTGCTTCCTACCCAAGCTGACCCTGGGTAACCCTGCCGCAGCTGCTCACACGAAAAGCCTGGGATTCTCAGTGCAAGCTGAAAGGACATGCAGGAAAACTTACTTTTTTTTTCCCCCTTTTTTTTTTTTTTCTGACTAACAAAAACCCACTGGGGAACTGGAAGATTTCCCATTGGTTTAATTATGGAGGTCTAATGAATTGCAAAAGTTAAAGAGGAGGAAGAGTTCTTTAAATGAGTCTCTACTGATTTTTTTTTTAAATTGAGGCGTTTCTGTAGCCTAAGCTGGTAGGAGAGGGGACTCTCCAGTGAGAAATGTAGAAAGGCCTATCAGTGTATATTACTCTATTAATCTTTAACTAAAATGAATCAGAAGCACCCAGGGGAGAAAGTTTTATGTGGAACAGAGCCTTAGTTAAACCACCTACATTACTTTATTTAAAATGTTTGTAAGTACAGTATATGAGAAGTTGATATAGGCATTAGAGTAGAAGTTAAAGGCAGGGAATGAAATACCAATATAATTTATTGTATACATGTGTTTAGGAAACTGCTTCCAAGACTGTTTTCCTCATCTACAAAGCTGGCTTAGGGAATACTTGCTCTGCCCACTCATTCATTGTCACATACTATAGTTTTCCACATCCACCCCATGCCTATACAATTGTTTGTACATGGGGCTCTGCTGGAAATCAGGTCTCTGGTACTTTAGTCAGAGTACTTAATTTGTGTTTAAAATAAGAATAATAAGAATGTGATTGTTTTTCTTTTGGGACTTTCAAAAGAGGCTAGAGGATAGCTCAGTGCATTTTTGTTACCTGCTAGGGAAAACCATTATAGAACTACAGCTAAAGTGGGAAATCCTGCCATGTCATGGGCGACTCATGGGGTATTAAATCCCAGTAACTACTCCCCAAATAAGCAAGAGCTGAAAGCCCTTGGATCCCTTGCAGAATCCAACAATGAGGTTGTAGGGTATGGCTGGAAATAGAGGAAAGTTTTCTAGTGGTAGCCAAGTGTTTTTGCTCCCCTGGGAGCTCAGCAGGACTGCTTTCTATCTGCTTCTTCCTCCCCCGTGCTCCTCATATATACAAACATTGACATATAGCCTGTGCTGCCTCTTTATCTGCACATACAAAGAGTATCAAGCTGAGCATACCAACTAAACAAGGTCAATCAGATGAAATCAGGGGTTTGTTTGCACTTTCTTTGGTGTAGCTGCTGTCTGTGAGTGGAAGGATTTCAGTGTCCTGGTATCCTGTGACCTACTTAGAGAATTGGAGTAGCTTATGGTTGCAGTTCATTAGAGAAAGGGATTCTAGTATCTAGAAGAACATGATGACTAATACAATGTAATTTATATAATGTCAGTCACATACACATCAGTCTTGTCTGTACACCACTGTTTTCATGAAAACAAGCAGTATGTCCTGCTCTCTCAATTTTGAGTATTCTTCAACAGCACTCAGCGTTTATTTATCCAGTGTATTCTGCTTTCTGAGGAGATATGGGACCATTTATGCATTGATACCTCTTTTTAGAAACACAGTCAGCAGCCTTTGATGTTACATGTGTGATGCCTATGGAGAAGGCTCTTTTCTAATTGAGTTAAGTTTGGTAACAAAAGATGCAGTTCAAGTGGCTGGTCTTAAAACATGCCATTTGCCCTTGATGATTTCATGATGACTGTGATATCCATAGCAGGTCCTGTAAAGAGCATTAAATATAACCAGATGATATGACATTATTCATTAAAGGCAAACCACAGAGTTTTCAGGAGAGCTGACTACATATATTGTGTTTTTGGCAGAGCTTGGCATAAACCCTGTAAGTCTGCTTGGCCCTGCAGCCTGCCAGCTAATGCCTGCTCTTGCTGAAAGCACGTTAGATACAAATTTTCTTCTGTTTTTGCTTTGCTTCGTTGCTAGCAACAATTTCAACAGTGTTGAAAGAGAAAGTGCTTAGAGAGGAGTTTCTTACAACAAAGCCAAGTAATCCCTCTTAGGCTTTGACTGTCATGAGTTTAGCCCTAGTGCCACTTGTCCACGTTGCACCCTTGGTGGGATTGTTCTGGTGCAAATACTTTTAGTGTTATTTTTGGCAAGTTTGTTGCATTTTTATTTAAAACAAATGCCTCTGCTAAACACTGGAATAGCCTTGTCTTTGATCTTGGTCATAGCTGAGAAGGGCAAGGGAGAAGGAAACAGAGGATTGATGAGAATGGTGTGTGTTTTTCTTGTATGTATTATTTGATATTATTCATGTCTCTGGTATGAAGGAATGTTGGTTTAGTCTGCAGCAGCTTTCTGTTTTCTAGGCAGTACCTTGTGTACGCCGACACCTGCTTTTATTTCATATCATTTTTACTCGACTGTTCCCGCCTTCCTTCCCCCTCCTTCAGAGGAGGCGCACGAAGGTCAGGCAGAATTGCCCTTCCTCTTCACTTGGAATCAAAATCTCTCAGCCTGTTAGTTCACAGGGACTCTTTCCAAATCCTTAAAAGGGTTATTGGCAGAGCCTCAGCTGGTGCAAATCAGCACAGCACCATTTCTTTTCAGTGGCCCTCTGCCAGGCTCTGTGAGCTGAAGGGCTGACAAAGGAGCCCAAGTGATTTCTTATACCTAATTTCACCTTGCTGTTGTGTCTGAAAAAAGATTTAATTTGCAATGGAAGGACTTATGGAAGAAGAGAAGTCCTAAGATTGGGTCTGTTCTATGCTACATTACAACTCTTGGCCATTTCTTAAGGAGAGCTAGCCCAGAGTTGCCACAGCCAAAACGAAGTGAGGCAGCAGCAAGGAACAGCAGCTGAACTGCCAGGCTTCTGGCTCTTTGGCCATATGTGAGAGATCAAGCATTTTGCTGCTGATTTGTTGTATCTTGTTAGATACATTAAAAAGAAAAAAAAAAAGGAAAAAGGAAAAGGAAAAAGGAAAAAAAACCACACCAAAAAACTTACCCTGAGTTTAGATACACTGAGGGAATGATTTATACTTTTGTCCAAATTGAGCTGAGGTTACCATCTGCCTTTGGTGCCCTGGCTGCCCTTGGGGCTTTGCTGTCCCTATCCTGGGAGTGGCAGGGGTGGCGAGCACTGAGTTTCCAGCCCCTATGGCTGGCTTGATCCATTATGTGGTACTTATCAGTCAGCAGGCTACAGCCAGGCATCAGCCAGCCCGGCTGGCTCTGCTGTGAGGCCAGCTCACAGGGAGGAAGGGAAAAGACCAGAGGGGTTTAGTATAATAAACTATCCCAGAGAAGCCTTTCAGAGGATGGTGAGTGAGAGCCCATCGTGGCTGTCTTTCCCACAGGAAAGGAGAAGGGAGGATACTAACCACCTTAGAGGAATGTGTTTAACAGATTGCAGGAGCCCATGTTGCTGACAACTGCAATTGGAGTTCTGGAATCAATACAGTCCCAGAAGTTTGAAGTCACTTGACAAATTGCTTGTGAATGAAAATCTCTCCTAGATAAAGTGATACATTTTCAAGCAAACACTAGGCTTAGGAAGTGAACAAATAGCAGTGAACAAAATCCCCCAGTGCTGCTTTGATAGTCTCATCCTGTTCCCAGCAAATTACAACCTGGCTGACATCATGAAAGCAATGAATGAAAGTCTAGCTGTTCTCTGCTATTATCTTAATAGAACCAAGGTTAAGGGGTGTTTGGAGCTGAAGGTGCTATGATCCTCTGCAAGCATCCAGTGCCTGCTATGTAGACATCAAAAGCAGGCTGTAAGGTCCAGATTGCTATTAAATTCTGCACTATTCATAAGCAAAAGGGAACCAAGCACACAGAAGTGAGATGTTTTGTTACTCGAGCTCTGATAGTTGCATCAATAGCCCATCTCTCTGAATTTTCTTGTAAAGTGGTTCATTTTGCAGCACAAAATAAATGCAGCACTTTGCTCCCTCAAAGTCTTCTGTTGCCATTTATATTTATGGTCTTCCTGGCATTATTCACTTCCAGGCTGTTTGAAGAAAAACTTTGAGTCATAGTGTAACGTGTTTTCATTTTGCTCCATCCCTACAAGTGGACTGCAAGCAGCAGCAGAGCAGCTGAAGGAAGAACTCATAACTATCTCCTGTGTTTGCAGAGTTCCCTCCTTCCCCTTTGTATGTATATAAACTAACAATGGGTGGAGAAAAAAAATCACAGTGACACCAAATATACTCCTTTAATTGACTTGGAGTTTCCGTGCCACTAAGTGTAAACACAGTGGATGTAGAGATTTGCTGGCCCTTAAGTGCAGCCACTCTGCATGGTGGGCAAATGGCATGAGGTGTGGAGATTTTTCTTTTGGGGAGTTAGAGTTTACGGAGCTGTGAGTACCCTATGCCACTGGAAGAGCTTCAGACAAGAGAGTCTGAGGAAAACAAAACTCATCAGTGTGGCTCCGTACTTCAGTCAATGTGACATAGGTTTTGGAAACTAGTTTTACTTCAAACATAGCAGGCATGCTAAGGCAGCTTAAGTCTGGGCTCAAATTTTAGCCTTAACGCATTTTACAGTAGAGTAGGACTGGAATATCATTCTTTGAACCAAATATTGAAATCTTTAGCCAAAGAATATTTATGAATGCTTCCATGAAGACTTTCCCAGGAAGAGTAAAAGCTGAATGGGAACTGCTTTTTCTTATTCCAGGTTTTGCACTGGCATAAGCTACTGGAAAGCTTTATAGTTGCATGGAATATATGGTTGGGGAGGTATTAATCAAGTAGGGATCTGTATTTTAAAACAATAACTTAAGTCCTGAAGCACAAACCATCACTGCCTTAGAATTCACTGTGTTACAACACAAGAGCTTTATATGTGAAAAATACTTATAATCCAGGCTACACATGAGGGCAGGTTCCAACCTTTATGTTGATGGGAGGAGTTTTTTGTTGTGAGCTCCATTTCAGGGTTTCTGGTTGATATTCAGATGGCATCCAGAGCAAATGAAGGTGGCTGCTGCCAGTGTGTTTAATAGTAAATGTATGTAACATCCCAACTGCATCACCAGAAACCCATCTGTAGTAGAGGGAGTATGTTAAATATCCATTCTGACCTCTAATAGTAAATGATAAGCAGTTTATCTACCATGATGTGTAGCAAAGGTGACAACTTACATTAGCAAAAAACACACAGTGAGTTAATTCAGAATTTTTTCATTTGTGGATTTTGAAAATTGTTTCTGATTCCAAAAAGCCTCCAAAGCTTCTTATACAAAGGATTTCAGTGACAGCTGCTTCATTTCTCCACCTAAAGCTGCTTCCAGGGATGGTACTGCCAGTTCATTTGTGTACGTCTTTGACTGTGGTTTGTTCAACACAGGGTCTTTTCCCAGGTGCTTTCAAACAATTTGGTAATACAAGTGATAGCCGTGCAGTGCCCAACTAACATTTGGTGTAGGTTGTGCACCCTGATATATATAGCTGCCAAAGAATTCTTTAAAAAAAAAAAAAAACCCTGAAAATTTTGTGTCTGATTGGCTTTCTTCTAAAAGTAAGTAGATTTGTTTAAATATTTTTATAAGTTGAAATGTAGAAGTTTGAAGACATTAGAAATAATATAAAATGTCTGTACTTGAACACAGGCTAATATGACTCCAAAATGAGTCCATCTTGAAAGAAATGACAGGCAAAGCAGCCATCGAGAACTCTTCATAGAGGAGAAAGTGAGGCTGTACATTTCATTTGACAAAACTTTTCCTGGTTTTACCCACTAAGAGCATCCTCATTCCCCACTTGCCCTTACCTTGTGCTGATAAGTGCCACCCCCTCACTTGTACCTGCCGTGTTGTGCAACGTTGGAGAATTTAAAAATAGCTTGGCAGTAGAAATGGTTTGGGTTGTTGGGTTTTTTTCCTTTTGGAGTCAGACCTGTTAGTCTGGTTCACCGAATGCGGCTGCTGAAACAGTTGTGCCGGTACAACGCAGGGGGTGGCAGACAGGCAGATGGCGTGGCAGGGACAGGCAGAGATGGAGCAACAGCAGCAGAGGACCAGGATGTATGGCTGGTGAAGAATTCACTTGGAAAGCCACAGACAACCTGAGCACATACTCATTTTCTGCCTCTGCTCCTTCTCCACAGCGGTTCCTTGATTCTCTTTATGAAGACCCCTTAACTCACCATCCCTTCTGGGGCTACACATCAAAGCATTTGTCTCTTCCTAGACTTGATGCAGGCTGATATTAGGGGGTGGTCTCTTTTCAAATCCCTCCCAGGCCACTTACCTACAGAGTATCTGAACAGAGCTATTTACAGGAACCACCATACCTATTTTCATACAAATTAGCCATCAGCCTGGGACTTGTGATGAATCTCAAACAGACTGCTCTTTGTCCTGTTGGATGGGTTTGAAAAGAAAATTTATGGGTTTTGAAGTTAGTAAATCGAATTAGCAGCTGCTTGTCCAGTTTCTGGTGCATAACATTGTCGTGTTGCAACAGGTTTGTCCTGGAGTCGGGAGGCACTGGTATGCAACCAGGCTTCCATGATGCACAGATCCTTCCCGGGCACTTTTTCATCTGGAAGTGCATGTATGGTGATGAGTGAAAACCTTTCTCCGTTCCCCTTCCTGAGCCCCCTCCTTTTGTAGCTTGAATGTGCCCAAAGCATGTTGAATTAGCATTGAATTTCTGGTATGCAAGCAGAAAGTTCTGAACAAAACACAACCCTACTGTAGGTAGTCTCTGCTCACTTTGTTGCATGTGTTGATGGAGTGTGGGAAAACAGATGGACTGAGCTTTACCAAATGCAATTTGAAAAGCATGTAAGCATGTAGGAACGAGCAGCATAGGCAGCTATTAATACTTTAAAACTGGAGTTGTAGTTAAATAAGACAACTTTTCTTTTTAAGCAAATGCCAAAGTTTTTTTTTTTCATAATACCACTAATTGTTAGAACACACTTGAAAGGTGTTTAACTTGCTCCAACCACTTCATAATGGCACCTTTCCTACTACAAAAACCAGAGGGAATGAGGCAGACTTGCCTGCACAAGCTCTTTTTAATTTACTAGTCTGTAGTTTCTTTTTTTGCTTCTTGATCTCATCAGTCTTTCACATGGCTCACAGTCTGTGTGCTCTGTTGCAGTCATGTGCTGCCACTGCGCTGACAGGGGTTTGCCCGGTTCTCTAGCAATTTGTTAACTTTTTGTAGCTGAGCCTGTTTAACAAGATGAAATGAGATTTTTGTCCCGCAGTCCCCTCCCTGTGCTACAGCAGTCTCATTGGACATTGATGAGGTTTTTAGGTCAGCTGGTTATGTCACAAACCCTTAGCCATGGAGGAGAAGAGCTATGCCTCTGAAGCAAAGCTGATCATCTCTGTAATAAAGTAGTAATAACACTTTGCAGCTATGATCAATGAGTGCTTTGCAAATATTAGGGGACCCAATTTTGATAGAGAGAGAGCAATTTTCTTACCCAGCACCATGTAGGAGTTGTGTGATGGGGCTCAGGCTGGAGCTCAGAGGTAAAGTTTCCTCATCTAGATCATTAACTGTAGCATTTTAGCTACTTTTTTTTCCTGAGTTTGCTTAGAAAGAGGTGTTTCTTAGCTGTGAGAACAGTAAGAGGTCGCACTGGCACAGGATGAAACTGGTGTTTGAGGAGTTTAAAGTGTTGGGCATGAAAAAAAAGCAGTGCTTTGAGTTGGGCTAGAGGTAGGAACAAGCTTGGAGAGAGAAGCAGAGAGGATAGTGTCCTCGTAGGGCTGGAAGTAACCATGCTCTGGCAGGCTAAATAAAAAATAAAATCTTGCTTTTATTTTGTGCAACATACTTCTGTTGCAGAATTGGAAATGCTGGATGGGGCTATGGCTTTTCAGTGTTTTAGACTCCAAGTGTCTTGTGTAACATTCTGGTTGATACCAAGTGGCTTCAGTGGGAGAGCATTTACAGTGGGGAAATAAGTAAATCCCACATTCTTAACCCAACAAGAGTCCTCCTGGGCAAATGGTGAGAAAGCAATAGAAAAGCATAAGAACTGATGTCTGATGGAGAACAGATCAGGCCTTCAAGACAGCAGGCATTCAAAGCACTACATTGCCATCAGAACGAACAAGCAGTTGGTAGATGTATAAACCACTTCTTTGCCAAGGTTGTCGGTCTTATGTTGTTATAGCTGACAAACTGTAATGTTCAGCGTGGTTTCTGAAAGAAGTCTTCTCCTTTGTAAAGATCAGGGACAGGAGTTTTGTAGCAAAATGTTTGGTGGTGTTGAGAGCCCACTATGCCCCAGAAACTTCCTTGTTGTCTTGGAGAAGAGACAGGATGAGGTTTCCCATGCTACTGGCAATGGTGGAAGTGGAGAGGGTTTTCTGACACAGACAGACATCAAAAGAAAGGCAGCCTTGCAGATCACTCCTACCTTGTATTCTTGCTATTTCATTAGTCATCCTTACTGTTTGCCCTCATGAATCTGGGAAATGTGTTTTATTCAGCTTTACAAGGTATGAACTGTGTCCCAAAGTATTCTGGGCAACTTATATCTCTCACTGAAACTTTCAGATATATTAGTGTACTTTATCAATAACTGACTGTGTCTGCTTTTTTTATTTTTTTATTGGGGTGTTGTTTGTTTGGATTTTTTAAAATGTTATTTCCTAGAAGTGCAAAGCACAACTGTGTAGGCTTTTCTTAGCAGCTCTAGTGAGTTTGATGCTAAGAAGCAGAAACGTTTCAGACTTGTGCTCCCAACAATTTACAGGCATTACTCTGTGTTCACAGGAAGTCCCAGCAGAGGGAATGAAAGAAAGGACTATGGTGACCTTCTGCAGCCCTTCCTTTTGTGGTTTCATATTCAGAAACTCATTTCACTTTTTACATTTCTGTCCTGTTTCTTATATTTCCCTTTTCATCATTCTGGTAATAGTATCACTTGGTGAAAAACTGGGCTTGGAATTCAGCTTCATTTGGGAAAATTATCCAGGTAAAGCAGTATATGAACCCTGTGGAATTGGATACCTTGCAACTGCTTCAGGGGGCTGAGGACAAGAAAAGAAAATGTGCGAATCGGATAGCTTTAAACAAGACACTAGAGTAAAACTTAAGTTATTTTCTTTCTTTCATTCATTTTTGGTCAAGTTCCTTAGTTAACACAGACTAATAGGACTCGATAGAGTACATTCTTTTCATTTAAATGAGAGTAGAGGTAAATGCATTCAACCAGAAAAATTTTATGGTTAGCCAGTTAAAAAGTTGCTTAACTTTAACAGTGTTTTCTCAAGAGCACTCCTCTTTGCGCACTTAAAAGAAATTTCATTCTACGTAATATGAATGCAAAGCTGCACAAAACCCTCCCACCTTACCAGTGAGCTGCTCCCATAAGACTGGAGTGAGCATCCCTTGCTTGTGGAGGTGTAATAAAAACAGAACATGGAAAGTCTCTGTCTTCTTTTATTTGTCTTGTATTGAAATGCTTTCATCAAGAAGGTATGAGTTTTGCTGCAAAGAATGTCTCTTGCTGAGGCTATTTTTTCCAAATTAGCTTATGTCTTCTCTTTGTGATGACACTCAATTCAAAACACCTACTGCAGTCATGCTGGGAACATTCCTTCCAGGCTTGAATAAATGGACTGGCACCATCAGGGTAACCCTTTCTTATAATCATTTACCATGTGATAACAGACACCAACCTTTGCACTGTGCTTGGCCATGGCAAATGATTTCATCTTTATGGGTAATTTCCGACCCATCCTTCTTCACAGAATACATGAACTTGGTAATGGCAAAGGCAAAAGTAAACATTAGCACTAACACAGATTTGATGTTTGATTGCAACTTCTCAACCAAGACAGTGACAACTGATTTCTAGTGTGTTTACTGGTCTGGACCCATCATTTTTAGGGAAGTCTCTTTCTCAGAGTATCCCTGATGAGCTCTGAGTACCCCTGAAGGGTCCAATAGCAGCAAAGGTTATTGCTTTTCAGTATGCTGCTGGAGTCAAGAGGTGAGGCTTTGCCAGCATAAGGTGCACACAGGAGTTGGTAGAACAATCTTGGTTCTTAGAAGACTTTACCTGCCAACTCTTAGGGGGAAAACTCATCATAGGACAAAGACCAAAGCTAACATGCTTATTGGCTTGAGGCTATTCGCCTTCACAGGGCTGGGTCTCACCCCGTGAATGCATTTGCAGGGTCTGGCACTGAGGTAGACCAAGAGGAGCCATGTAACAACTGTTGTAACAGTTTAACACCACAACAGCTGCTAGCCAAGCAGTAGAAGCTAATTGATGTCCTGCAGCTCATACAAGTACTTCTGGCTCCTCTGTTTTACCCCTGCCCACAGGTCTGCGACGTATAAGCCAACTGCTTTGTCGCAGATATCAACCGCAGCCCACACTGAGGCTTGATTCAAACCAATGGGTTGCAGTCACAGAGTTTCTCATCATCAAGCCAGGGCTTCCCTTCTTTCCTCACCTATTTTGCATTTAACGGCTTTGTTTTCTCTGGAAAGGTTTATTTTCTCCTGGAACACCCCATCAAGGTCAGTCATTAGGGCATGGAGGATTGTGTCAGGCTTTGAGTCATAGCCCATGCTGTCCTTGCCTCTAGTTTGGTTGCTCATTTTAAGGGCTTTTGGAATGGCTTGCTCTTTGTTCAGGCTTGAAATATGTCTGACTTTTTGTATGTGATCCCTGTTTGTTTAATTACAGCCTTTCTGGGAACTGAAAAATTAAACAGCCACTAACCAGGGAAAAAAAACTATTTATGATTACAAGGGCTCCTGAACTGACTGTTCGATGTTCGATGCTGAAACCAGAGCAAACTTCTTTAGGTCACTTAAAACATCACTTTTTCCAGTCTTGCAGAATTACTTTTCTGCTGCTTAAGGTTTTGGATGAGCTCACGGCTGGTGAATGTTTTATACTAGAGGCGTAATAAAATACAAATGCAGAATTTGCTTTCACTCAATTTTACATCTTTTTCTTGTTTGCTTCCCCCCCCTACTTTTTTTTTTCTTTTTCCTTTTTTTTTCCCTTTTGGTATCTCCATTTTCCTAACCAGGGACAGGTATTAGGAGGAACAGTTTGGGAGAATATCAAAAAGGAGTTAGGAAAAATTATATTGCAATTATTTGCACCAGAAATCCATTTAAGCATTTTTTTCCTTTTGCTTGCCACAAGCTCAATTTTACACTTCAGAAACCTGTTCTTCCCTTCCCTACCTATCTCTGTTCTTCTCAGTGCCTGCATTGCAGTTTCCTGGGTCTGGAGCTTCTTTCCTCTCATCTACGGTTCTGGTTTTTAAATAGATTCCCTGCTCAGGTGAGAAGTACCATATTAAGGCCACTAATCTGTTAACCCTAACCCAAACCAACCCTAACCCAAAACTGGGGCAGCATTTAAGGACTTGGCCTTTTTGTTTGAATTTTTTTTGAATTTTTTTTTTTTTTGGTATTGTGTTTGTCTGTGTTAGTGACATACTTTTCATTCAGTTCTGAGCGTGCAGATTGGAGGTCTCTGTCCATACAGAAATCCCTTATCTCCAGTTACAGACCAGTACTTTTCTGTTTGACATTCCTGTTCAGTGGTTGATGCCAGTCCTCCTGGCGGCCAGCGTGGTGCTGCTCAAAACAGAGAAGCAAGCGCTAGGGTGTGAGGAGTCCTGTGCAGATTCAGCCTTTCTCCACCATGGAGATGGTTACCCTTGATGGGATTGCATGTTGAATGTTGCAAGAAGAAAACTTTAAAGTGAGTTAGTGGGGAAGGAATGGGAAATGCCTGTAAAGAAAGTGCAGTAGGGAGCTGAGGAAGAAGAGAAAATGCAGTAACATAGGTGAGTGGTTTAGACAAGAGCATGAACATAAAGAACGTGGAAAGAGGTGGAAAGGACAGGTGTTGTCTGAGGACATTAGCAGACCACGCTGGATAGAAAGTTCCCATTTGGTACAGAAGTTGGTGAGCATGTTAGAAGAGGTGCCTATCATCTCTTGAGAGGCAGTGCCATGAGGTGGTGGTCTTAGTTGCTGCATTTTATAGTAACATTTTTGTAGATGGAGCAAGCTGAGCAGCCAGAGCAGGATCTTGGAGCAGGTGGGGAGTGCTTGATGGACCAGAAGGAGATGGAGAGGAAAGAAGAAGTTTTGAAACTCCAGATCTAAGACACACCATCTCCCAAATGTGGTGTTGAGCAATCTACTTCTCACTGCTTTCACCTTCAGAGAGAACAGTGAATATAAACAGCACAAGTTACTGATTTTGTGACAATCTGGAGCATCTGGTTTGAGCCTGAAGAAATTGTTATTACACATGACTTGTGTAGATGCTCTCCTAATGAGTCCTAACAGCTTTAGCCCACCAACAATATCATATAGGCAAGCAAGGAGGTTAACAACAGGCAATATCCTTGACTGAGGTGATTTAAGTGAGAAAAAAAACTTTTTGACATTCTGAAAGAATGAAATGTCTGTGCAGAGATGCTGTCGGGGAGCTGCAGCTGTTCGCTGCCAGGGTACTGCTGGCAGAGCAGTGGGATTCCTTGCCTTGCAACCCCAGTGGCTGGCAGCCTGAGCCCAGTGCCTGTGTGAAGTATGTGGGGCTTACATCCTTAAATAGAAACTTAAAGGAGGGTTCTTTTGCATGGAAAGAGGGTCTTCCTGGTTTTGGCTAAGTGTACAGCATGGTTTTTAAGAAGAAGAAAAAAAAGGAAAGAATACCAAATAAAAAGTAATGAAAAGAGAGAGAAAGAAGGAAGGAAGGAAACAACCAGAGTTTTCAGTTGAAGTACTGAGCACTCATCCTTGTGTTTTGTTTCCTTCAGGCAGGAACAAGAACTGTCTCTGTGTTTTTTCTAGGCCATTCAGGAAGTGTTACAGAGCAATAATAGCCCAGTTATCTAATAGTCAAAGTTTATTTAGGCTTTCACTGCTTCCCCTGCCCACTAGAGCCCTCCCCCTCATTCCCCCCCCCTCCCCCCCCGCAATTTGCTGGGCTGCTTCTAGACTGAGCTCAATTTGACAGCCAAATGGGGGAGGGAAGCTGTTGCCAGAATGTCATTTCCATTACACTCACACATATTTTCATCTGGAAACTTTTTTTTCCCCCTACATTCAACAATAACAACAGGGGGGAAAAAAACCTATGGCAATAAAGCATCCCGTTTATCTTCTCGTCAGTACTTGGGGGACTCACCTACATGAGACCTCCAAAGCGTTACGTGCCTGCTTTAATCCAGAAGCACTGATCATTTGATGCAAAATTGTTTGAAAAAGAAGTCTTCACTGTTAGGGCAGCCCAGAAGTTACAGATATTAAATGCTTATTGTACTTTTATGTATTTCATGAACAAGAGGATCAGATAAGAGCATTTCTTTATTAATCATTGCAAAACCCCTTATCTTTTCCTTCCTTTCCTCTGCTTTGAAGCATGCTGGAAATATTGTGATAAATTTAGATTAAGCCATGGATGATAAACCCAAAGGGTGTTTTGGTTGGTGTGTTTGCTTAGAAATTGTCATTCAAATGTTTCTGATGCTCAGAAGGAATAGTACATTGGGAAAATAGCTGCTGTGAACTGTGCCATACAGTAATATATGCAGAGACACTGCACTGAGGGGAAAAAGCAAACATTCAATTATTTTGCCAACTTCTCTTCTGACTCTGCTTATTGAACTGGCAGGATGCATGGATCTGAGACAGCAAAGACCAGAAGTAATTTCAAGCTGGTTAGCCCCCAGCCCTTCTTTTTTCCAAGGCTATTGCATGCAATATCATACACAATACTGAGAAGACCCTCAGTTCATTAAAGCATGGTGCTAATAATGCCAAGGTTGCAGGTTCGATCCCCATATGGGCCATTCACCTAAGAGGTGGACTCATTGATCCTTGTGGGTCCCTTCCAACTCAGAATATTCTATGATTCTCTAGGTTTATTTTTCAGGAGTGAGACTTAAAATCTCACGTCAAAAATCTGACTTTGATCATTTTGTCATGATCATTTTGAAATCTTAGCACACTGAGAATTTGAGCCTTGGTTGGCAGATGATGCTTACCTGCTTACCTGCCAGTGGGCAGTTCTCAGACAAGGCTACTCCCTTCCCAAGGTAGTTCCCTTGTTTCGAGGCTATGAGCTGCTAAAACACATGTATGACTAGCCACAAAACATGCAGAAAATTTCAGTGCTATTTCCAAGTGAATTGCCAGGTCTTTTTAACTTTAAAAATAAAATCTGAGGGTGTTATTTTGTTACGGTAATGCTATATTATAGAGCAAATTATAGTAAAGTGGGACACCTATGAGCATGCGATATTTACAGTAAAGTCAAGTAAGTACATTATAGCATGAGTTACCCCTGTTATTACCACATCATCTGGCACTTGAAAGAAACATTCTCTTATGTGACATGTGAAAGAAAAGATCCAGTCCACTCCTTTATGCTAAATCAGAGTCTTTGCAGAGCTACAGTTTCAACTCCTCCTCTGAAATGCTGAAGTTTATTGCTGTATTTGCTTTATCCTGTGAAAGGACTTCTTAGCAAGTCAAATATTTAAAGTCTTCTAGTTCTTTCGCTTTCTGTAGAGCCACTTGTTTGGAAGTTTAAATTGCATTTCTGAGCTCTCTTAAAAACCCAAAAAGGCATGGGATTGCACCGTTTGTTTTGCAGTGTTTCTAATAAAAGTAGTAATCACCCTGTGGCATTACTCAAGCCAAAGAATTAGTTGTGTACGAAAAAAAGCAGTACACACAGAATTATCTTTTTAAAGTTTGTTCCTCTGCAGTTTTTGTTGAATATTGTTAAGGTCAAGATAATCAACTGCAAAGTTTTACCAAGGGTTTTTCTCCTGGATTACCATATCCTGGCCCCAAAGTGGGACTGCTGCATCCAAACATTCAGGCTGGTGGAGGTCTTGTGGTGGGCACAGACATGCTCCCAGCAAAGGGGAGTGCTGGTGCAAGGCTGCTGCAGGCTGTGTTATTGACGGCCATCTGTGCTGCCAGCCTGCTTGTGCACTGGTGTGTGCTAGGTTTAGCCTCATCCCAGTGATGCTGACTCGTCTGGTTGTGTGTGCACTGGCATGACTTGGTGGATTGTTCCTGTTTGCCCTGGCTAGGTTTGGAACAGAAAACATTAAGGCATATCCTCCATAAAAGCAAGCATATGTGTTTGAACCAGACTGTGTTGATAATGTATATTGTGCACTCCAAGCTCACAGCTCCTGAGTGATCTCAAGGCCCTTTGTGGACTTGTGCATCTGCAGTTGACAGCTGCAAGCAGAAATGGCATTTAATGTGGCCCTACCACCTGCACTCTACCCACTTAATTCCCAGTGGAACCTGCAGCTTGCGTTCCTGACCCCCAAGCCACTACCAACCACCAGCTGCCCTCAGCTCTTGGTCCAGCCATCCGCATGGGGTTTGCACTGCTCTCTTGTTCCCGGGCCTGTGGCGAGGAGCCCTCAGTTCCTGGTCCATTCCAGCAGCACACTGAAGGCTTGAGGGAGGATATTGTAGTCAGTGCAAAGGAAGACTGAAAAGCTCCTCATCTCCTTGTCTACTATTTAAAATATATCAATGGGTTATTATTTATATTATAGGGTATTATTTATTTATAGAAAAGCTGCTTCAGAAGTTTGCCAGTTTAGTTTCATTATCCCCTTCTGCGGATACAGTTGCAGTAGGCCTGTAATGTGCTAATGGGAGAGAATGAAAGCTATTTCCAGTAGCATACTGGGAATTCTGAAGCAGGTCTTCTGGAGATTATGAAGGACAGTGATTGGTAGGATGGGAATTGAGACTTCCTTAGCATCCCTTTGGGATAACCGATGGGACTAGGGTTGGCGTTCAAATATGAAGTAGGTAATTCAGCCAACCTGTAGGTAAGCCACTTGAAAAATTGTGAATGAGACAAATCACAGGATCTACTTTTTGTCAGAAACTTTATGGTTGAAGAGGAAGTGAAAGACCTGAGTTATCCACGTTGAGGCAAATGGGCAGGAGAAACAGTTATGTGATCTTTGAACCCCAGATTTGCATTCATGTTGTACAATAGGTTTGTTTCTTCAAAACTGGGTGCAGGATGAGGAGCTGGATGTTTTGGCCTGTAAAACTTTTGTAATTGCATGAGTGAACGCATGCACCAGCTCTTAGTGTATGTATGTGCTCATGTCAACCATGGAAGTCTGCAAAACTCTGCTAGAAAAATAGCATTTATTTTTTGTGTTTTGTTTTTTTAAATACTAAAATGCCCAAATAATGCTGTTGACTGCTGCCATGGTTCAACACTAATTAGATTAGTATTTCCTTAAAATGTTTTGAAGAGGCTTTATGGGAGATATCAGGGGAAAGGACTGAAAAAGAGCTTTGCCTTCCCCATATGTGCTGCAAGTGAGTGTGAAGTGTGCTTGTGGCCAGGAAGAAGCTTATTTTATGTCCTGTGGGGGTCTTCTGGCCTGTGGGATTGAAGGAGGAGAGGAGTTAGGCAGCACCACTCCCAGGGTGGCCTGTCCCCCAGTTTGTCACTGTACCCAAAACCTGAGTGTATTGCTGAGTGGAGACTTCATCAGTCTTAAAAAGATATGTGTAAGCCATCTGTTAATTAAACTCTTAGTGTTAAGTGTTTTGGAAGCTAAAATGGATGTGAAGGCATGCAAAAAAAGCCTACTTGGATTTGCAGGATGTGAGAAACAGGGTCCTTGAACCTCTTCTTACTCCTCTATAGCTCCAAAACTATCTGAAGCACCAGTAATAGAACCACTACAGTTACAATTGCCAGTGTTACTCTTAGAGCTAGTCTTGGCTTTTCTTAAGTGCATCCCGTTGCTATAGTGAATCCTCTTGTGCTCATAAGTCATGCCTTAGGACTCTAACAGATGCCTTCTCTGTGTACCCAAGGAGAATAAGATGAGAGACATATTTTAACATTCAAATGCAAACCCTGTCATGTATTAAGTATGTTTCTTCAGTTAATGAGAGAACATGCTGTCCACAAGGCTCCCAGAGATGCTGCACATTGAACAGCTTTCCACGTTGTGAGAGAAAAACTTAATTCCTGAGGCTGAGTCCCAGGGGAATACGTCTGGTGATAACATTTATTCCTTGGAATGTCTGTTTCTGTGCAGATGGCAGTTGCTATTGATGGAAAAAATATACTGGTACGGTATCAAACTGCACACCCACTTAGGACATAATTCATCCTGTCTATTACACAAGAATATTGTTAAGTTTAAGATGTCTCCTGGAAATGGCAGCCTTTAGACTTCAGGGAAGGTTTGGATTAATTTTGCTGGACTAGATGCAATGATTGAAATGATGTAAGATTCATGTATTCTTTTCACTGTGGTCAAGTTATATTAACAACAGCCATCACGAATTCTCAGCTCATTGTTTAGAGAACATAATTAAATTCTTAATAAAGATTTCTAATTGAAGTACTATTGAACTGCATACAAGTTCTATTTCCAGGCAAAAACTTTGTGATATAACCAATTTAGTGCCATACGCTATATTGAACTGCAAAAGAAAGATATCCAGCACAATATTGACAAGGTATGTTAGATGACATATGTGTTGCTGCTCTTTCATACGGTACTTGTCCTGTGCATTTGTTTCATAGACAATAAAGTTGTAAGACCATTGACAGATGTTTACTTTTGTTCATCTGCTCAGAGCATTTAAAATACCCTTAAAACAAAATTTTTCATGGAAATCTTATGTGGCAATAGCTCATCAGATGGAAAGTCTGGATTCTGTAATGTTCGCTTAATATAAGTAAACCCACTTTATTTACAGCGTGTCTCGGATGACATTTGCCAGCACAGAACCCTTTCTGATGAACGAACTGGGTGTCATTCCACTTGCCAAATGAATCTTTTATTTTCATTTCATGGTCACCGGAATCTCTTCTTATAGCAATTGCATCCTAGCTGTGGGTTATGAAATACAGAGTAGAAAATGGTTCTGTACTTTAACAAACTGATGGGAATTTAATTGTTGAGTCTAATCTTGTCCTTGTTTTAAGTCAGCAGGAGATAAACTTGCAAAGTAAGGGCACAAATGGACACTTAAAAGTTTCTTAGGTGATAAACACTCTTTACTTTCTTTGATTTCAGAGGGAGCTCTGAGTCCAGAGCTTACAAACCTTATCATCTATAGTTCATTTCATTTACTTACTTATGGGCAGAGAACTATTTGAACTTCCAAGCCAGCTGAATAAGAGCTTTCGCAGCTGTCAAGTAGAACATAAATTGCTTGAATAGTCCCTGAAAATTTGTTCAGCAAAGTTCCCTTTTCTTTCTATAACCTCCTTGTCTTTTTATCATCCATCAGCCAATTACAAATGTCACCAAATAGGTTGGATGTCGAGGATTTTTATTCGCTTCCTTAACAAAAGAAAAGAATTATATTTTGGTATAAGACCTGAGATCAGTTCTTCATATTGGTTCTCTGTCTACTTTGATTCCATATGTAAACAGCCAGCATAACTCAAATTGCAACCCTTATGATTAGGCAATTACCTGACAGTAGTATTTTTAAATGTTATTGGTGCTCTTTGATTCACTCGATTGTCATCACTTGCCATAATTGCATTTCTTTTCTCTTTATTTACTGTCTATCACGTGTCTGTGTAATGTGCTTTGCCATGTGCCTTGCAAAAATACTTCTTTCTAGAAAACTTTCTGCAAGTGCAACACTGCAAAGACCATCATGAGGATGCTGCATTTTGGATGATTTTAGTGATCTTAGTGCATTAAGTTACTTACTGTTCAATGCATTCTTGCCTTGGATTTGCAGGCACTGAAAGTAGTGACAAGAGCATAATGTTATCCCCTCCCACACAATAAACCCCCAACTGACCAGAAGTTCCTGAAGAGAAGGACCTACAGACAGACCAGCAAAAGGCATTGCACATGCCAGTCGTAGGGAGATTCTTCTCATGCTCCTACAAAACAAGGCTTTCATCTTAGTGGGGTTTCCCCTTCACGGTTGTTAATGAGATTAACATTTTTTCTTTAATTAAAATCCCACCTACTTACTTGGGGATCTGGTACTAAAGTGCTACTGAAGTGAATGGATGGGCTCCTGCCTAATGCCACAGGATCTGATGGAGCCCATCACCAGAACCAGCAACAGGAGAGGGTCCAATGTCGGATGTACATCTCAGCATTCAAGAGACTTTCAAGGGTAACTGAGGGAGAATTCCCAACCAGGCATCCAACCTTCTGACAGCTCTTAACTTTGTGTCTCTTCTCCTCCCCCCTCTCACTGGCCTAAGTATCAAACTGTCAAGGACAACACTGGGCTCTTCCAGCCCCTGAAGTAGTCAACAGGGAATAAAACCTTCTGTCTGCCTCCAGCTGGGCCATGCAGCTGGAGTGACTTTGAAGCCAGTGGAATTTCTTTTCTTTTGTTTTAAGTTAGTCTGTGTGAAAGAGGGCTGGAATTCTAGAAAAGTGAAATGCATCTTATTAAGTGTGAGATTAAAACTGGTTTTGAAAACATTAAAAGAATCTTTTGGTGTCTGATCTTTATTAAAAATACTTTGTTCAAGCCCATGTTTTATTAAAAACAATTAAATTAGCATGTTCAGTATCTTGGAATTAAATGCATGCTTTTCATTTGAAGAGCTGTATTCATTTGCCTACAAAATTTCCATTTCCATGTTCATGCAGAAAGAGAAGCATCAAGGAAAGAGTACCTTCTCTTTCTAGAGTGCTACCCTTAGCTAAGGCTCACCAGATGCAGTTAGTAGGGAAACTATCAGCGACAGAATGTGTTAGTCTGACAGCCGTCCAAATAGGGTGTTTAGGTTTTTCTTTTTATAAAAATTAAAAGACGTTTCCTTTTAACTGCCTTGAACTGGTATTTCTGCTACTACACTTCTTTCTTATAAGGTTAGAGGAATTTGTTGTTAGTGTGGTTTGGGTTTTTTACCTGTCAACCAGCAGCAGAAATTGATATATACGTCATAGACTTTTCTGGGCTAGAAGCATCTCTTATCATACAGAATAACATAAACCTTAACTGTATCCAGTTGCTCCTGAAAGTGTTACTTCAGTTTTATCTTCCCTTCTCAGTGTTACTTTTGAGCACCAAGGACTCTGTGAGTGGTAGAATTAAAGGAACTTCTTTCTCTGTTGGTGTTTCCTGTGTCTCCTGGGTATTATACTTCATCATGGTAATCCCATTTGCCTTCCCTGTTTGGTTCTCATGATCTTTTCCTCCTCCACTTCTGGTCTTCCCTTCCATGAACTGTAGCTTGCAGCTGGGTAGGAGTTGGTTTGTTCAACTTGCCCAGTGGTGGAGGAATAGTAGAGCCAACTTTATGCTGGTGCCCAGGGAAGGAGAGGTTAAAGTTTTGACCCAAACAGCTCCAAAGTCATTGGAAATTTTTTCTGTTCTGGCTCCCTAGAGCCATTGCTCACTAATCAGAGGTCTAGGAGGAGAACTGAAAGATTGTCATGTGCTTTTTTTAAAGCCCATATGTTTATATATTTTGTTATTACAGTAATGGAAGAAGTTATATATGAGGTCACATGCAGCCAGGCCTGCACTTGTGTTTGGTCTGCATGAGTGACTTTGAGTGAAGACTGGTTTCTGCATTGTCTTCACTACTATTTTCCTTGTTCTGGGCAAGATAGAGGCAAGTAAACAAAAGTATCATATTCTCAAGTGCTCTGTGGTTTTGAGTGCCTTATTGGCTGAGTGCTGAGATGGAGATGCTGAGGGCTGTTGCTTTCAGGTGCTCTTTTGCATTCCTCAGACTGTGACTGATGTTTTTGCAAACAGGCACCTTGGAAAATAGAAAAAACAGATGCCACAAGTTGGGTGCCAAAAATGAAACCACTCAGACAGTGATTGCGGTTGAGCAGAAAACTTGTAGCTAAAGATCTTGGAAATTGCTTCAGGTTCAATTGTCACTGACTTTTCAAACCGATGCAAATCAGAGTACGTGTGTTTATCTGTTCCTGGAAAGAAAAGTTTGCCACAGCTGAAAAAGTGATCTCTTGGTTTTGTTTTTCTTCTGGACAGTTTCTTTACAAACAAACCAACCAACAAAAACTTCAGCTACACAGGTTTTTATAGTAATATAAGGTCTTCTTTCTTAAGATTATTTTCTAAATGCCAATATCTGATAAACTGGAAATCTGAAACAGCAAGAAAATCCTTGGGCAAATAAGCAGCTCTTTTTCATATTTATCTAGCAACTTTGATTTTATTTTGATTTTTTTTTTGCTTTTGAGCTTTCTGGTGAGTTTGTATGTGTAGAGGACAGTGCAAAGAACAGTCAATATTTATTCTAGTTAACTGATAAATAACTGGGTGATTCAGGGAAGTTTAGTCAGAATACCCTTGTCATGGTCATTGCTGACGTCTACAAGTTTATTGCTCATTAGGTTTTTGCAGGAGTCTGTAATAAAACCCCTAAACATAGCCGAGCTCTGAGTGTAGGGGCTGGGTGCATAGTGCATGTGGAGAGAGTTTGCGATTGCAGAAACAGAGGGATGTGATCGGTGGTTTGCAATTAAGCTTAACCCCCAGCACTTCCATTCGCCAGAAAGGATTAATTGTTTATAAACTGCTCTGCTTTGCAATGACTGGGCACATAACATCGTAACTTTTTAATTCTTCATCTAAAAGGCTCCCCCCTCCCTTTTGTATGGGTTATTCTCTGTGCAGGCATGCGAGCAGAAAAGGTGGCATATTTGGTATTTTTACTTAGTATGCGCACCCTTTGCAAAAGGAAGTTTGGGAAATATTAGTGGAGCTTTTCTTTTTAAGTAGCTGAAGCTCTTCAACCAAGCTTTAATGGCTCCCTCACCACCACCACTGCAATCGCTTCCAGCCCTTTCCAGTTATCACCAGCAGCCAGTACAGTACGGTCTGCTAGAGAAGTTGTTGCCATCTGAAAAGTCTCCCTCTCTGAAGCTGCTCTGATTTCAACCAGCTGAGCTTTTAGACCTTTGTAGACCATCAGAAAGCCAAACGGGTCTCTGAAAAAGCAGAAAAATTAATCATAATGGAAGCTTTTGGGCTGTGTATTGAAACAATATAATACAGTGCTAGAAGCTGGAATGGCCTCATTAGAATAAATCCATGGCTGGAATAAAGCTGCCAACAACTTTGGTGTGTAAGTTAAAGATGTGTGCCAGATGATGTATGCTTAGAGTCTCTCTCCTCTGAAAGTATTCATGGTTCATACAATTGAAAAATAAATCTATGGCTTTTTAGTACAGAGTGCTCTGGCTAATATTTCTATTTGTAGTATATTGCTCAGCTTCTCAATAGCTCTGCATTTGGCAAAGGAAAATGTGATCCTGTTATTGAAAAATGGTCCTGGTCCACTCAGATTGATAAGCCCTAATTTGTAAAAATCTCATTGAAATACTCCTATGATTTTTTTGAAAGTTTTTCCGTGTCTGAAGTAGAGGAGAAAATTGTAATACCCAGAATGACATCTCATTTCCTCATGAGAGTAAACAGTCATTCTTGTGACCACACCTTCTTCTCAGTCCTATTTATTACCTTCACATGTTCTTGATAAATACAAACCTCAATATCTGGCATGGGTTGGGTGAGGAGGTGTTTCGTTTTTAACAAAACTCTACAGGGCTACTAGGTGCTGTTAACAGAGCTAGTATCTCACCTTGCCTCATAGACGAGGGCCATCCAGCTTGGTTTGAGTTTGAAGAGACCCTAAAGATCATCTAGTTCCAATCCCCTGTGCCATGGGCAGGGACACCACCCACTAGATCAGGTTGCTCAGGGCCCCATCCAACCTAATCTTGAATGCTTCCACCACCCAGTCTACTATCAGTTTCAATCCTCTTTGTGAATGGTTTTGGAGACATCCATGTGCTCTCAGGCACCAGAGTCTGTTATGCTCTTGTTATGTTTGAGCACAACCATATGAAATGATGAATGTCCTCAGCATTGGCGCAGAGGCATGGCTACATCTTTCCCCTGAAATGTTTGAGATTTTAAATCTGCCAGCCATAACGTTCCTCCATTTAAAGTAAATTGAGTTTAAATAAAATTAAGAGCAGAGTTTCTTCACCAGCAATGTTCCTATCTGAAGGGGATTTAGAGTGAGGGGATTAAGTTGTGCAGTCTTTTGCACACGTGCAGCCTAGTCAAGGAGAAGTGTTGCTGTGGGATTAAAATTGTTAGCTCTCCAATAGAAGCTGATGTGGAGAGGCTGATTGGGGAGCTGGGTATGACTGTTTTCAAGAGGGAAGCCCATAGAATAGGGAGAAAATGCCCTGGGGAAGGCAAGAAATTGAAATAGTTTACAGTCTTGGTTTGTTCTCTTTATGCTTAAATTCGGAATGAAATTGTAATGATTTAAAAGGTTTTTCCTCAAACTTTTACGGAGTAATAGGCTAGAGCTGCTAGAGAAGCAAAACGTATGTATTTCCTAACGTATGCCAGAAGTACTTATCTGTGGTCCTTCAGAGAACATGACTTTATGCCGCAGACAGGAAGGCTGGTGCCGCTTGCCACACATTGCTCATCATGCAAGTGTCCTCATTTCTCCTTCCAGCTCTAAGCCTTAGGAACAACACTGAAATTTTATCCAAATATACTACTAGTGAGTAAAGAAGCATTCCTGGAAAACCACTCACTGCCTATAAAATGTCACCTGACTTAATTCATCTGGTGAGGCATTTTCATAAAGATTAATGAATACACTCAAAGATGAGTTTGGCAGGGGATTCAAAACCCTGGAGAGATGGAGGGAAGGAATAGGACTCTGCTGGTTCCTGAGAGGTGGTGAGAAGAAAGAGTATCCACATCTGCGTTTCTCAATGAAGGCTTTAATGTTGCTATTGCACCATGTCCCTGACATGATCATGAGAATTGCAGTTGCGTGCTATGGCTAAACCAAGTTATTAGAGCACAGGGGGCATTTTCTATTTCTCTTTTAGAGCACAGCAGGTGCTTTCTTTCACCTTGAGACTTTGACACCCTCAGATTGGGCTTCTAGCATGCCTTGTACAAGACTGACTTTTAGCTTATCCTACAGAGTAGGGGAAGGAGTTCATTTAGATTTTAGGGTAAGGTCTCATGTGTGTCCTGTCCTTTAAATGCTCCTCTTGACTCTGGGTGGCAAGGAGAAGCTACCCTGGATTCCTTCTGCCAGCCTCTTCACTATTCATTCTCAGTCAATATTCATCTGAGCTACAAAGCTTCCATCATTTTCCTATACAAATATTTGGCCAATTATGTTATCTCTCTTGCAGTGCCTATAGTCAAAGCCTTTTCTGTCCCTTTTCATAGTTGTAGAATAATAGCAAGAAAAACCAGTCCCCCCCTCTGGAAGCTGATTAGTAGAGACTGAGCCATCAGAGGTGATGTGTTTTCTTTGGTTTGCTGGAAATCCAGCAAGTATATATTACATTTCTAGGCATCCTTCCGTCTTGAGGGAACTGCTCATAATGCCACTTTTTTTGGGGGCTTGTGTGACAAGGAGGAAGGAAAAACTGCAATGTAAGAGTTTTTCCAGAGAACAGCAGTAACACGCACATCTGGTTTATTATGGTACTGTTTAGAAGGAGGAAATCAGAGGGCGTGGGGTTAGGTTTTGTTTGTGTTGCTTTTTTCTTTGGCTTCTCCCACCACACGCAGGCTCATCCCTTGCCACTTGAATTGACTGGACGCCTTCGGATTGTCCTTATGTTGCTAATGCACTGAGTGTTCAGCAGCTGCATTACTACCTACCACAACAGGGAAAAGCCTGGAGCCTTTTTTGTCCCAGATTTGTTATGCAGGGAAGTCTGAGGATATGGTCTTCCCATGTTCCAATATGGTATCAAGGTGCAAAATTATGAAGGTATTGGTATTTGCCTTATTTCTGCTGTTTGGCAGGAAATACAATGAGACTGGAGCTTCTGCATGAGGTAGTGTGCACTGTGTGGAGTCAGTGCTGTCATACATGATACACTTAAAAAGCCCAAAGGAGGACTGGGGTGGATATCCAGGTGTCCATGAATGGAAGAGACTTCTTTCCTTACCAGCACATCCGTTACCTGACCTGAGGCATGAACATGGACGTGCTCTTCAGAGGGATACCTGTCCCCACCTGGCTGCTGCAGAGATTTGTAGATGTCTTGGTGGCTTCCAAGGCCACAGAACATGGTCAGTGGCTTTTGTATTAAAAAGGAAATGCTATAAATTCTCTGTAGTTGATTGGGGCCATGCTGGTGGCCCATGAGGTAGGCTGAGGCAGGTGGCACTGTCTTCCAGTCCTGAAACCTGACTTTCCCTTGAGAAGAGGATTTTCTCTTTTATCCCTCCTTAGTGATGGGTATTTTTTTGGAGTTTGTTGTGTAATACCTCTGGCTTGCTGTTAAAGGTCAGGCTTTATGAAAAGCCACTGTACACACAATGGGCTTACTGACATGACGTTAAAATAAGGGAGGGCTGGTCCAGAGGCTTCTACACTGAAACCTGTGCTGACTTAAGTGTAGACCTCATTTTTTCCAGTAAAGTTACCATGAAGTCCACAAGATACTGCTCCTTATGCTTAAAGCACTGTAGAGGCTTCAGCCCTTTCTTTGAGCAGTAGGCACACTGCTGCTATTGAAGCCTAATGCACTAATACAGCAATCGCTTCCGCAGCTCGATCACACCTCGTTAAGGACTGACCTCCTCCTCTATTTTTTGAGGAGCGTCAGACCTCACAGCTTATGATGGTGATTTGCTTGGAGAATCGTGTGATACTTAATTTGTAGCCCATGCAGAAGTTCTCCCAAGTTGTAGGTCCCAAGCAGCAAAGAAACCTTCTTTTCTTGTCTAATAAATCCTGGAGACTGATTTGTCCAGAAAATTTTTCTTTTATGTCTCCTTTAGTTTTAAATTGAATTTTGATTACTTCAAAAACTTTGCATAGATGTACATTTCCATTTGTGGATCATGACATCATGGTCATGAGACTGCGCAATCTCAGCTGGGTTTTGCACACAGGAACTGTATCTGGTCGTACAGATGGTTTCAGCAAACAGTTTTATCAGAGATATCTTGTAAGAACATTTGTTGTAATTTGTCTATCTCTGTGTCGGTGGGTTTTTTTGGGTTTTTTTGCTTCCCAGCAAGATAAAAGAAGAGCTGATTTGATACATGAAAGGAATGTTGGTCCTAAACCAATTGTTTGTTATTTTCTCCAGGCCAGTATGAGAGAGAAAATACATTGGGTTAACAGCAGTTGACTGATCTGCAGTCTGTTTTTCTTCAGCATCCTCAAGGTCTCTGAACTTTGATCCGGTTCTTCTCGTTGAAAAAAAAGGATAACACCTGTGTCATAGAATTAAGCCTTTTGGCTCTTCTGATAAAGGGTCAAAGAAGAACAGAACATTTTTGTTTATAGTTAACGTTTCATTGCTCTTATGCTTTATCAGTGCTACTGAGTGAAGTATGAAGTATCTTGAAAGAGTGTAAGGGATTTGCTGCAGTAATAGACATATTTAAATAGAAAATTTGGGGGGGGGAATCAGCTATATGTGCAGATTTCATAGATGCTCTTTAAAATTGCTATTTTAAATTTATTTTCTGTTTGTAGTCTGTTTTTAGGATAACTGCTTTAAGAACAGATGTGTGAGTACATGAGTTTTGTGCTAAGCAATTATGAGGAAGGTAGCTTACGAAGAGTTTGAAGCTGAAACTCGTGACAGAGGTACATACTTGATGTGCTTCTTATAACTGGCTACTTCATAAGCAGAATTGTTGGACAGTTTGTGAATGTATATTTCCAGATTATTAGTATTTGAAGCTCAGGAAAGATGCTTAGCTTTTGCATATGAGTGTAACTTCATTGCTCAGCAAAGATTAAGGGCCTAATTCTGTTCTTCTGAAGTCATTGGGATCTTGGCTGCATATCAGATTATATGTATTTAAATACGTTACTGATGAGACTCTCAGAAGTTAATTCTGCCCTTGTTATTTAGCATGAGGGAGCTGGTTGTGCTTAGTATCATAATTCAAGCATCCAATAAAGGAGTCAAACTGACATGCCGCTATCTCCTAAAGGGAGCTCAGGTTTACTCTTTCACTGGATGCCATGTCATGACAAACTTAAACAGTCATGTAGCATATACTGTCAGTCCAGTCTAGACAGCAAATAAAATTATCAGGGACATAAATTATTTTATTCTTTGATAGAAGAATCAGTAGTTGTATTTAGTTGTAATAGCTGTATTAGAATTGTAGTTCTAAAATGGGTATAGTGGCTTTTATAGCTTAGGAAGCCTTTTCCTAACGACAAGCCTTTTCCTAAGCCTTTTCCTATAGCTCAAACTTTGAGAAAGGATGGAAACAATCTTTAAAGATTATTTTGTGCATGAAGATTTTCAAAATATTTTAATATTAAAGCATTTTCTCTCTGTTTTGAAATTCTATTGTTTACCAAAAAATAAGATAATCATCAATTTGTGGCAAAGAGGTTTTCTGGGAGAAACTGTCTAAAAATAAAATATAAGTAGATCTGCAACCCCAAAATTGTCACTAATCTGTCTGGGATCTAAGAGAGGTGCAGATCTCGTTCTGAGTAGATTTTGCAATTTAGGATAATTGTGCTGATAACTGCAGTCTTCTTGATTTAGAATTTCAATAGAATCTTCAAGTTTCTTTAACAAGCTTTAATAACAAAAATGTGAAACAGCTGGAAGCATGCTGTAGGTTCCTTTTAACTTATGTGGTCCCAAACCACTAAAGTGTAGTTGGAGAGCACAAAGAGGCATACTTTGTCCTCATACTACAGCATCTTACCTTTATACTGTCCCTAATCCTCTATGCTTTTTCTTGTTTCTTGTAGTTACATTTAATCCATCCGGCTTTCATATGAAGAGTATTAACATAAAAGACTTATCCAGTCTAGGAAACCAAACATATTAGAAAGCCTGTCCTACTCATTATCACTTTCAGAGCTTTCCAAAAAGTTATTTTATACTGAGTGGGGGGAAAAAAAGAGAGAAAGTATCCTGCAATTTTCATTAAGTTTAGGCAGGAAAGATTTCAGCTGAATTTCTAATACACAGGATGAGGAGAAAGCTGTTAAGATCCTCTGGGTACTGCAGAGTGAAGTGAAAGGCAGGAGAGTGGTAAAGGCAACTTCTGTTTTTCCTTGCAAATGAAAAGTCACATTTACCAACTTGGAAGTGTTTTGGAAAACTAAATGATGGCCTGTTCATCAATCCTAGAGCCATTTTGGAAGCTTTTTAATAGGCTGTGTAGTCTACTGCCTACAGGTAACTTTTGCATAACAACAGGATGTGAACTTTCTTTTCAAATATTCAGTGCCAGAAATGTACTTTTTTTTTTGATGTGATGGAAAAGTGCCTGTGTTTCTGGTTTTGAAGGTAATAATTGCAACCCTGCTAGAAATACTATGTCTGGGAGCACACATTTCAGCAAAGTTGCTTCTCTGCCTAAACTCTGGAATTCCAGGCAGATTTTGCAGTAAGTTATGGTTTGATAACCTCAGTTGGATGCTAGGCAGACGTGGCCATTTAGATGCTGTGCCCCCTTCCAGAAGCAGATATCTGCCTGAGCCCTGGTTCAGGCAGGTCAAATCCACGGAACCTGGGAGAGGATGGCAACTGGAAATGGCTTCTCTTCCTGGTCTAGCAGAAACTAGACTGTTGGCTTTCCATCTGTGGTTTGAGCCTGTCTAGTAGCAGAGCGGATGCTATGAAGAGGCTTGATTGTCATGGTACAGGAGGGATTTGAGTAATTCAGCTTGTTCCCAATTTTCTAATTTCATGATGCTCTTCTTTTGTAAGTGATGATACACACTAAGCAGTGACTGTAAACTGATTACTGCAATGTTAGTTTGACAATCAGTTTGACAGCGGGATTTCTTTCCAGTTGTTAGGCACTGAAGCCTCACTGACAGAAGACAATGTGCCTTATTTGATCATGTAGGGGTTGCCAGCATATAAAGGCTGTCCATCAGGTGACCCGTCCGTCAAGACCAGCAGAAATGGTTGTGTTTGGATTTATCTCAGCATCAGATGTGATGCTTGCAGTAGCTGCCTCCTTGACTTTGTGGAGGAAAGGCTCAGAGGAGTTGCAGCCATGGTGTGAAGGGGTGCAATTGTCCCGAGGCGTCTCCTTCCAAGCCCCAGATGGAAGTGTGTCTCCTTCTAATTCATCTGAGCCCTGGGGCACATCCCTGGCTCTGCAAGTCACCAACTTGGTAGGTTACTAAAACAGGCCTTACCCTTTCTGATTGAGCAGTTTAACTGAATTAACAATAGCTGTGTGGAGGGTAGCTCCAGCAGCTGTGTTTTAAAGCAACATGGAATCCTATAGCCTAGGCTCTTTTGATGCAGACCATGCTTGTATTCTTTGTTTAGATATCTTGTTATAGGGCTTCTGGTTTTAATTTGTGCTATTCTGAGGACACACGGATGAAAAACTGGAAGTATAAACACGTCTTCTTGGTGTCCTTGAGTCAACCTGTTAGAAAACAGGAGAAAAATCTTCTCCTGACTGATAATTTACAAGAAGGTATAGAGCCTGCAGTGCAAAAGTTCCATGCTTTTCTGGTACCCAACCATATTCAATTCATTTTATCATGATTTTAGTTTCTTTAGCGCTAGCAAGTATTCCGCTCTACATTTTTCTCAGCAGACAATAAAATCAAATACTTGAGTTTGGTATTGAAACCCAATTTCTGTACTCACATTCATCATGTGAAAGATAATTTGAGCTCAGCCATGAACATTTCACATCTACACTGGCTTTTTATGAAGACAGACAACACAGTTACCCACAGTCAATTTTTCTTATTAAGACAGAAGAGGGGGGAAGTTCATTTCTCACTAGTGTAATTCTGAGGTTTTCTTTTAACAATAAAAGAAGCCAGGCGAAAGCACAGGAATGTTTACCTCAGAAAAAAAAGTTTAGCGGGAAATTGAGCTTTGATTCATGACAGAAAGAGGAAGAAAATTATGTAGATGTTTGCTTCTTTGGGTGTCACATAGGGCTGTGTTGTTTATTGTCCTGCTGACTGTTTAAATGCAATGTTCCAATAACACAGGGAACACCAATTTCTCTCTAATAAGGTGAAGAGACCATTATAAGATGGTCTCTCAGTCATCTCTAAGTCCAGCATGTTGCCACTGGAAATTATCATTGCAAATACTAATTAAAGCATTCTCGCTGGGCATCTCTCTTAGCCTTTTTGAGCAAGCCACAGCCAAAACCTTGCTGACTTTAACCTGTGCTCAGAGGTAGGATGTGAGCAGGCTTCGTCAGGGAGAGAAAGCAGTATTAGGAGTAACAGAAGATCTTCATAGCCAGGTTCTCTCTCTGTTTGCCACCTGAGAAGACAATATTATTTAATGCTCTACCCAGCAGTGACCAAACTGTATTTTATTGTGCCAAATTAATCTTGCCCAGGATTTAGAAAACAACTAAGAAACTACAATCAGCCATATCTAGCATCTTAATAAAGCAAGGACAATTTCTGTAGGAGAGAGGGGACAGGCATGGTAGAAGATAAAGCCTTGCATTCAAAGCTTTGGCTGTTCAGACATGACTGTGAAGAACTGATTTATACCTCTCTGCCTGAACAGTGCAGATCAGCTAGAAGAAATAGAAAGGTGGAAGGCAGACCTGTTCCACCCGAGATAAAAATGTCCATCAGTCAATTTGGTGGGAGAATCTCTTCTCTGACATAACTGTCCTCCATGTGGGGAGGTTTGGGGTTTTTTTTCTGAAACATCTGGTTCACTCAAGGCAAGGGAAGATCTCATTGTTTACACAGAGCGATTCATATTGCGAACACTGGCACTTTATAATAGTAGCACTCCCTTGTAGTATGTTGTTCATGGAAAGGCTTTCTTTCTGGCATGAAATAAAAGGGAAAACTGTGAGAAACAGCTAATTATTGAAAGAATATTAATAAAGGAAGGACAGCTTGGACCCACTCACTAGGCTAGATTGCTAAACTGAAAAAATGGAGCTGAATGTCTTTTTTTGAAGTGCACTGTCGTTGCTAGTCACGAACTCCTATGGAGTTCAAACGGTACAAATCCTGTTATTTCAGGTGGTTGTGTAAACTGCTTAGTTTCTGTGTAATTCTGCCACTCCTGGTAAACACAAGGCAGAGAGTAAAATGGGAATAACCACCACTTGTACTCAGATCTTCCCTGATGAAATTCTGCTTTTATTTGAGATCTAACGTGAATGGTTTTGTTAGAAAAAAGGTATAAAATAAAGCTACCTTTTTTCTCCCCTATTCCCACCAGACAGACCCGTGAGGTCCTGAAGCAAGTCACCGGCCCGCAGGATGAACTGTTTAGGAGCTAATAAAAATATTTAAAGACTGTGTAAATATACAGAACATCAGTACATAAACCCCTCCTGGTAACTAGATACTGACTTTGTGTTCACTCCACAAATGACTGAAAATGAGGCATCTGCCTGTAATAGAAAAAGAAGAGGTAGAGAGAATTTTTCATTCCCTTCTCTCCCATGGAAATTAAGATGCTCTCGCTAGGTCACTGTCACGCTTTTGACTGCCACCAAACTCCTGTCCCATGTTACTGTGTACCGCTGTGTTGCATTTTAGCTGAAAGGCCAGGCTCTGTCAGGTCAGTCAGAGCCGTGCTCCACAGAGGTGTGTCCTTTGCCTTTCGCAGTTAATGGATCATGAATAATTTGCATTTTTAAAGGTATTTTCATTAGTAGGACAGGTGTTATTGCAGATGTATTCATGTGCTGGCACCAACAGTGAGCTCTGATAATTAGCTAAAAAGAAAAGAAAGGTTGCAAAAAATTTGTTCCCTTCTCCAATTCCAAGAACAGATTTCTCAGTTTTTGGTTTCAGTGATTTTCCATCCATAAAATATATTTTGAAAGCAGAAAGGATGGGGAAGCAGACAGGATTATTCCAGTGCTGAGAAGGGGGAAAAAAAAAAATCTTTCCACAGCTCATGCAAAGACCCTTCTGTTTGCAAACACAGGCTCAGCTGTGTATCTTTGAGGGGAAGAATAGGAGGTGATCTCAATTTTAAAAAGGAAGGTGGGGTAGTATGAACACACTGTCTACTGGTTAACGGTTGTTCTCTTCTTTACAAATAATAAGCTGCAAAGCAAGAAGGGACAGGTACAAGAAAAATAGTTGGGAGCTCTTGCTTTTTCCCAGATGAGTCAGTCTAAATTGGAATATTACCTTTGTCATTTATGCAGATAATCAAGAAAAAGAGTGACGATTTAAAGAAATACTCCAAAGTTCACATGTCAATCAACCTTACTTTGAAACCTGCTTCACACTGCCCGTTCTCGTGTTCCCTAGTACAGCTTTTGCACTGCAATAAAAGCTTATGTTGCCTATGGTCTTAAGCTCTGCCAGGGGAGGTTTAGGTTGCATGTTAGGAAGAAATTCTTTACAGAGAGGGTAATCAGACATTGGAATGGTCTGCCGAGGGAAGTGGTGGATTCTCTGTCCCTGGAGGTATTTAAGAAGAGATTGGATGTGGCACTTAGTGCCACAGTCTAGTAACTGTGGTAGTAGTGGATCAAGGGTTGGACTTGATGATCTCGGAGGTCCCTTCCAACCCTTATGATTCTAATTATTAAAGGCAGTCCTGGAACTTGGCCATAAAACATGAATCTGGATGAGCACTGCCTTGTATGTTTTAGGCTATGGCCAGAGACCCTGTCACCAGGAACACTTGAGCATCTGTAGGGAAAACCCCTCCAATGTTCTTGCCAGTGCTGAAGGCAGGAACATGATGTGAAATGCTGGGCTGAATTGCTGGTAGCTTCAAGGGGGTAGTTTCCCATGGCAGGAATTCAGGGATATGTATTTGCTTCAGAGCATAGGTTGTTCATGTTACTTGCTGTGGACTGTGTTCTACCCCGCGTCTTTACCTCTGTAAGTCAGAAGACAGTGTTAAATGAGGGCAGAATTTGGTTTAATAACTCCAAGCATGTGGCCTGTGGTACCTCCCTCAGTCAGAGGGAGTATTAAGGAAATTATTTTATACAGAGCATTTCCAATTTTGTCGTTGTAGTACTGGAAATTAAGAAGGGGACTGTATCATAGTCTGCAGGAAAATTCATATTCTACTTGGTGTAATGTCAGCTATGCATGTGTACATTGAAGCCCCTTTAACAATTAGCAGCTTTGATCTGCTATGCAAATCAGCCCCACATGCTATAATTTGCTCTGTTTCTGGGGGAGAACAGAGATGCATGGTGATTATGTGCAAGAACTCTGCAGGATTTCTACACTGTTATTCTCTTCTTGCCTTGCCTCCACATCCTGGCAGACAACGCCCTGGAGAGAAAGGACATCAGAGTAGTGGACATGGAGGTGGCAAGGTGTTGGTATCCCCAGGGGCACCTAAATGGCTCTAGCATGTATTTCAGAGAGCTGAAGAAGCAATAACTTGCACTGACTTAGACTTCCTCAGACTCTGGCAAAAAGTGGACCAAAGTGACCTTTGTTTCTTCATAGTAAAACATTGTGTCATGCCAAATACTATGACTAATTCCCATTTGGCCTCATATCATCTGCCTGTGAGTTGTACATGAATGGTACCAGCAGCAATAAAATCTTGGGTAATACCTGATATGTGACTCCCTTGTCCCTCTCCGGGCATAATTCTGATTCCTAATGAGATGTGACGTATTTATTGAGGATAGGTTTGTCCTATCAAATTCCCAATGCTGCCCTGGATAGCAGCCAGCAAGGGCAGAGGAGGAGTGTACCTGTGGGCTGGGATAGCTGACACCATCCTGTGTCCCAGCTGGTTTTGTTACCCTACTTTCCTCTGATCTGCCAATATGTAAAAAACAGACTTGAGTGGGTGACAGATCCAGTGAAAAGTCCATGTCCCATGTGGATGCCTGGATGTTTCTCCTGCGTGTAATGTTTTGCTGCTTGGTGTTTGGATTTTTTTGTTCACAGCCCAGAAGCTGACTCAGTGGCCACGCAAACCCTGGCCCGAGTTAGGTGGTGCTGGCAAGCAGCTGACTGCACCTACTCTGTCTGTTTGCCACCCCCTCCTCTTTTCTCTTTCCAAATCACATGTACATAACTCAGTAGGTGAATTTAATTTATTATTGTTATTATTATTATTGATTTAATGCAACTGGATGACGTGCTGTATTACAACAGAATGCTGGCTTTGCTGCTCAGCTGATCTGTGCCTTGGGATGGCAGGGCAAGGGCTCCTACAGCCCACAGTAACCTTGACTTCAGCCAGCCATCATGCCCAGGCAAGTTTTGTCTTGCTTCATGATGCTTACCTGGCCTTTCGTCACGGACCAGCCTTGCCTCTCAGGAGCCTGACTACACCATGAACCACGAGGAAGTGGGCAGGACAGCTCTCAGAACCCTGTGCTGGCTGAGACACCTCTTGACATGACCCTTTGAGGCTGGAAATAGAAGTCCAGTGGAGCAGAGGTTCGCTTGGCTTGCTGCAAAGAGTCTTTAGTAACCCCAGATAAATGTGAGCTATTATAAGAAATACAGGGCTGTAATGAAGGATAAGACCTAATGGTTTTAGTAATTGGAAAAGTACTTGCAACAATTCTTTCTTTTTTTTTTTTAACAATACCCACTCAGCATAGCTTGTGTGTTGTTTAGAAAATAGCGATCCCACTCTGCTCTGGGGAATGCCATTAGTGCCATGTGCTCAGCCAGCACCAGGAACTGAGCTGGGAGCAGTCCCAGCAGTGCTACCTGAGGCATGGACAGCTCACTCTGCTTTGCATGGGAGCTGATGGAGACATCACGGGGCGATTTGGATCCTTTGTATTCCCCAGGCAGAAGTGTTACCTCTCTCCCCTCTGCAACTCACTTGGTGTCCATGTGCTGGGAGGCTAGGTTGCTACTTTTCACCTCCTTGCCATCACAGATGACCCAGCAACTCTTTTCCCTTTAGCTGCCATTAAAAGAACCATCAACCACTAAAAGTAAAATACATCCTTAAAATGTGGCTGTTTTGATTTTTTTGTCTTTTTTTCTCACGTAGTTTGTGGTGGATTTCTTTATTTGTTTTTCATTTGACTCAGATAATCTAGGTTTTGTTTTTTTTTTTTTGGTCTGTTCACGAGGGAGTCTTTACTCATGGCTCACAGAAATTGGCACTTCATTAATGCCTAGCACTGTCTTATTAAATATTGGCAGAGATTTGCTATTAGTGGTCACAGAGAAGATTAACCACCTCCTGAATGTGGGTAAATACATGTAGACATTTTAATAAAGTAATAGGGCACAAGGCTCCACACATTAACAAACAATAACTGCCATTAGTTATTAAATTTACTTGGGGTAAATTAACTCGGAGTGTGTCACAGCCCTGATTTTCAGTTTGAAGTGGTTTTGTGTGATGCAGAAAACAAGGCAAAAGGATTTTGAGTGTTTCTGGATGATGATGTCAAGCAGTGGGAAAGAAAACAGTACTGGCTCTGGGATGGGCACAAGGATGTGCGAGTGATGTCCCCTGGCCCATGCCAACCCACCTGAGCTGCAGCTCGTGGATGAGCTCCTCACTGGATAGTATGCTCATGCCTTCTCTACTCCTGGGCTTTTCTTTCTTAAAACAAGACCTTTTGTCTTTTTGCCTTTTTGTTTTTGCTATTTTGAGAGAGGCTGGGGGAGAGCAACTTTCTGGTTCACTGCATTCTGACTGCTTGTTTAGAAGAAAGGAGATTGCAGGGGTCAGAGCTTTAAAAGAAAAAGTTGCATCTCACTGAGAAAGTGCCAAGTGAAAAAATGAAATCACGAAGAGCCCAGGTTGAAGAAATATGCAGAGAAAGCTTTGGATATGTTAGCAACAGACAGACAGCAACGGATCACAAATAGAACAGCCTGCTATCGATGATGGGAATATTTGTCTTTCCAGGCTTCTGGCTCTTCAGTACTCTGCCCTGGTTTGAATGGGGGAATGAGGGTGATGGTGCACATCACAAATGAACCAAAACAAATGCACAAAACAAATGATGAACCAAGATTTGCAAGACCATAATTTCTCTGTCTTGCATTTGAGATGTTGATGCTCATTTGGCCTTCAGAGTAGTGCTTTAGGAGAGAGGTAATCCTTTCTGATGTGCTTGTTTCCTTGCGCGTTTTTGGAGCAGGGAAGAAGAGGCACCAGGACAAGGTGTGGATGCTAGGACAGGTAACTGGCCACACTTCTCTCCCTCCTCTGACCCCCTTGTGTACTGTGGATGCATGACCTGATAATTGCATAAACAGCCCTATGTGATATTTTCCTTTTCTCCCAACACTTAAGCCAGGGTCCTGAGAGCTCTGCAAAAACGAGAAGGATTTCATTTCAATGGTGAAGACAGATGCTCTCACTTTCATGCAGGAGAGAATGTAGTCCCAGATGCCTTCTGTGGGAATAAGAGTGGTCACACAGGCTGCATACTGCAGGAAGATATGACTGCCAAAGAAGTTGTTTTGACTGCTACAGGGAAAATAAAATGTGAAAACCATTAAGGAAATATGAAGGGGAATTCAAGACTGTGCCCCTCTTAGAGGATAATTTCTTACTGGAATGGTCATTTAATCAAAACTCCAGATCAAGTAATTATCAAAGTTTGGAAAGTTTTTCTCCTTTCTGTCATAGCTTCCCTGCTACCACGTATGTGCACGTTCAGTCTTGAATTCAAGTGGGTTTTATGGTGAGTGCTTCTTGGCAATAAGACTAACATGCTAAGGCTAGTTTTTCTTCTTGCTCATAACTTTAAAAAGTATGATGAATTTGGATTTAATTAGCTGGATTATCTTTAAACTGAACTTTCTTGGTGCTGTCCATGAGAGAGATGTAAATCTGGAATAATTTTGTCCCAGTCAGTGTCATTACTTCTGTTTTGATGTAAATGTAACTGAGAACAAAATCTGATCTTCCCTGAGAAAGCCATCATCTACTAGTTAAAAAGGAAGACTGAAAGCTCAGGTTAGTTATGGAGAATAGTATTAATGGTCTGATGTGCAACTCTCACAAAGTTGTTTTATTAAGAGGTAAGGGGGACTAATTCAGTTGAAAAAATGACTTCTTATTCTGTAAGGTTTTTTTCAATTCACTAAATTGGACATGAATTTTCAGAAAGCACAGCAAAAAAAGCTTGAATTCTTTCAGGTCCGGGGTGTATATTCATTTTATGCATGTATATGAGCTTTCATCCTCCTTCAGGGTAGAGAATGCTTTCAAATGCACATTTTTTTACATTCTCCTTCTAACACAGCTTGATCCCTCAGATAAATCACTACTCACTGTTTATGTTATCACCGTGGAAAAGTTTGTGAAATCACAGATTTGGCAGCATGGTTTCACAAACATCCTTGAATAGGAGAACACCGTCTGGGAAAAGTGAAATGCTTTATTACAATTTGAGCTCTCAGCTTAGATGTCTGCAGTATCTGCTGAAACACCTCCTACCCCCTCCTCGAGAAAGATGGGAGTAAGGCTGATCTGCCAGAACTTTACAGTATCATCTTATGGTCTCTTTTGCATTTTTTATTTAAGCTATAGGCTGGGCTAATTTTGGCACCATTAATATAAAAGTTGGGTTTACCTCCTTTAATTACTAGTGATTTTTTAGATGTGGGGAGACAAGACTTTTAACCGCATGTGAGAGCTGTGTTTCAGAGCAATAAGACTGTGTCACAGGTGCAGCCCTGTGGGTCTGTCCCAGGGACACTGTGAAGGGGACAGAAACCATCACCCCTGATGTTAGAGCAAGTGGAGGTGCAAGTGAGAGGTTAGCAAAGGATACAGGAGTTGTTGGTAGGATGTGACATCCTTTGCACTCCGGAAATATTTTGTTGCTTGCTGCTCAGAAACAGCCAGTAGGAAAGAAAAAAAATCTAAAATTGGTCAGTAGCATTGCAGTGAATTTTAAAATGTTTTTGTCAGTGAACCTAGAAAACAGCTTTTTTTCTCTCTGAAGTCTGGAAGTAGATTCCATATCACTGTGCAAATAATACTTTTAAAGAAAACCAATAATAAACAGAAAATTACAGTTCTGATCTACTTATCTCCCTCTAATTTGCAACCAGCAATAATGAACAAACTACTGTATGTGGAAATAGAGCCTTATTGCTCCCCGTGACCTCTCTGACCTTGCCTGACACAACATTTGCATTAAGCTTACTGAATAAGTTTTGCTTTTCTGATAAATATTTGATTAGTTTGGAAACAAAGCCCATCAGGTTAATTGTGGTTAATAGTTAGCCAAATAGTAACAGGTAGGTAAACAGAGCTTTACAAACCAGGTGTGCAGGAGGCAGCATGGAGTATTTTCTGTGGCACTGCAGACAGGCAGTTTATCAGGTACAGCTCACAGAGCCTCAGCGACACAGATATGACTGTCCGGGTTTGTTTTTTTAAAATTATATTTGCCCTTAAAAATTAACTTGGATTTAAAAGACCAGTCTTCCTGATTTGCCTGCAAAGTAAGGGTGTGAATGCCAGAAAGTTACATTAAGAAGAAAATGAATCAGAGGTTAACTCCAAGCTGTGTCAGGTTGAATTTTGCCACTGTGAAATGTGTTATATGATCCTGGAGACAGACCGGATGTTTGCATGTACAGTAAAAGGTGCATGGCCTGGAGAGTATCTGCAGGAAAGTAATTCTTAATGGAATTTCACAATCTTATAACTTCACTGAGAGAGATATATCATCTCGACTTTTCCAATCATTTTCCTGTCACAGCATACCTGAGTCAACCTCCTATTACATATACTTTAGAAGGAGTGATAAATACTTTATTTAAAAACTAAGGAATTTAATCTGTCATCAGGCAATCATGATTCTATGTGTCTGGGCAATAAAATGAGGTCCCCATATTTTCAAGGAATGAAGAAAGCCTCATAGCTGTAGAACCTTTATTTAGCCTTTGAGATCATGCTCAGCTTCAAAAAGTGTTTTGAAGGAAAGGAAAATTAAAGTTAATAAAGTAAAGGGAAACTAGTCAAAAACTTTAGTTGTGTTAGCAAAGGTCAGTCCTACCCGGTTGTCTTTCTTGTTGAGATGTTTGGGTTTTTGCTTTTGTTTCTTTTTGTGGAGTTAATTACTTACTTGAACTTCAGTAACCCAAGTAATGAAATGGTGGGACTTACTACATAACTTGAAGGAGGTGAAGTTTAGTAGTAGAGTTTAAATTTGGATGAAGAGCTGATTAAAGAGAACAGAACATTTGATTGTATCAAAAAAGATGGGGAGACAGGTATCTACTGGGTATCCTTAAGGATTGTTTTTGGGATGTGTCTAATTAAATATTTTCATTAAGGATCTTGGCATAAGGACACTTCTCCCAGTGAGGTTTCACAATGGAGAACTGAAAGATACTAAGAATGAAAAGGAAGATCTGAATGGCGTTTAAATAGAATTGGAGGATGCTAAGAAATAGAACAAAAGTTAAAGTTGCGCAGAACCCAGAAGTATGTACTTACTCTGTTTTAATCTGGAAGAACAGGGAAGCCCTTGTGTGTATGAAGAAAATAAGGATACACTGTGCAGAAAGTACCAGTAGTGCCATTTACAATACACTGCTAAGTCCTTGGCAGGAATACTGTGTATAGTTCTGGTTCCCAGTTTAATGGAAGATGGATATTAACTGGGTGGATACAATAAAAGGAAAATCAGGGAAAATACGCTGGCTTAGGAGGCAGGGCTAAGAGAGTTGAATGAACCAAATTAATCTTAGACGTGGCATATGAATTGGAGATGCTACCAGACTGGGGAACAAGCTACTTTAACGTAAAGAACAATGCTAGTGCAACTTATACAAATAGTCTGAAATGTAGATCCTGAGTTTAGGGTGAACATTTAGAAGCAAATTTCATAAATGTCAGAGGGCCTCACTACCTCCCTGGAGCTCCAGATGTCTCCAGAGGGATATGGCATGGCCCAGCTGAGCATTGCACAGGCAACCTATAGAAATATCACGTGACCCTTCCAAGGGGTAGTAATGGTTCCAGTGGGTAAGTAATTTGCTTATAGCTATCACTGATGCCATTCATTCCTATTATTCCCCTAATTGTTTCTAAATTAGTGAATCACAGGCAAGCTAGGTCTTATTACCCAGATGTTTGTAGAGAAATATGATTTGTGCTGTGTCTCTATTGAAATCTTCAGCTGTCTGCCAAGAAAGGGCCATGGCATCCTGTGCAGAAGGAATAAATAGTTCTCTAGGTTTGATTATCTCTACCCATTGACTGCGCAGGGTCCAGTGACAGCTCACACCGATAAGTCCTTTGAAAGCAGCTGTGTCTCTTCCTTCCTTTTCTCGTCACGAGTGACTCAGCAGCACCCAGTTGGTAGGAATGGTAGGCTTGTGGCATGACGTGGGTTTTTTGCCCTTGCAGAGGCAGGGATTGAACCCATCTGGCAGAGGATTGGTAGGGCTTGTGTATATTTGCAGTACAGTTGGACGTGATATTTGTTTGTCCTATGGCTGGCATAACAACGGTGATCTCTTCCTCCATCTGCAGTGCTTTGCATACAATATAATTATTACAGTCCCTTTCCAGGAGGGGAAATACCTCAATAGCTGTCCATGACCTCTTAAACTACACATTCATGAAGGCACTCTGTGGTAATGTAAGGTGGCCAGAAAAAGCGTCCATTTTTAAATCCCACATAAGTGAATCACTTTGAGAAATACCTCAGAGTCTTCAGGAATATTTTTAAGATTGCGAAATCAAAACATTTCCTGCAATTAGAAGGCACTCAGAAAGCATATGTTATATGTCAAAGGCATAACTTTTGACCTCTTAGCCCTCTTGAGCAAGAGATTCCCAGGCTATTAAATTGTCTTTATTGCTCTGTCATATATCTGTAGCATGAGTTCAGTAGTAAATATCTCATAACAGAACTAAAGAAAATACTGTGCTTTCCTCAAAAAAAAACCTCAAAACCAAACAACAAAACAAAAAACCAAACAACAAAAAACCTAAAGCAAAACAAACAAACAAAAAACTTTTCTATTTTCTTAATCAAGACAGGAGCATGACCCTAGAGGAAAAAACACTGGCTGAAGAATTCAAGCTTTGTTTTGAGTCATGATATTGTGCCACAGAGGATAAAGTACATTTTTAAGTCACTGATAAATATGCTGACTGTTTTTATTTAGGGACACACTGTTACATGGCAGTGCTAAAAAATAATTAATGCATTAACTTGGGTGGTTGTCATAGCAGAACATTCCTCCCTCAGACCCCCCATAACTTCCCCCCTCCTTTTCTTCCAACCAATTGATGAACAAGGAAAGAAGCTTTTCATATCATAGCAAGGAAATAGGTATAGTATCTGGGATATTATAGTATTATGTGATGATAAACTTGTGGAAATTGGGACAGCATTACTTTTCACTTACAGTATGGAAATCGAGACAGCTTTATTTTCCACTCACAGTCAACTATGTGTTATTATAATATATAGCTATAAAATGTATTGACTGTCTGTTCTTCTGAACTGTTCCAGAGCACTTCCTAGCTCACTGTGTCTTCAACACTGGAATTTTCGTTACACAATTAGAGGGGTGTTTATTCATCTGATCTAAAAACTTTAATTGCTCTCTATAAATTAAAGCTGATTACATGTATTCCTTGAAAATAAGGGAGGAAGAAATTACAGTGGCTCCATGGGGAGACTCATGTAAGCATGTGCATGGTTGGGATTGTTTGCTTGTTAAGGGGTCTGTGCATTAGCCCGCAAGATTTTATGGGAGAGTGGTAGGCACTGTTTATGCTCACAGAGAGCTTGGAAATCTGCATGCAATGCTTATACCATCCCTCTACCCCAGGGCAGCTCTGAGGAACATCTGCCAAGGCTGCTGGAGCACAGTTTTGCTGAGAGCTGTACACCCTGCACAATCCTGGGCTGGGGTGGGGATCCACTGGGAAAGGGGCACGACCCCTCAGAGTGTACTTACTGCCTGCTTCCCAAAACCAGACTGTTGGTCTCTGTGAATTGTTGGTGCTGGGGTCAAGTATGGGTTTGTGCTTTCAGAAGATTTTAACTTCTTTATGCAGGTCAAGGCTTGAAGCTTCGTGTTAGGAGTGGAAGGCAGGATTAGGATTTACTTACTGCACTATTTCCTTTCAAAAATTTTATATACATATATATCAGCTCAAAAAGGTGTAAATAGCTTGTTCACCTATTGCTCATTTCCACTCTTGCAAACTGAAGAGTCACCTTGCCTCTGAAGTCTGCTCATGGACGTGACTGCTAAACAAGAGATGTATTAAAGTGGGATAAAGAGCATTTATCACTGTCTGGCAATGATAAAATGCCCAACAAAGCCTTTTTGACAACAAAACATGCTTTCTCTATGTCCAAGCAAACTCCACAAGAGTGTAGGTACCGTGGTGGGAACGGGACTGTCACAGTGCAGCAGTGGTAGCTGTGCCGCCATGTGCCTTCATGGGGAGAGAGTATTGGTGGGGTCAGTGAGCAGGTGAGCCAGGGGCTTGTGATGGTTAAATGAAGCAGAGCTGATGTTCTGGAAACTAAGTTATTTATTCCCTACATTTACTTTTCTATTCTTAATCAAAATTAGGTATATCCATTCTCTTTGTCTATGAAATGACAATTTATACTTATCTTCCAAGCCCAAGAATTGCAAGTTTAGTGTCAACTTGTAAGTACTTCAGGTAGACTTATGGTGGCTTCAAGAGGCCACTTAAATATTATATATATTTTAAAAAAATAAATATATATGTGTGTGCGTGCATATGCAGTGCTGTGGGTGGTAGGGTGGTGGTAGGAGTTGCTTTGAAGGAGCTCACAGTACATTTGGAATGGGATTATGCATACCAGTGGTTTCCAGCGTTGCTCAATATGCAAGCACCTACAGTATTTCTAAGGGAGATGGGGTACTCTCTAGAGAGTGCAAGCCTGCTTTTCATTAGTTACCTTTCATGGGCATGACAATAATCCAGGGACTTCCAGAGTGGTGTAGAGCACGGGCTGAAAATCATTGGTGAGGAAGCACTTTAAGTGATGCCTTGGAATGAATGAGATATTACGTTTTTGCAGTAATAACCACAGAGACCTAATAGCATCTCTTTACCAAAAGCAGGCAAAAAAGAAAAGTTTCCAGTGCTCTGTCTGAGAGCTGTGCATATTTATTCACTGCTTTTGAAATCCTGTTGCCTCTCTGTAAGTTTTCACGTAACAACCACAGTGAAACGCTTTCCAACAAGAGATGGACTCCCAGTTCTGTAGTATAGGGCTTGATTACTTATAGTGAAGTTTGAATCTGAAAGATTGTTTAAAACCAAAAAGAAGGGAATAAGGCTTTAAGGCAGAATTTTCAAGAGCAACAGCAGCTTCAGCAACTTCATCTTTACATAGTCACTGACCTAGGCCAATGCAGATTTTCCAGTTTATGAGTTTTATATTCTTGAAGTGTAAAACTTATAATACCTTGCTGATGGAAAACCAAATTTTTAAATAAATGCACTTAAGTGGAAAAAGAAAGGCAGACAATTCTGCATGCTTGAAGATGTGTGATTAGGAACAGGTAAGAATGTGTTTGCTGTTTATGAGCATGCCCACAGTTTTGGCTTTTCCTCCCAAAAGCACAACCTCAATCCTGAGGTTTCAGAAAGCCAGTATTTTCCCGTGTCCCAGTGCAGTGTGTCAGTCACATCATGCAAAGTGCAGTTGCACGGGTTGTGAGATTCCTCCTTGAAACTGTGGGCTCCAGCATGCGTAGAGAAAAGCAACACCCTAATCACCACATTTGAGTTACTATCAGATCCACATTTTCTTTTCTGGGTTATATTAGTAGCACGTTATCCAGAATAGATCCACACAGACAGAGCTTTTTTCCCGCAAGGATAAACTGTATTGCCATTCACTGGAAGAGTTCAGCAAATCATAGCAGAAACTTTCCATAGACAGTTTTGAGTCTTTTAATGGAAACTTATTTTGGCAAAGCTCTGAAAGAACTCAATAATTTTATTTATGAGATCCAAGAGCTAAAACACAAACCGCTTCTACTGGAGTTTCTCTCATAAAAGGAAAGCTGGTGACAGCAGAGACATCCCATAGCTGTATAACATATTCAGATCACAAGCTCGATTTTCCCATGGTTTTGCTCAGCTCCTGTACCAGAACCTTTGGGGAGCTTGTAAGCTGAATGAGTCTGTAATGCATCTACCAGCAGCTGTTTTCTGTCTCATTTAAGCCCATCTTTCTTTTTTTTTTCCTTCTACCTCTATTACTTTTGAGGGTGTATTGCGTTCTGCTTAGTATGAGGATACACTCGAAGGTACTGCAGACCAACGCAACAAAGTGAAGTTTGGTGTGAGACAAGCTCTTGAAATGCCCTCACGCAACACTGATATCAACACAGTAATTTGGCGTTTGGGGCAAAATTTGGGCTTTCATTCCTTTAGAACATTCCTTCATGGAGGCAGAGTAGTTTTTGGAAACTTCTCAGTGGCAGAACTTCCATCCTTATTTGAGCAGTACTGATCCATCTTAAAGAGAGGATTTTCATTAGACAGTGCTGATGGACATCTCCCACTAACACTGCTCTATAATTTGCATGTAAAAACTCCTATTCCTACTTTGGAAAATATCTTTAAATTCTTTGCCATTGAGGTTCTGTAATGCAGACCTTTACTTCTAGTATTAGGAAGAAGATTGTTCTGCTTTATTTTTCCAAGACTGGCCATACAACCAACGTAGTCTCACATTCAACACTTCAAAATTTATTTCCTAGCCTGTGGAAGAAATAACTTGATTTGTTCAAGATGAATATTTGTTTCCAAGCTTTGGGGGGTGAAGACGAAAGCAATACGAAGCTGCTCTGTTCTCTGGAGCTGGTAGCACTTCATCACTTGCAGCGAGGTTGTTTGCTGGGCACACAGGAGCTGCTGCAGCTTCTGCATGAACTGGTAGATAGCAATGGGAGACTGGCAAATGCATCAAAGGGATCCAAACAGACCTACTGCTTAAAGAACTTGGTAAGTGTAATTTTTCCCAGATAAGGTGGCTCTGGTTTTAGTAAGGCTTATCAGAAGATACTTGACAATGCAGGGAGCAGCTTCTCAGTGGAGTGGGAGAGTTGGCTGTGTGACGTGCTCATTTGCTCAGAAGGCGACTGTTCTGCACTTTCGGAAACTTTCTGTGTTGCAGCGGCCAAAGCCAGATCCTTCTGGAGTTAATGCCACTTTGTGCAAAACTAAGTGTGATTTTTTTTCTTTCATTTATTTTTAATGAACTGAGGTTCATAACTGCCCGCCTCATGTAAATTTTTTCCCGGGTAGTTTAGTACACTGTAAAAGTTCTTGGAAGATTCAAGCATGCAAATTTTTGGAGTGGTGGATCTCAGATCTTACCACTGCTTACCTGTAATATCTTCTGAGGTTGCTACTCTAATAATTCTTCCTTTCTTTGAATTTCCACCTAAGATGTGGGCTAGAGAAAAATGCAGCACCTCCACATGATGCACAAGACATATGTTAGAATGCGATTTTAATTTTCTTGCTGTTAAAGAAACTTCTCCCCACAAGAAGTTGAAGGCAAGGAAGTGCCAGGAGACACGAACTGCAGTGGGTTTCTTAGGCGGTTGCTGTTTTATTTTGGAAGGTGTAAGGTGTCCTAGCAGTGTTGGACTGATTAATGTGTACGTGCTGTATGCACTTGGTAGATGAGCAGGGGCCATCCTCATGCAACACTGCCGAGATGCCACACAGCAGTAATGCTGGTGCTGGAGTGTTCTGGGGTGGAGCAGGAACTGGGGTATTCCTGGCTCTGTTGCCCTTCATTCTCTGCTAGGAAACAAACAAGCAAACAAATAACAACAACACCAAATCCAAACCAGGGACTCATGTAAAGCAATGAGTTTTCAAAATGTTGTAATATAGTAAAAGACAAAAGTTGATTATTTCTAGTTGAAGTGGAAAAAAAGAAAAAAAAAAGAAAGAAAAGCCTCAAACCCAATGGATTACACAAACCTCTCCATCCGTCAAAACGCTTGAATGCAATTGTTTGCAGAAGAAACATTGCAGGAACAGAGGAGCAGATGGGAACAGGAGTGAATGAAATCAGTTTTACAGTCAGGCTTCTCAGGCTTTCATGTCTGTACACGCATTTTACGGCACTAGTAAAAAGTTTATGTGTTTTTTTCCCCTTCAAGACATCTTTGGCAAAGATAAGCACAGTTCAAATGGCTGCTGCCGATAACATTTTCACATTCTGTGCTGGAGCTTAGGTTGTGGTTGATTAACCAGCTTTTTGTGTACAACGGGACATTTATTCCCCTCTTGACTGAATTCTGATGGAGCTGTTTCTTTCTGGCAACTTTTTCTACAGGGTGTGGAATGTGTTGAAGCAGGTTTGTGGCATTTATGCAAGGGTGGATTTTTTTTAATCCTTATCTGCGTGTCATCTTCCAGATTTTCATATTTGCATATAGGGATTTTTTTTGTGTTTGAGAAAGCTATGCATTGTTTTGCCTGCCTTGTTGCTTAGAACAAGTTAATGAGAAAGACAAAATCAGTACCATCCCTCAAACTTTGGGGACAGAGGAGTTGCAAAACCAAATTTAGCAGCTGCAGTTGTCTTCGTAATGATTTTAAACTGCTCACAACTAAACAGCCATAAATTCTGAGTATATATGAAACAATAATATGACCTAAAAAAGCACAGCCTTTTGATAAATCTGGTCTTTTGTTCTTTCCTGAAGAAAGAAAATAATTTCATTTACCCATTTTTTAATATGTTTCTTTTATTAGTGTTTTCAGTGACAAGTGATCAATAAGGGGTCCTCAGAAGTCCGCCACAAGTAACAGTTGCTTTTTACAGGCTTTTGTTCAACACATTGCAGGTATGGGTCTCAAATACTTTATGCAGAAACAAAAATGTTTCTTTTCAAGTGCTGGAGAAAAATAAAAAGGAGGAAGTGTTTTGAAAAGTCAGAGATCCATGAAGCTTGTGCCTGGGCCCTGTTCTATAAGCAATAAAAAGATAAACCCCACCTTCTCATTCTCTGTGACCTGTGCAAATGGACATGATGATGATAGAAGTCTGAGAGCTTAGCAAAGTTTTGTCCAGTATAATGTTACATTTCTAGAGTTCAGATTGCAGAATTTCTGGGCTCAGTACTAAGCCATGGAGCATTTGCTTTGCTGAAAAGGGTGAAAGAATGTGAGGAAGACTTCCTTCCTTCCAGCTCAGGTTGCATGACAGAGGTTAACCATGCAAATCATGAGATGGAGAGGGAACTTTTTCAGAGTTTGAACAGCATGTAATGTACTGCATTTCAAGTACCTTTTAAAATGTTCAAACTTGTTTACATTTCTTCACAAAACTGAACTCTGGCATTAAATGTGGCTGAGATTCCCCATTGCTAAATAGGACGAACTCTAAAAGCAGTGCACTTGTTATAACATGCAACATTTATAGTAACAATGACTAAATTCAATGTTTTTTCTTCCCAGACTTTTGAAGAAAAATTGGTCTTCATCTTCAAAACTCACCCAGGTGTCGTTAAATAATTTTGTGGCTTTTTAGCCGTGCTTTCAAAATGTTATTGCAGTTCTCCTCCTTCCAGAATAAAGGGTGGTAGAAAGTCTATTTACCTCATTTATTAAATTTCACACAGTTAAATTAAGTGTAATAAGAGCTTGATTCAGATCCCATTCGTTTCAACAGCAGTCTTCCCACTAAGTTTTAGTCAAGGCTTAAATGAAGATCAGAAGGTGATCCAGAACTCATTTACATCTACTATGCTCTTCTGCTATTCCTTTTAAACTAAAGTATTACTGGAGGCTTTTCAAACCCAGCAGCAGGTATTAACTTGCTTGCTCGTCAACATACACAAATATCCAAATTTAGGCTGGAAGCCTAATGTAAGTGTTAGCATTTATTCCCATGAACACGTAGTACCCAAAGACAAACTTTTAAAGCTTTTTATCAGCTTTTATTTGTTCTTTGTAGTTAGCTGACAGGACGTTTGCTACTTAGTAACTTAACAGTACCTTTATTGTTTGAAGCAGTAAATATTCTTTATGTTAGTCCTGTCTGCAGTTTTTATCTTGTTTTAGTCTTGCTCGAGAAGGCAATCTCATTCTTAAGGGACAAGATGTCTCCTACGGAATTTTGGGGCATAGATCTTTCTTCCTCTAGCTTTCTAAATGGAATTCATAGGAGGCTGGAACCAGCTTCAGAGGAAGTGTTGGGCAGTGATACAGCTATACAGGCCCAGAGGCTTGATGCAGCATTCACTGTGGCTGCTGGCAGTGCTTACCATGTCTTCAAAGTGTGATACCACGCAGAGAAGTAGATGGGGTTATCATGCAGGTGGGCACAGGCAGTTCAAGGCAGCTAATGAAACTTGTGTGGTTGCTGTTGTGTTTCCAGCAGTTCTCCACATACGTTGCAGTCTCTAGAGAAGTCAGTCTGCTTATCTGGGAGAGCTGCATATATATATGTCTATGTGTAATCCTATATTTATTGGTGAAAAAATAAGGATGTGTTACATTCGTAATAGCAAACTCTTGGTCTTCTACTTGGAATCAGCTGTAAGTGGTTTCTCCTGCCCTTTTTGAGCCAGTGTGTGAGTGCTCACATAGAATTTACTCCTCAGGGGATTCAGAAATACGTGCATGAACACCACATCTTACTGCAACATAGGACTTGATTTAATATAAATAAAGAAAAACATATGACTCTTTTCATTGAAAGGCACAAATTAAAATATGCAATTGCAATGTTTTAAGAAATCCCACATGTTAAAATGTTCACAGTGTAGTTTAATGCCTTTAACACTCTTTTCTCAACACATTTTGAAACTATTTTAAACAATTCAGTGCTGATGTAACTAGCAACTGGTCTACATTTTCATGGGCACACACCTTCAGTTTCTTTTTATTGTGCTGTAAAATCCTACTACTCTGTGGATGTTGCCAGAACAAACAACAATGAAGAACATACTTTTTTTTAGACACCGGAACACAGACTTATGTATGCATTACTATCCACTTGCTTTCCCAAATATCCCGTTGTAGGTCTTGAGATGCCACAGCCCTGCCACACATATCTCACCAGATTCAAGGCTTGGAGAGCCATGCCCATTGTTGGAGGTCTCTTGGCCCCTTGCTGCTGTGCTCTGTGCAGATTTTTACGCCGCTTGCAGCAACACAAATTCCCTGTGGATGCCAGAACCGTTGCATTTCTGTGGGCCATTTCCCAGGGCTTGAACCTCATATGAATGGGGCTGCATGACAGTCCTTCTCATGCTCCAGAGCTCTGCCCAGCAGAGCAATATTGCTTTTTTTGTGGTGTGTGAAGCTGGAGGGCAGGAGGGCTGCAGGCATGGACTGTTAGCCAGGGCCTGTGCTGCCAGGTAGACGCATTCTTGTGGGAAACAAACCACTGGAGCTCACAGAGCCTGCTGGAGCTGACACCAGGGTCTTGTTTGGGGTACACAAAGTACAGTACAAGATAAACTTACTTTGGTCAGTGTGTGGGTTTCATGGAGCATGAAGATCACTGTTCTAAAACACAGGCATGGGCAATGCTTTCTCTTGGACCCAGAATAAGTTGGATGGCAAAACTTTCATCCAGCATTACTAGTATACCACCAACTCTGCCTTTCCCCCATTCCCTAATTTCCTCCACAGTGGTTCCCAAAGCCTTGTTCCTCTCCATAGCACTTAGTGGTGTTTCCCTGTGATGTACACCACTTGGATGCCTAAGCTGTGGTTGGCATTTTGATTTCAAGAGACACATTTTGCACCTTAGAGCATCCATCTTCAGTTGCTTATTGTACATAGGGAACCATGTGCCTAAAAATGGCAAACTATGGAATGAACTCATTGTTTTACCCATCCTGCTCCTAATAGATTTGTAGGGCCAAGCTTGTCACCCTGCGCTGTTGGGTTCACATGGAGAAACTTCTGGGGGATGACCTCAAAGTCCATGTTGACTTTAAATAGCAGAGTCACTATAGCCTGAGTTTCTGTAAAGATGCTTAAAAGGGCGGGGGAGGTGCCTGTGTGGTTTTCTGCACAAAATTTATTAAGTGTTGTGTCTAATATTTATAAACTAGTCATTATCATTTGTGTATATATGTGTGCATATGTTTGCATAGTGGTTGAAAGATATGAAGTTCCCTTATTCTTGATTTTTCCTCACTAATAAATTGTAGGAACAGCTCATTGATTAAGTTCACTGGTGATTGCACTTGCAATAGATCTGGCCTTTAACTGAGCAACAGCTCGAAAGCCCCATGCAAGCTCTTAGTTACCTTTATAGCAGCCTCTCCAAAGGGTGCCAGTGGGAAGAGCACAGCAACACCCCAGCTGCTGCTGAGGACATCTCAGGGAGCTTGACTTTTTAACCACCATTCTCAGTAAATAGCCTGCAAAACTCAAGGCAAAATCATAGTGCACTAGCTGTTGGCCATGTATCAGGGACATGGACTGAAATGTAGCTTGGAGAACGGCTGAAGCCTGAGTGGAGCATCCTGGTACCATTGAGAGTGGGAGCTGCATCAGGTGGCATCTCCTTTGTAGAGAAAGGAGAGCCCTCGAGTGCAGAGGCTACGACTTAGTCACAGCTAGAGATTAATGCCAGCTTCTACCTCCCTTCACTTGACATTTTCCCACTGATGTACCCAGTGGTTGCTGTTTTCTGTTGCATCAAGCAATGCACTGGTCACCTCATACTGTTCCCAAGTCCTTTTCTGGGCAATTGCATCCCAGCACCCAATTTTCTATCTATTATGTTTGTGCAATCTTTGATGTAAGTCCTTGGCTTTGGCTAATGTTCAAATAATGTTGTTCAAGGGGCTTATTTTCCTAAATTATAGAAACCAGCCTGTGCAGGTAATCTGTCCCTTTTTGTTATTTAGAACTGCAGTAATGTTTGTGTCATCTGCAGGTATCCTTAGCAGTGGTTTCACGTCTTCTTACAGATCACTGACAAAGCCATGTGAAGAGAACTGGTCTAAATCTGGGTTATCTTTCAGTACCCCACCAGAAATGCCCCATCTCAAAATTTCCAAACTGTAGAAAATTGCAAAGTGACAATTCCCATTTCCTTTAAATTCTGCTGATATTTGCAGAAAATCCCACAGTTCCATCCTTGGGCATTCAGTGGGGAAAGCTTAAACTCTGGGCTAGCCCTCCCTGTCCTTGTATTTGCTCCAAACTTACACCAGATTCAGCGAGAGAAGAATTTAATCCCCCATCCAGTTCACATTGAAGCCAGTGGAAAGACTGATTTCAGCACATCCTGGTCTGGCCTTAATCTGAAGGATTAATGAAGATACATGCTGAATTAAATAATGACAACAAAGAAGAAAAATAGAAATATTACTAAAAAAAAAAAGCACCCTGGGGAATTAATAAGGCTGAATCCCTTGTTGTCAGAAATACTATGACTTTGGCAAGGTCTTCACTCAAGAACAAGGTGGTTTGTGTAGAATTATTTATTCTTTCAGGCAGAGGCACTCACCAGCAATCAGACGATCCAACTGTCATGCTGCCTCTATCCCTTGCAATTCAGGACGTGACTTTTGACATTGAAGGGCAGGTCTCCACTCCTAACTGGAACAATGCAAACCTAAAATTACATTTAGCTGGAAAAGTTGTTTTTGTCAAGTAAATGGGAACAAGAAACCATCTGGGAAAGCTTTCTCTTAAGGCATATTCTTTTTCTCAACTATGGCGTTAGTTTTTGTCACTTTTGCAGTTACAGTTTCCATTTAAGTATTTTTAAGAGCTCTGTCATTGTTTTCATCCCAGTGTGTCTAAAAGTTGGAATTAATCTCAGCAACTGCATTACTCTAAACCACGCTGTTTGAGCAGGGACTTACTACAGCCACATGAGGTTGTTTTTCACAGTGTTTTAAATAAAAGTATTTGATATGTGCAAAAATCATTATCTTCTGCAGAACAATTTCCAGTGCCCAAATACTGCTGTCATTAATCTGAAAGTGGACTTTTTGGGCACTGTATGGGTTTGCAACTACTTTTCTCAAGGGAAAACATCTGCCCGCATCTGAGCACTGTTCGTACTCCTCACCTGTTTTCTAGCTTTCCTTTTCATAACTTCTCACAGCACATGGCAGCAGATTTGGTTTTCTTTTTTTGCCATGTGAACTTTCTTCCCATTTGAAATTCATACTCAAGGTGTTAAACACACTCAAACCAGCCACACTGGGTTTCCAGTTTCCCCATCCCTTCTCTCTCTCGTGCTGAGGAAATTGTGAATATAAGAAGTGTTTCTATTTAAATGGTTGATCACATATAACATAATGTCTCTTTTTTTTATTCCAACCTCTGATATTTCATACCCTGTTTTCTTTAGGGAAAGCACTACATGTTTCTTTCTCTTTTCATTGGGAACAGGTTAGTCATGATGACAAATGTTCTATCTGCTCTAGTACTTTCTTGTAACCTTAAATGCCATTATTTTGATCATTTGACTATACCAGCTGCACTTCGCTGGTTGCCGCAGTAGGTTATGTGGATCTGTTTGATAGCTGTAAGGGTATACTTTGAAGCTGGTTAAAAAAAATACCTGATATACAGGACCTACCCTTTTAGCTGATGTGCATATTTATGCTTGAATGACACAAGCATCTTCATTTAATTTCTGATGCCCCGCTAGATGAAGGTCAGTGGCAGCTCTCATAAGGGAGAAACAGTTTTTCTCCCAGGGAAGAGTGTGGAGGTGCAGGGCATGACCAGGATCCCCTGTGTGTTGTGTGGGGCTTACCCAGGGGCTAAACGACTGGGTTGCGATGGTGTGATTGCCCATACAGAGCCAAATTGAGCAATATTTCTTGCAAAAATAATCCAGTTCTCTTGAAAGTTGTTTTTTCCCCCCTCCCTGTACTCTGGTAAAGGTGAATTGGTTGTGGGCAGCGCTGATCGTACTATACCGAGTAGCATTATCTCCCCAGACCTTCAGTGGCAGCTTTGGACCAAATGCCCAGGATTGTACCGCTCTTCCATGAAATACCTAAAAATGTCCAAAGTGAAATTACTGCTAACAAGTAGCAAGAGAGGAATATTTATAAATGTGCTGGCAGGTTAAATAAATAGCTCTTATCTCCAAGTTTTGTGTTGTCAGTAATGACTAGAAAACATGCAGAAGAAGTATAGAAATTTACCATGCGAGGGCATACATAGTTATGATATATGAAGCATGGAAATGGACTTGAATATCTCTGAAATTGCCTTTATGAGTTATTATTTTGATGTGTCTGTCAGAGCTGCAGGGAGACTAACACAGGCTAAGCATGGATAGAAACAGCTGATCATTTAGGGATTGGTGATAATTTGGTTTCAAATTATTCTCTGGGGTTTTTCTCAAGTCGGGGCAAATATGCCTGACAGGATTGGAACTTAAGTAATCAGAGATTTTCTGGGGAAAAGATGTAAACAGATTTTATTTGCATCAGGGCAGTTGCTGCAGGGACTGCTTTGTTTAATCTAAGCTTGTATGGATTTGGGAGAATATGGTCGCTTAGTTATCCAGCTGGATGGATGCCTTCTATCTCCCTACCATCACTTGGGGAAAATGCCATTTAAAAATGCTTTGGTTTCACTCCACTACTTTGAGCTTCACAAGAAAAATACGGCCAAGGAGCAAAGGGTTGCAGAGGGTAAATCTGTTTGCATCACCTAGAAGTACTCATTAAGTCCAAGTCTGAGGCAGACCAGGGGACTAGCAAGCACGGCTGCAGACCCACAAAGGATTTTAGTATCCAGGACAGCCAACCCTGCACTCTTCATAACTGCTAAAGGTCTGCAAGTTTGCATTTATTGGTATAGTGAGCCTCTTTCCTCAGGTGTTTGATTGCTCCTGCCTTATACAGCATTTGGGACATTTGAGCAATATCTGCATTTTTTTTTAGGCTGTCTGTCGAGGTAATGCTGTAACTGATTCGAGATCATAATCACTTTAGCATTTAGGAATTGCAGCATGTGTGCTAAAATCAGTATCACAAAGAATTTAAATGCTTCATGGTGGTAATGCCATGCTGCAGCCCTGCAGATTTCTGGGTTGCCTCCATGTCAGCAGAAGTGGTGGCTGAGGCTCTGTAGATCCAGTAGATCATGCAAGCTGGGGCAGGAGAACCCAATGCTCCCAACATGTAGCCGTGCTCTCAGCGCTGCTCCAGACAGCTGCCTCTTGGAATGGCCTCTCTGTGTCAAAACTTTCCAGATTGGCTGTATTTTTATTGTATTAGCATTACAGGTAAAAGCAAAGCTTTCAACTTTTAGGGTTCAGCCTGAAGTTAAGTTCTGGATCTCAGCTTTCCTACTGGTCAGGGACATTCTCACCCCAATTTTTTTACTCTTCTTTTTAGTTAAAATGTGCTTCAGCCATGTGCAAGTGCCCACGTAGAAAATGTATTATATGGTACATACTTCCATAGCCCCCAGCAGTATCATGCAAATACCCCTGCACATCATTGACTCCTAAACCTGGATACTGCTGGCTTTGCTACACATTGAAATGAAAGTGTGTAATGAGTGTATGTGGCACCATAATCTGCCCTTTGGAGGGCAAATAGGTCAAGCTCAGTAGTGGTTAAATCATAATAAATTCCATCCACTCGAGCATTCACATCCCACTTAAAACTCAGTGGAGCGAGGCGAGCACCTCATTGTCTGTGCTTTAGCCTCTGGCCAGAGTGGCGTTCCCACTGTAATATTATATACAGATAATTATAGCATGTATCTTTTCAGAACACAGTTTCCATAAGCAAAGAAATTGCAGGAATTATATTATTCGTCAGATGCAAGCGGGTAATTTTCTTTCCAAATGTTCTAGTTGGAAAATTATTCTGCACCTTTGCCTGAGTTCAGTAATACTGCTGTAGGGGGTTAGCTTGTTTTGTATGATTAGGGTTTTATTTGCTCAGCATATACAGCTTATGACCCAGGTTGTCATTTGGTAAATATTGAAGTGATGAAATTCACTTTGTGGATGTACTTAGATCTCTTTGTAGCAAACAGGGAATTGACCTTGTATCTCCTTGAGCAAACAAAAAATTTTGCCTGAGGGGGAAAGCTCCTGTATGGTGGTGTAGCTGATGCTAGCCACATACTGTTGAGTTATTTAAAGAAGTAACTCATTTTTTTCTGCTCTCCAGATCTTAACTAACACCTCATCTACATCTACTCTTCATTACATAGAAGATGTGATGAGCCTGATGGAGGGGACCAGTGTTTTTGCATGTGGCTTAAGACACTTTTGGTAGTGAGCCATTAAAGTGCTCTCTACTTACAGTACAGGGGAAAAGGTAAATCCTGGAGGACCAACCTGAAGCATTTTGAAGCTTGTTATGTCTGGGTTTTCCCTTTGCAGCTTCACAAACAGACAAGCTCCTTCTCTTGACTATTTACTTCTGCATTCTTGCCATCCTCGAAGCAGTTTTAAATGCATGGGGCACAATGGTGAACCAAATCAGTGAGCTTTTCTGAGCTAAAAATACCCTCTGTCCAATTATTTATTTGTTGTCCTACATTATTTGTAGCTAGGATCAACTCTTTGGCATGGTTCACTGAGTGGTCCCATTGGAGAGGGAGAAGTACAAGAATAAACGTGCCCTCTGCCTGATGCATCAGCCTTGACCTAATAAGCAGTGAAATAGTCTGTGTTTCTCAAGATGTCTGACCCAGGTTCAGAGCTCCAACACTTGTCTGATCCCAAGAGAAGCACATTCAAATGAGTGCAGTTTGTCTTAGGGGTGTTTTTCAGTGAGCTGGACTGTTTTGTTGTACAACCTCACTGGTGCCAAGCCACATAAGGTCAATCAGGGGCACGGGTGGCCAGAAGATGCCACCTGAGAAGGCTCATCCTTCCTCTTTCCTTCAGCTCAAACATAGCATAAACACTGCAGCTTTTGCATCAGGCCTGTCTTAGGTATCAGGGTAGATCTTTGCTGTTAGCCTCAGAGGTGCAGCATGGGCACCAGATCATTTGTGGACCCTGAAGACCATAGCAGGCTGACTTACAGACTTCCATGTCTTTATTTCTGTGAGAAGTCTAAACTGCACCTGCTCTTGCACTGTGTTTGAGTGCTTTCAAAAATCACACTGTTTAAAAGATCAGATATGGGATGCCTAAATTGAACATCCAAGTTGAGGTTTTTAACTGTCCGAGAATCTCTTATTACTGGCTTTTTCCTTGGTCGTAGGATAACATTGTTTAAGTTTCAAGACGACCTCTGGGACAACTCTTACTTTTCCAGTCAGTTCAAAGCCTCTTCACCCCTGTCCCCAACACCACCACATTTTCCAGGGCAGACTGAAATATGACAGTACTTCTTTCTGCCTTCAAAATATGACCACTCCACAGAAAAACAAACAAACAAACAAAACCTTTCTGTAACTCTAGCTCATAATTTGTGGTCCTTGTACTTGAAGCAGAAGTCAAATACAGATTTTAAGCACGAACACATTGGAACAGTTAAGTTTGAAAATGGAACAGAAAATCCCACTCAGGATGTCTCAAGCAAATGTAAAGAAATTCAAAGCAAATGTCTTTTTCTACACTTGAGGCTTGTGAAGTAAAAAGCAGCTTAGATGGTGTACTCACAGCCCCTGTTATACTGTCACCATTTACTAGCAGTTTGATCCCAAATACCATAATGTTTATCTAAACGTATAATGAGAAATAGCTGAGGAATGTGAGTGAATAGCCTTGCTTTAAACATTGTCCAAGAGTATTTAATATGTTATCACTGTAACTCCTTAATGCTGACTGTACTGAGAAGTAGCACATGTTCAGTGAGTGGTTTTGATGATTGGTAAGTGCGCTTTTATCACTGCTTATTAAGTTATTTTACTAATAAAACGCCACCTGTTCAGTAAATCTTCAACAGGTGTCATGTTACCAGCACCAAAGGTGTTTTCAGCTTTGTCAAAAGTCTTTATTATTTGCTTTGCAGCACCCCCACATAATGGTGTTCCAGTTTGTGATTGGTGCTTCTAGGAATTATGACTCTACAAAACTATCTTTTCATGTATTATTTTCTCCAAGTTAAAAGAATGCAATTCTTTCAGTGTGCTATGGAAAACTGTGCAGTCGGGCTAGGGTAGCATTGTAACAATGATGAGATAAAAGCCTCCATTTGCTCCCACTGAACAGCAAAGCTGGGCTGAAGCTTTCCACCTGGAAGGGGTTGTGAAGTTTTTTACCACATTGCCTTGTGTATTGTTCTGCTTTTTTCTGTATTAGCATAACTCAGAGATGTTTTCATTTTTAGATGTTTTCATGAAGGAATGGCCCAGGGAAAAATTGTTTGAGTACAGAGTTTTTGAGGGTTATATGTCGTGTTTTTAATTCAGAACAATTTGCATTTTGGTCTTCCATTGCAATCAAATATAGTGGTGATAACTTTTGTCAATTCTTCTAGATTTAATAAAGCAGAGTAATATAATTTCAGGTGGGGACTATTTTTTCCATCCTGCTCTTATAAATGTTTGGAATCTCAGTGGTGCTCTGTGTGACACCTCTTCCGTCCCCACCAGCAAAGTAGACAAAGGTGTATTTGTGTGCCAAAGCAGAATATGCCAGGAAATCTCCTGAATCTTATCATACTCCCAAAATGTCAGACTGGGAAGAGATGTGTATGCCCTGGAGGTTCAGTTTGCTCTTAAAACCTGGATTTGTAGCTTGAGGGATCCTGCAGGAAGCCCCCACTTCCTCCCACTTACATCTCACAAGGAGACCCAACTCTCCCTGAAGTAATGTAAATGGGTCTCAGGGAATTGCCTTTGGGGATTTCTGTAACATACCACTTTCAGTAATGATTGATGGTACTGTATCAGTGTCCTCTCCTCAGGAGCTGAGTTATGTTTGTGATACAGAAAACTTAGAGCTACTTACGTACAAAGGCCTTGTTTTCGAGTTTTTTATGCAACAGAAAGTGACGGAGGGTTATTCCAGCTCTAAATTCTGGTATATCTCTGTGCCTGGGAAACACTGCATACTTCCTACACTATTGCCATCGGAGACATGACACATAACGTTCTTGTTTCTTATGAAACTGATGCTTTACTTACTGTGGTGCTTGTAAAGATAAGTGGGCAACAAGTCTTTGTATTCTTCCTTTTCTTCATGGAGCTTTCTTCTTTCATCCGCAGTTTGTCAAGGGACAAATAATAAGCTGACCCAACTGGGACATGTGGAGGACCATTTCACCAGCCTACAGAGGATGTACAACAATTGTGAGGTGGTGCTCAGCAACCTGGAGATTACATATGTCGAGCACAATCGTGACCTCTCTTTCCTGAAGGTTAGTGTTCATGGCCAATGTGCTCTTCTCTGCTAAAGGAATTTTACTCCATTTTTTAAGGAAAATGCAAAGGATCAGCTACTGATAAAATTCTGTGGTGATCCAAAAGACATGGCTATCTAATGTCAGAGAAATTGCAGCTCACAGTCTAAGCATACCTGTAGGCTGCAGGATATGCTCAACCCTACTATACAAATCAGGTACTTTGAGAAATAGCTTTTCAACCACTTGCCAGCCTGTAGTGGGTGCCACGCAGATGGGTTTCTTCTTATTTATAATTGCAATTGCATCCTTACACGTTGCCTTACTTCTCAGAGAGCAAAAGACTTTGTGGTGCTCTTGAGCAAAGCAAAGCACAAAGTGAGTGGCCAACCCACTGATGGCAGATTTTGAAGTGTGGAGGAGGCCTTTCCCATGCTCTTCAAACTGTGACCCATTCCCTTGCCGTGGTGGTGAGTCCCTCTGTAGCCTGCAGTGCTCACACTCTGAGCAGGCAGGCAAGTCCTGTGCAAGAACTTCCCACATGGATTCTTCAAGCGAGCTTCGAGATAATCCTCTGCAGTTGACGCACATGGGCTACTCCCATCTCAACATTTGTTTTGTGCACAAGTGCCTGAGTAACTCCGGCAAGCTGAGGGAGGGGATGCTAAAATGCAGCTGCAGCATGGGGATGAGCACTGTCTGACATGGGAACCTCCAGGTTCTCTGCCAGCAAGTAACAAGCAAGATCACGAAATACATGATTCGGACACATGGATTATAAATATGATGGTATTGCCATTCTTCTCTCTGAAGCACAACCTGACTGTGGAGCTCAGTGTTCCCAGGAACATAACAGGTCTCTTGAAAATTCACTGGTAGTCTTCATAGAACAAGAAAATATCCTAAGTGGTAGCCTGAGGGTTTTTTATTGATGGTGATTTTTGTAGGAGGTAGAAATGCACACATTTCACAGTGCAAGGCAGGAATTGACCTACATGAAGGAACAGTACCTCACTTGTATCTTTGTACTTTAAATATATGTTACTTGAAAAGGAGAAGTTTACCTGATCTTCTCCTCTGATGAGCAGTGGAGGATCCCCAAGGAAAAGGGCACAGAAAAGAGAATGTAAAAGCCTGAATCAGATGGCATCTCTGTGTTGCCAGTGGTTGGAGGCTAGGCAATTATTTAAGGGAAGCATCACACTTAGTTGCCATATCATACATGCTTGCCCTGTTCACCTGCATCCCCTAGTTAGCCCCACTTACCCTTGCTTGGGGACAGAGCAGGGATAAGCTGGACCTTTTCAGTGATGCCCTGGTAACTGCTCAAAAGGTGAGTTTATACCTGCTTAAGTGGCAAAGTTTTCCTCGTAGTCCCTTTTTGTTCTCAGATTTCTGTGTTTCAATGAGATTAAATAGTTTATCATTCCTTAAAATTGAAAGATGGTGGATTGGAGGGTTGGGAGGTAGAAAGCAATTATTGAAGAGTACTATGGATTAAGCACCTTTTTTCCTCTGTTGTTCTTTCAGTCAATACAGGAGGTTGCTGGCTACGTGCTCATCGCACTTAACATGGTAGACGTCATTCCCCTAGAAAACCTCCAGATTATCCGAGGCAATGTGCTGTATGACAACTCTTATGCCCTGGCAGTTTTGTCCAATTACCACATGAATAAAACCCAGGGACTCCGGCAGCTGCCAATGAAACGGCTATCAGGTGAGATGAGGGTAAGAGGTGGAGGCATTTCTAAAGCAAACTTCAACTGTTGGCTTATTGGTATCAAGATCCAATTGGAGATTGCCTCTCAAAGTCACAAGACATCGAATCCTGCTTTAAAAACAAGGATATGAATATAGTTTCCTAATTGCTTTCCCACTAGCCAGTATTCTTCAAAAGGTGAAGAAAGTTCATAATTTCCCATTGCAGAAAGATACAGAAAATCCAAAACATCAACAAGATGGTGAGATTTATTTCTGTCCCCCAAACTGGCAAAGTATCTATTTGTTATTTTGCATTATTTGATTACAGTGCATACATGTCAGTATTTTCTGTTAAATCCCTGTGGGAACTGGTGATATGTGTGTTAGGGTCTCACATGGTCTTTGGCTATGCACACCAGCAGTGCCATCTCTGCTGAGTGCCATGGGCCCTAGAGGTGGCACCAGGCAGAAAGCCACATGTAGTGGCATCTTTATGGCATCCAAGAGCAGCTGACTCTCCAGAACCCATCAGTCTGAGCCTGGTGTTAGTTACACCGTTAGGAGTGCTGATGCCATGCAAATTGTCCTTTTCTGTCAGCATTGTGTGACTGAGGTGGAGAAATATGTGCTTTATTTCTCTTTCTTTAGGTCAGAGACAGAAGTCTTAGGGATTTGCTTCACTTGCAAATTCTTTTTCTTTCTGTAACAGAAATTCTCAATGGAGGTGTTAAAATCAGCAACAACCCCAAACTGTGCAACATGGACACTGTTCTCTGGAATGACATCATTGACACGAGCAAGAAGCCTCTCACAGTGCTTGAATTTGCAAGCAACTTGTCTTCTTGTGAGTATTAACTTACCAAAAATGCTATGTGCTCCCCCTCTCTACTTCAGACAGTATAATGAACATACCATCTTTCGTGCAGTAGGTTTGTGGTCCAACAATGTTTACATGGGGGCCACCAAGCCCTGTTCCAAGGGAAGTGCTTTCATTTCTGCACCACTGGCCTAAGACAGAATTTTGCATGTTGGTTAGGTCCTTAACTCATAGCTCAGCAAAGTTCTTGGGAGTGATTCTCTTGGTTTATGGCAGTACTCTATGTATATGTTAATCAAACACAGCTAAGAAAAACGTGCACTCATTTGCTTTCCAGAAATCTTCTGTTAACAGTGTGAGGCTTGGTCTAAAAAGCCCATATGGGTACCTTCACTGAGTTGCTTGAAGCCTTTTTAGAGCTAAGGCCCAAGTTGAGTGCTGTAAAACCCAACTGTTTTGGGCTGCACAGACTGTCCTTTCAAAAGTAATGATAAACAGGCAGATAAATCTGATGCTTCAGATCAGCAGGGAGATGAATTTGAAATTTTGTATAGCATATGCTTAGAGTAGGCTCAAGCTAATCCTTCAGCTTTATGAGTCCCTTGTAAAATCCCCAGTCATTTCAAAGAAAGGAGAGTTTGTTTTTATTTCTGAGCATTTAATTTCTGGCACTACAAATTGATGGGAAAACATATTTTCTTTATCTTCTTCCAGTTGCATAATTGCCTGAGCTAATAGCCAACTTCTGTGTTGACTTATTTGTGTGCAGAGCCCTAATGTAATCAAGGAGTTGCAAACTGTACATTTCAGCACAGGAGTTTGGCTCTGAACCCTCCAGAAATGTTAATCTTTAACTTTTCAACTTAAAAAATAAAAGGAGGTCTTTGGTCCCACACCAAATCAATCAACTCTTGGACAAGTATTGGCATTTGTTCAGCTATTTGACGGGTGATGGAGGGAGGGAAAATCACATGATGTTAGCAGGAAGAAACACTTTAGTAGGAAATGCCATTTAAATGTAGTGAATTCCCTATTAATCTGCTCAGACAGCCATTTATGGCTTTAATAATGATCCCATAATCTAAAATAGGTTGTTTCTCTGGGACTCTGCTTGTCATTAAGAGAAAGAAAAAGAAAGAGGAGAGTAAGGAGGGAGGGTTGGGAAAGAACCAGCATTGAACCATTGAGGTCAGGCAGGGTGTCCACCTTATCACCTCTCCATCACTTGTCCATCTGCAGTGTAGTCCTACACCGAGGAGTATTTTTGGCAGAAGATGGGAGGAGGGCGCGAAGCAGACAAGTCAAATTACTTTGTGGTCAGAGTAGCTGGCAGTTGCCTGTGAATCCAGTTGGATTTGTTTACTTTTTAGAACTGCATTGTTCAGAAACACTGATTTACATTTGGCCTGTAGTGAGCAGCTGGCACATGCCCGGCTGCAAGCCAGTGGTGACTTGCCATTGCATGCAAACCCCACCAGCAGAAGGGCCAGACGGGCAGTAGCTGAGATTCCTGTTCCTGGGAAAAGTATACCTCTTTCATAAGCTAGACTGGCTGAGTATTGTGCTCGCTTGTTCAAAGGTGTGGAGGTGGAGAACTGCACGTAGGAAAGCAGAGATGAACAACGGATAAAGACTTAAGTTCTCCATTTTTTTGAGCATTGTTATATAGGTGCTTCCTACACTGGTTTATTGAGCATGAAATCTCAAGTCATTGTTTTCTGTGGTTCATGGTATGTTGTTGTTTTCTATGTTTACAGAATATTATACTCTGTCTTACGTTTTAGGTCCCAAATGCCATCTGAACTGCACAGAAGACCACTGCTGGGGCCCTGGTGAACAGAACTGCCAGAAATGTAAGATTAGTTAAGAAATTGCTTGTGTGCTCTGACATACTAAATTTCTATCTACTGAAAAATTAACCTGTAAAATTAGTGCAAATTAGTAACATGTATCACACTTGTCCTTCTCTGCATCCTGCTATGCTGGGGCTTCTTGAAGCACACCATGGGTGGACATGGTCTGCAAAAGGATAGTCACAGGGAAGACAGCCATGCCTGGTCCCTACGAGTAGCTCCCTTTCTGGAGGGGAAACCTCAAGGTGGTTTGCCTTGGGTTTGGATTGCCCTGCAGATATGCTGTTCTTCCAGAAGCAAAATTCTGCAGGTGTGTCCTGCATTGGAAACTTTTGTGTGTCACCCACAGCTTTCTCCCATCTACTCTTGAGAGCATTTATTCTTTCGGTTATTTTGCCATGTGACAGAGAACACAGTACCTGCGTGGTGAATTGTTTGCCTTCCTGCTGTTTCCTGGAGAGTCATTCTGCAGGCCAATTAATGATACTGGGGATTATTTTCTATTCTTAGAAGTAACAATGTAACCCAAGTTTTGCTGGCTTTAATTTCTCCTTTTGGAATCCCCATAGGGGATTTTGTGTGCAAACACAAAAGATGTCACCTTCATGTGGCTATAGTCACACTACATACTGTGCTCAGAGGACCTTTGAAAGGCTCTCTGAAAATGTGTAGCCAATTTTAAATATATAAATGGAAATGTTTGGCTGCCTATGTTTACTGTAGAATTGTGCGGGTATGATGCTTGCCTGATATTAAGAGAGCAACAGAAACATCCATTTAGAAGTGCTTCTGAGTTTACAAGGTTTTATTTTTGCTAAAGTAAAGGTTGAGGAGGAAGACCATGTCAGTTTGTTGCGCTACTTCATTATTTCTTTTTTCTCTAAAACGTGGGGAAATACACTCTTTCTAATTCTTTGTTTTGTGAAAAGTTCAGTGAAAAAAACATTGTTCTAGACATAATGCAAATGGAAGCAATATCCTATATTCAGCTTTCCATTACAAATAATCACCTAACCCTGAGCTTCTTGCCTGCAAATATCAAGCCAAATCTATACAATCTGAAGCTTGAACAAATCTTTTCTGTCTTCATTTAGTATAAGCTTTAGTTTTTTCAGTCAGCTCTGCAGTTTGGTTCTCGAGGTGGACAGTGACTGCACACACAAAGGCCTTCCCAGGTTGGTCCCTGCAGCTGTGGCTGCACAGCTGTCTCAGGATCTTGCAAAACCTCAGGTCTCAACCCTGCAAGCTTTTAGCATTTACAAACTCTCACTGGATTCGGGAGGTTGATGAGTGCATAAAACGAAACCTTTTGCAGGCTCTTGCTCACCTCTCCAGGCATTTGAGAATGTGGCCAACTGAAAATATATCCCACATTTCCATATGTGGGAAAGTTTTTTCTCCTTAAAATGAACATGGGATATTCTGTATGAAGTAAAAACATTTGCTGTAATATATGTTTCCAGCAGGAAGCTCTAGTCAATAGCTATCAAAGTGACGAGGTGCTTTATTCCCCTGCTAATGCTCATGAAAACAGTTATATCAAAACGCTGTTCGTGTAGAACCATGTGCCTCTTATTCCCCCATTTCTAATTGAATGAAGAAGTTGCTATTAGAGAAGCTAATGCTTGTTGTGGAAATAATCTATTTCCTTGAAAGTATATCATCTTGCTTACAGGCCTACAAGAGTAATGAAATAATAAGTTTGGATACAAAAGTGTGTAATGGAAAAAGTTAGAATGAATGGTTTTTAAAAATCACTCTTATATACCCTGTAGCAGACTGTGTATTGCAATACTTTTCTGTTAATTAACAACCTTCTATTTCAGACTTACAGACATTTGTGGTGATATTGTAACTCATTTGTGCCAACTGCAAAGTTGATAACAGTTAATGTAGAGCACAGCTGAAAAGCTCAGGATGCTGTAATGAAGCGAGTAGCCATCAGCTTTCTCTGATGTCTGATGCCAGACACTGTGAACCAGTAATTTTTTTCTAGAGAACAAGCAATCCTATTTCTGGTTTGTGGTTGGTTTGTTGTTTTTTTTTGTTGTTGTTTGTTTTGTTTTTTGATTGTTCTGATTATCCTTTTTGCTGCTTTGCTATTCAAATGGAGACACTTGCCCAATTCCCAACAAAATGTTGCAGGCAGTTTTTGCTTCCCTGCAAAAAGCTGAACCAGGGCCAGTTCTTCCTCTGGGTGGTTGCAGTGGTGCAAACCCTGTGGGAATTGTGTAATGAAGATAAAATTTGGCCAAGGAATTGAAACCTAAAGAAAAATAATTCAATGTGCATATGAAATCTGTTTGTTGAGTGTGTCTTCCCTCTCTGCAAATTTCAGAATATTTTTAGTGCATTCAAGGGATCCTGACACTATACCAACAATGTATGGTTTCCCATTTTAGTATGAAGCCCTGGCAGTTCTGTTGCATTATTTTTCCCAAAGCTAGTAAAAATAATAGCAATTTTTTTCAATGAAATAGAGACAGATTCTGTTCTGTTGCCCAGATGTAAGATGCAATGACTCCACACAATTTTTCTTGATCTAGGCATTGATGTGACAGGGACCTGGTAGCTCTTTCTAAGCAGGGCATATTTCCTGGCTGGGATCAGCGTTCTTAGCACCTCGCAACAACCAAGATAATTACAGGCTGAACACAATTCCTGCTCACTACCACCCACACCAGCTCTCACCCCTCCCAAACTTTGGCCTTATGTGAGGACAGAATGTGCATCCCATGAGGAAAATCTAGCACAGATCCTACACCAGACCATTTCTCCATATTTCTTGATCTCAGTGCAGGAAGTACAGCTGATGTTTCTCATTTTTTCTTGTATCTTTCAGTAACAAAAGTCATCTGTGCCCAGCAATGCTCTGGCCGCTGCAGGGGAAAGGTGCCCAGCGACTGCTGCCACAACCAGTGTGCTGCAGGATGCACGGGGCCTCGGGAGAGTGACTGCCTGGTAATGATGCTACACCACCACCGTAATTGCTTAAATCCCTGATAGGGCGAGGCAGGCATTCAGCTGCATGTCCTCTAGCCTTCTTCAACCTGAGAAGCCCACTGAGAGATGCTGTCCTGGAGGGTGCTCCAGGGTTTCTCTTTGTGGGTGGTTGGTGGGAAGGAAGATGACATGAACTTTGCAGCACCCTTAGCTGGTCTTTACTGACTGTCAGTGAACCTTACTAGTGCATTCCAAACCAGCTTTAGTGCCTTTGAGTGCCCAGTGAGTTCAAAGTTGTTGCAGAGCATCCGAGTGTTTGCTGTAGGGTAACTTCCCCACATGGGCAGGTCCCCAAGTCCATAGTTGCCACCATGCTACAGCAGTTTTGCGGGCCAGCACAAGTTTGCCTTGTGCTCCTTAGCACTTAGTCAGTAATAATCTTGATTTACTAAAGCAAGAACTTATAGGAGCAATAAGACATGACGGATCTTCATCTTTCTGTGTTTCATTGAACTTCGGACATTAAATCAGGGTTTCCCTTTCTGGTATTCACTTGACACAAAAACATTATGTTTGGGGAACCCTGGGGCAGTGGAGGGAGAAAAAGCAAAGAGAGCTTCTTTAGGTAAAAAAAAAGTCCCTTGGTTTTTCTACAAGAGTTTCAGGGGGTCAGTGTATGCTGTGGTTTTAACTCTTCCCCATATTTGCACTATACTTCATTCTGAATTAAGGGACATCTGAGTAATTGCCATAGAAGCCGTCCAGTCTGGATGTTGTTGTTGTCTTTATTCCTGGTCCCCTTTTAAGTTGCATGGCTATGATGCCCTTACTGGCTCACAAAGAAGACAGTTATTCTCTCTCGTCTGGAAAGCCAGGGGAGAAGAAAAGGGAAAGGAGAGTGATTATTAATTTAATGCAGATTTAGATTGGAAGAACCAACTTGCCCTTCATAAATGCCTGCTAAATTGTTCATTACCTGCAGCCAAATATAATGGCTTCGGTTTAATATTTAGCCAGAAAAGTCAGTAATCGACAGGAAAGGACTTGATTTGATTTAGGTTATTAAAAAGTGGCCAAGAAAAGTACCGTTTGTCTTGATCCAGTTGCTGCCTGTAGGGGAAATTTTTCTAAGGCATGCAAATTTACTCCTGTTCCCATGTGAATCCCAGCAGCTCTGCACCAGAGTGCCAAGGCTTCTTATTCAGAAAAAGAAAAGTTCATGGTTTTTTTTAAAAAAAAATAAAAATTAAACTCAGTTGCCCAGCCTGAAGAAACCTTTCACCTTCAGAGCCTGAGGGACCATCCCTGTAGCTGCCTGGGGCTTCCAGTAGAGCTAAACAGGAAACAGATGAGACCGTTCAGAGTGTTTTAAAGACCTAATGTAAAACCATTGTTGCTTTCTAAGGAGAAGGTGTTTTAATGGGTGCTGTTGTTCAATGACAGGCATGCCGCAAGTTTCGGGATGATGCTACGTGCAAGGATACATGTCCCCCATTAGTCCTGTATAACCCCACCACTTACCAGATGGATGTCAACCCTGATGGAAAATACAGCTTCGGAGCCACTTGCGTGAAGGAATGTCCACGTAAGTTCATTTCAGATTGCAGCCACAGAGGAGGTGGGGGTTGGAGAGAGGTGGGAAGGGACCTATGTCATCCTTCTGTGTTGTGGCCAAGTGAAAGAGTACTTGTTCTCTTCAGTTCCTGTGGGAACTGGGAACAGGTGACAAAGTGAGCCTCTTCAAACTGTATCCATCATATTCCCTGATTTGTAATCATTACATTTTCATTTCTCAAAGTTTTTCTCTTGGTGGAGAGAAAGGCATCATATAAAAATTGTCAAAATAATGACTAAATGGGATCAGTCCTGTGGATTACCAAGCATTATTAGCTCTTAACTGGTTCTTAATTAGGACTGGTAGAAAGTAGTTGATTTTAACACTCTCTCTCAGTCTATATGATCATTTCATCTACAGATGCTTGCTTTTCCATTCTTGCTGTTCCATGTCTGTATTTTTTTAATCCATCAACACTTGAATGTTGTTTTATCCTTCTGTTACCATGCCCCTCTCTGTAAAATGGTGATAGTACTGTATGTACATCTACCTTCAAATGATGTTTGTGAATATTCATAGTTAGTGCCTGTATTTTTCTGAGTATGACAAAAGTATTACACTAGTATTGAAGTGTTTGTCCAGCTGCCAATGCATCCCTATTGTATTTCAGTGACTTTTGTATCCTTTTTTTCCCAGACAACTATGTGGTGACAGACCATGGCTCCTGTGTTCGCTCATGCAATGCTGATACTTACGAAGTGGAAGAAAACGGTGTTCGGAAGTGTAAGAAGTGTGATGGGCTATGCAGCAAAGGTATAAAAGCATGGAATAAATCAGTAAGGCTTTGAGATGATAGGTAACTTATTAGAAAAAGTGCAGGGAGTTCTGATCTTAATTAAGCACAAATTCAGTATCAATCAGATCCATTGATTGTTTGGAAATGTGACAACTGGTTTGATCAGGAAACATGACTGTGGGGCATGCTTTCCAACTGGGATACACCACAAGTACAGTAGATAAACTGTGTGTTTGTGCATGTGTATCTTGCACATCAGCCTTCTCCTTCACTTGGCCTTCCAAGTACCTCATCAAGGGGAATAAAATTAAAATGGGGCAAAGAGAGAAAGAGGAGCATGTGCCAAACAGAGCCTGTGTGCAGAGAAGCTCAGGCCAGAGCTGCACAGCTGGACAAGCAGGAAGCAGTTATCTTGTGGCACTTCCTGAAAAGCAAAAATAGGCAAAAGATCTGTGAAACTCAGAGTGGTAGGTTTGACCATATTGGAATGCTTTTTTATGGCATCTCTATGTTTCTCCCCTTCCATGTAACTGGGCTTCACTCTTCTCCCCTCTAACTTTTGTATCTCTCCTTTAACAGTGTGCAATGGCATTGGAATAGGTGAACTTAAAGGCATCCTCTCCATAAATGCCACAAACATTGACTCCTTCAAAAACTGTACCAAGATCAACGGGGATGTCAGCATTCTCCCAGTTGCATTTCTAGGGTGAGTTAGCTGCTGGTTGCTAAGCATGAAAGAAGGGCTGGGGAGAAACTGAGGCTGAGCTGCTCTTTTCCCAATTCTTCATTCTGTTTGTTTCAGTGATGCCTTCACGAAGACTCTACCCTTGGACCCCAAGAAGTTGGATGTCTTCAAAACAGTCAAAGAAATATCAGGTTAGCAATGAGTTTTAAGCTGAGATGTTCTCTGACTGATACTGCCAAAATACAGAGTGAGAGAAGGGAAATTTTTTAAGCATATGAAGAGAAGAGCAAGTGAAGAGTTTCTGTCTCTGACCTACCAAGGGTCACTCTTCACCAAGGTGGTCAGCAGTGCCTTGCCAGCATTACGCCCACATAACCCATATTGGTCTCCCATCCAAGGTGTGTGGTTTGGCCAGAACACCCCTTCTGCTGAACTGTCAGCCCTAGAGAAGAGTAAAAGCAGAGGAGATCCTCAGCCACCCAAGAAGCATGTGGTGATGCAGAGGCGTACCACTCTAGCTAAAAAAAGCCAAGTGTGTTTCTATTTGTGGTAAACCTTTCAGCAGCTCCTTAGGGAAGCGTGCTCAGTGGCTTGCGTCATCCTTACGGAGACACCCTCTCCAGCCTGAAGAACTCTTCCTTGGGGTGACTATCTCCATGAGCACAAAGCAGCCAGCAGAGTGCTCAGCTGCTGTCTTGCACCAAGTATCGATTAAAAGTAATTTTGTTCAGCCCATTATAAAATGAACATAACATTGGAGCTGGGTCCACTGACATGACTCCAGTTCCCTTTTTCTTTCTCTCTTACCTGTCTGGTTCCCTTCAGGGTGGCAATTACTAACTGCAGAGTGTCATACAGCAGCCTACAATTTTCCAAATTCTCCCTGTCCTCCCAAACACCTCAGCTGAGCAGGGAATTCTGCTTGCTTCAGCAAATCCACTCCAAGTAGCTGTCTGTTCTGCTTAGTTCCTGCTTTTCAGTTTTCCTCTTCCCTGAGGTCTGCTTCTGCTCACAAATGGGATGGAGTGATGCCACAGGATCAGAGCCTGCAGCCTCTCAGACAGGGTATCTTCTGGCAAGAGCCATCATCACTGGTGACTCGGTGTGGCAGGATGTGCGGCTCACTGACATGCTCATCTGTTATGCTCCTAAGCCCTTGTGGTGGGCTAAGAAGTAAACTGTTTATAAAACAGAGTTTAGAAATATCTCCCTGCTCCCTAAAATGTCATGTTTCAGTTTGAGGTTCTCAGATAAGCATAGGGAAAGCACCAGCGCCTTCTCCTGGTGCAGGATTTGCTCGAGGAGGAGGTTCTGCTGCCAGTACTGACCACAGGTTTAATTTCGTTATTATTATTTTTTAATCTTCTTTTCTTCATTTCAGGATTTTTGTTGATTCAGGCCTGGCCCGAGAATGCTACTGATCTCTATGCTTTTGAAAATCTGGAGATTATACGAGGCAGAACAAAGCAACAGTAAGTAAATCATGTGCCAAAGCGACTGTAAGAGAGCTGTTTAGAGCTGCTCTTGTCTGAGCATACCAAGGTTGCAAGCAGTGTGAGACTCAGATGTCCAAAAACTAATGCAAAATGGGACAAACCCTTCGAGGAGTAGAGCACTATCTTTGTAGCAGTAGATAACATGTCCCAGGGGTAAAGATCCTCAGCTCTGTGCCACATGTGGAAGGCTGTCCTGAGTGTGCTTTCAGGACCGGGGTCTCCCACACCATCGTGGAAACACAAACAGGACAGAGAGTGGCTCTTTACAGTTTGGGATAAATTACTAAGGTATCGGAAGTACTTTGGGATTTGAGGTAGCTGGGCAGTGGAGGATGGAGGCTGCCAGGCAGTGGCAAACACCAGCAGTGCTTCCAGTGCCCTCCTAGGCTTGTCCCAAGAGGACGAATGACTTGGAGGACAAGCACAAAATAATAGCTGCTTTACCTGCAACCATTGTTGCACATCATTTACTTGTCAGAAGACGTGTCCTGACAGTTTTAGCTTAAAAAGCCCTTGCAAAACCAGATGTGAATATTGCAGTTGTTATATAATAGGCATGTCATGTACTAGGCAGTAAGTTTAGAGGGCTGAGCAGGATCTTGCTTGAAGAAAATGCAGTTCACAGCAACACACATTTCAGAACTAAAAGAAAAACATGCTGAGTAAAACTCTGCTTACTAATTATCTTTCTTGCATGTGTTTTCTTTTTGTCCATCTCTATTTTAGTGGCCAATATTCCCTTGCTGTTGTTAACTTGCAAATACAGTCCTTAGGGCTGCGCTCCCTCAAGGAAATAAGTGATGGAGACGTTGCCGTTATGAAGAATAGGAACCTCTGCTATGCTGACACCATGGACTGGCACAGCCTGTTTGCAACTCGGAGCCAGAAAACAAAGATTTTACAGAACAGAGATAAAAATGAGTGTGGTAAGTCAGTGCTGCATTCCTGCTCCCCACCAAAGCTCATGCTGAAATGCAAGTGTAGGCCTGCGTTTTCATAATTCGAGCAAAGCTTTTTTCCCCCATTTCTCTGGCTACAGAATTCATCAGTGATACTGCTTTAATGAACGTGGTAAGGGAAAAGTGGGATTTTTTTTTTTTCTCACCAAGAATGTGGACTTCATGGTGTCCAGCAGACCAGGAGCTCCTTCACCTCTGTAAGCATTGTGAAGCCACACAAGTTGAAGGACACAAAGCTAACTCCTAACATTGGACTTTATTGACGAGGTCGAAGCTGTTGTTCAACCATACTGCTGTTGACTGCAGTGGTCCCTGGGCCAAAATCTAATGATTTCTTTTTGCAGAATATGAATATGTTGTGTTTTAGAAATTTATCATGAAATCACAGAATGTTTTGGGTGAAAAGGGAGCTTTAAAAGTCATCTAGGCCAACCCTACTGCTATGGGCAGTGATGCCTTCCACTAGACCAGGTTGCTCAGGGCCCCATCCAATCTGACCTTGAACTCTTCCAGGGATTAGATATCGACCACTTCTCTAGGCAACTCTTGCCAGTGTCTCACTACCCATTGTAACTATGTCTTCATTACATCCATTCTAAATCTACTCTTTCAGTTTAAAACCATTTCCCTTTGTCCTGATACTACAGGCCTTGTTAAAAAGTTGTTATATGCCCCCTCTAAGTACTAAAAAGTCTCAATCAGTAAGTTTCCCTGGAACTGTCTCTTCTTCAGGCTGGGCAACCCCAGCTCTCTCATCCTGATTTAGCTTTATTATACATCTGTTAAGCTGTCACGGAGGAGCTTGTTCTTATTTTGAAAGACCAGAAGTCACTCTTAGTTTCAGGCTTTGGGACTTAAGAGAAGTGTGATTTCTCCTCTTCCACACTGCCAGGAGCATTCACATGTGCTTTGGAACAGATTGGAGAAACTGTCTGGTCAGATGGAGTGAGGATGGAGAGTTTGAGCTCTCTCTTGCCTTGACATTCATGGCTTTTCTTATCTTTGTTTCTCTCTCAGCTGCTGCCAAGCATGTTTGTGACCCTCTGTGCTCAGATGTGGGCTGCTGGGGCCCAGGACCCTTCCACTGCTTCTCCTGCAGGTTTTTTGCTCGCCAGAAGGAGTGTGTGAAACAGTGCAACATCCTACAAGGGTAAGGTGTCTCAGGGGTGCTTAAGGTTTTGGTGATGATTTGGGGGTTTCGGTTTTTAAAGTATGTTGTAGCTGGAAAGAAAGCAAAAAAACAGCGTCTCTGGTTGCATGGGATTTCAGCAGCTTTGCAGAGATGTTACGTGAACATAGTACCTAGTTGACGTACCTCTCCTTTCCCAGTCGGTATTGCTTGGGAGTTTGTTCATGCTATAGTGAACTGCTAATAAAACATCCCCTTAAGCCCACAAGGAGAGTATCTATAGGCCCAAGGAGGCTAAGCCTTAGGCGTCCTTCCCATAAGAAATAAAGGAGCTTAAAGCCCTGGTGAAAATCCAAGCTGTGACTGTCATGTCAAGTACACTGGGTGAGAGCCAGAGCCATTTACAGTCCCCAGGAGCTCAGTCATCCCCAGAGCCAAGGACTCATATTTGCTCAGATGAGCAGCTCACCCTTGCAATTTGCAAAGTTGCAGTCAAGGGAGAATGAGCTTTCATCCAAAAATCACTGAGAACAGCAATTTCAGGGCAAAAGTATTGCTTCAGGCTCACTCAGGCCATGGAGAACATATTACTGCTTGTGTGTCAGGGCTGTGTCTGGGTTTTTCAGGCATTTCAACAGGTGATGTAGGCAGGAAAGGTACATCTAAGCACCGAAAATTACAGGGACTTTAAAGTTCATGAGTATTAAGCAAGTAATTGTCAGGGTGCTAATGCCTCTGATGTTTGTATTTCTCTAGTGACTTGTAGTTCAGCAGCTATCTTTTTTTAAGTGAATTCCCTCCGGCAGCTATTATAACCTGAAGGGCAGATCTGGGCATTTTTTGTGTCAAATGATGGGTAGATTTAGTTTAATTAATAACATCATTACTTGAAGTGGAACAGCTTTATTGCTATTGAAACCATCTGTTCCCAACTTTCGTATTTTAATGATTCATTGTGTGTCGTAGAGAGGACATGGACTTAATTATCAATGCCTTGCTGTTTAACTTTCCTAATTATTATTTGTAGCCTTGGAATCACTTGAACTGTTTTTGCTGGTCTCTTTGCATCACTACCATTTAAAAGCCTCTAGAAATGGTTGTGAATATTCTGTGGCACTAGCTTAAAAGGGAAAGTAAACTAATTTGTAGTGTGCAATCTGCAATGCCATGTGTTTCACTGTCAACCAAATTTCCCTTACTCTTATGTCCTCACAAGTGCAACTGGTGTAGCCAAGAGGGTCCCCCTGTACTTCCTCCTGTCTCAGTACCATCATCAACTCAATCAATTTAAAGTAGAAAACTCAGAAAAAGGAGAGAAGACCACAATTTATCACTCACTAATCAGCCTGGGATTTAATTATTTCTCTTTTATTGTTGTTGTTTTCCAGGGAGCCAAGAGAGTTTGAAAAGGACTCCAAGTGCCTACCCTGCCACCCTGAGTGCCTGGTGCAAAACTCCACTGCATACAATGCAACCTGCACTGGACCTGTAAGAGCAGATTCACCTTAGCAAACCTCAAACTATGTATTAATAAGTATTTCCCATGTTGAGATAATCCTGAGGTCTCATTTACCCCTCTCTGAGGTAGAACAGAGGTGGAAGTGGTTAGAAGCCAAGATCTTGGGGCAGGAGAGCAGGAACAGGAGAGGAAACCTCAGGGTGTTATTTTTCTTTTGTGACATGCAGTCCACAGTCACAGGCATTGTAGGGTCTTTAATTTTTTGTCTCTTTTACATAGGAAAAAAAGACTTATGTATGTGACAATACAGTAATTTGTCAAACATTTGAGGGACATGTAGATACTGAACTGCCATGTTAATGTGAACAAGTTAGATCAAACTCATATCTTATTTGTAAAACTCCAGTTTTCTTTTTTTTTTTTTCTTTCTTGTAATTGAATTCAAATCTCCTGCTCTCATCACAGGTCTTGCTCTGTGCTATTTGTCTTTAAACACCTCTTGCCATCCCCAGCAGCCTCTGAGTGTTTGATCCTTGCCCATCATCAGTTTGAAGAGTCACTGCTCAGTAATGTGAAGCATTTCCATCCTCCCTTCTACCACCATGGCCTCAGGGATGTTGTTAACATTATAAGGTCCTTCAGGCGGTGACCATGCCCCTGTTCCATATTTGCCCAGCATCTAGTAATCAGTCTATTATAGTGGCCCTTAGACATTACAGTGATTAAAATAATCTTCCTGTAACATGTGTTACTGTAGTCCCACTGCAGCTGACACTTGGATCTTGTCTGGTTTTTCTCCATAGCAGAATTTGACCCAGAATCGCTAGTTGCCCTGCTTTAAAATATTTAGGTCATTCATGGTGCTGTTACAGTCCTAATAAAAACAGTTCTGCCAAAAATGGCGAAAGGCAGTTCCTTTAAACACAAACTAAGTGCTTTTCAAAGTAAAAAATAATCCATGCACTCCTTGTGCTGCCTCCATTACTCCATGCTTCTCTCTAACAGAGGAAAGAACTTGTGCTGAGAAACCAGGTAAATAATGATTTGAGGCCAGCACTTCAAGGAGGTGTCAGCAAGTCCAGGTCCAGCGTTTTAAATTGTGTGATGGTAGATTGTACCTAGCTGCCAAGCCATATGCTTTTCAGATAACACCTTCTTGAGAGGTCATTAAATTATTCCCCACTTAAAATGAAAAATGTAGGTTTTCCAACCAGGCAGAAGGCAAACCAGGATAAAAGAAGCAACACTGAAATGCAAGAAAATACTAGCTTTAAAGAGCAGGGACTACCTTTTGTATGGTCCATCCTACAACAGCAATAACTTGCAAGAATATCAGGTAGCAAAGTAATAAAACCAGATGATGCTGAAAACTTTCGGCAGTGGAAGGCATTTAGATTTATCTTCTGAATTTCCTCCTGAAAAGGCTGATCGAAGGGGATTATAAACAAGTTGCTTCTCTTTGCAGGGTCCTGACAACTGCATGAAGTGTGCCCATTTTATAGATGGCCCCCATTGCGTGAAATCCTGCCCAGCAGGGGTTCTGGGTGAGAATGACACCCTCGTCTGGAAATACGCTGACGCGAATGCTGTTTGCCAGCTCTGCCATCCAAACTGCACCCGGGGGTGAGTAAAACCTTGGTTGAATGGAGACAGGGAATAAAAGAAATAGGGCAACAGCTCATCTCAAGCTCCTTCTCTTCCTGACAGTCCCATGTCAAACCACTGAGAAGTAGCAGGGAGCAGGAGAGGTCAGGAGTACACAGGTAATGTGTAAGCAGAGTGTGGCAGACTTTGTAAATAGGAAAAATTCAGTGGTGGCTCATCTATACACAGAAGGCAGAAAAAAACGGTTTAGGGCGTCTGAAACAGGTTTGTTTAATAACTTAAATATAAAATTTCCTGGAATTTTACAGAATTCACCCAGCAGTGATGCACTTTTTTTCCCCCACCTGGCTTGTTGCTGGGTCCTCTGGTTTTGGGAGGAACATCAGTGACATCTGGTGGATGCTGGACTTCTATGGCCCATCTTTATCTGCACCTTTCAATTTTCAGGAGGGAAATCCCAGTGGGATAACATGGTGTTTTAATTTTTCTCTGTTCTTTCCATATGCTAGCGCTTGGTCTGAGTTCAAAGCCCTGCTTGACTCCAGAGTGTGGCATTATTAATGGGCTTTACAGTAACCCCATTTTTGTCTTCATTTGGGGGCACACTTAAACTGCTACTTGGAACAAGCTGTGAATTGAACTAGTTAACCTACATGACAAGTAACAACTGTCTCCTCTCCTGGTTTCCAACCTGCAAAGGACATGGGAGGCAGAGTAAAAGGTTTTAGGGTTTGAGAGTTGATTGCTGGACTGTGATGCTTTCAGAGCAAAAAACCACCCATGTTTGGTGTGTTTTCCTTCACATGTCCCTGCCTTTTACCCTGCAGGTCTGTCTGATCCAAAATCCTTCTATAGTATGCCTGTAATATATATTGCAAGAGAGGAGTTACAACGTATTCAGACCAGCCATCATCCCATTGTGTATTAGCTAATCCAAGTGCCAGGTCCTCGACTTCATGGAAAAAAGGAGATGAAGGGTGAAATTAGCCCTTTCTAGTGCTCCTCGTGAAGTTCAGTGCACTGGTTTTCAGATGGTAGTTGTACCAGCTGTGTAGATTAGCTGCAATTTACAGTGATGCCCCCTGTTTTTGTTATAGTCACAGACAAGGCTTATCAGGGCTTCCCTCTGCAATGCCTGAGAACAAATTGTCTCAGTTGAAAAGGGTTCTTAATAAGTTTGCTCTTTATTAATGACCTCCTCAATAGTCCCTACTGATACAACTGACCACAGAGATCCAACATCCTCCTTCTAACTGGCCACATGGAAATGCAGCTGATTAGTGGAGCAGCATAATGAGTAACCACATCTGAACAAGGCTTTCCACTGCACAGCTTTGGTAGTGAGGTCGAACACTAGACCCAAATAAATGCAGACTTGGAGAATGTAATCTGCCAGACAGGGATGTAGCAATGAGCCATGCAGTGGCTTTTAGTGCACAAGCAAGTTCCCAGAGCAGATTTCATCAGAGAAGTCAATTCCTGCCTGGCTTTGGCAGTGGATGGGGGTGCCACAGGAGTCTGGCAGGAGATGGGGTTACAGTAAGGAGACTTTTTTTAAAATGAGGGGTACCCAACACGTGGCTCTGTGTATTTGGCCCTGTGTTTTTAAGGCAGAACATAAAAAGTAGTATCAATTTCATCTTTTACATGAAAAAAATGGACTGAATTTGCATCAGTTATATTGTGACCATGGTCAGGTCACCCTATTTGAGTTGCTGCCCAAATGAGGCAGAAGAAATAGGCTGTACACCTGAAAGGCTCAAGAGAGTTAGGAGGTACTGTTGCTATTTTTGCTATACAGATCATACATCTGAGGCCAATGGCATTGATGAGTAAGGAGCCAGTGTCAGTAGCACAGTATGGGAATATGCAGTCTGGCGCAGCGTTGTCCCCATGAAGGCAATCCATCAGTAACGCCATTTCTCTTCATGCCTTTCCCTTATTTTGCTGTGGGAATGGGATCTGTTCAGCAGTGGGTGGAACACATCTGTCTCACAAAGTTTCTGCATCCTTAGAAACCACAGTCTCAGCAATTCCTGCGTGACAAGAAACAACAACTTCATTTCTGTCCCTGTCCAATTTCACGGCTAGAGCCCACAAAATCTTATCAGCATGATTAAGTGTGCTGACTGCAGTAGTCATGCAAGTAAGGGTTCCCAGGATCTCTCTCTGTTTTCCTTATTTGAAGAAGCTGCAACTAAAGAACTTCTTTTCCCAGCTGAGTTTTGTCACAAACTTTGTTTTTTCATTTTAGGTATGCATACTGGTAGTACATCACTTCTTTTGTAATGCCACAAAGAATCCCTTCTAGACTAATTTTCTATGCTGAGTCAGTTTTTCAGCCTTCATTAGGACATAGAATGAAGGAAGCTTTCTCCTGCTCAGCCCAAAAGAGGACCCCTTCTTTCCCCATTCTCCTGTACTCTCTTGGGGATTTTGTAGACAAGCTTCCTTTTGCCATGCCTCTAGTACAGCTGAGAATATGTGCTACAATAAAGAAAGCAACATCTCAAAAGCCCTGGAATTACCCCGTCTATACCTTCAGCATCTAATGACACTCACTAGCTTAATTAATCTGCTCAGTGTTGAAGGATTTGGTCTCAAAGAATACAGGAATTAAACTCAGGCACAAACACAACCACTGGAGGGAATGAGCAAGGAGAAAAGAAGCCAATACTGACACATCCTGCCTCTGCAGTTGCTACCAACACTATGTGTCTCACCAGTCTTCATGTTAAATGCCAAGGGATTTTTGGGGCAGGTGAGAAAGAGGCCAGGGGATCCAAGAGGGAAGGTTGCAGCAGCACAGTGCAAATGCTATGCCTTTGTCACACTTGGAAGGTTAATGAGAAAGGAGGACAGAGTAAAGTTTTTGTAAAGCTTTGAAAAACCCAGTGGTTTTTAATTTCTTTTATGACTGTGAAGTAACTTAGACTGTTACAGTGTGAGTCCTTTCTGAAAGGCCATAAATCATATCAACTTGACTGTATTACCTCAAATTAGGAACTATGGGTCGAGGAGAGAGTTATTAAAATCTTGATGGATTTGAGAAATAAATAGCTGTGTCTGCACTGGGACAAGTAATATTTACATAGGCAAATGAAATGCTGAGTTCAGGATTAAACAGTTTTCGGGAACTGTACACAGTAATAATTTTCCAATAAGTAGAGAAATATTTCAGAGACTACAACTGCTGCTATATCCATCTGATATATCCATATGATCTTCAGGCACTTCATAACCTAAGTCTCATTTCTGTTTCTGTAACCAGAAGAAAAATTACTCAGGAATGCAAAAAGTGATTGTTTAGATTCCATAAAACTTGAGTTACTTACGTTGAATGTCATCATCAAATTCCATAATAAGAAAGATAGTTATATGTAGTCCTGGATGGATATTTCTCATAGGCTTTTTTTCTTCTTTGACTTGTGAAATGAATTAGAAAACCACATGGGATTTGAAAAGCACTGATCTGTCATTTTCTTCCCAGACACCTTTTTACTTTATCCACCCAGACTTGATATTGATGGGGAAAAAGAAGGGAACAGATAAAAACCTATGCTTCTCCTGTTTCTACTTTGAGGTGTAGGAAAAGAACTGGTCAGTCATTCCTCAGATTGTAGATACTATCAGCCAATTCTGTTTGCTGTTAGAAAGCACATAGAGGACTTGACATTATAAAATAGCATGGCAAAACAGAATTTTGAGGAAGAGATATTTTGAGGGACAATAATCATACTCTGAAATAAAGTGAGGTCTTTTAATTTCACATTCTTACTCAAGAGCAGCTGCACATGCTTTGTTGCGTTGGCATGTAGAAATTCATGTCCGGGCAGTAGAGCATGATAGGATGAGATCTGGAGTCTTAGATCAGTTTTCTATTGAGCACCCGAAGCAAGATCTGCCTCCTATGACCATAAACAAACTGGTGGTTCTGCTCTGCACATGCAGCCTCTCTGTGCTTAGTTACACAACTTTGCAAACAAAGCAAGCTGTATGCAGATAGGGAAGCTAATGAAGCTGAGTACCCGGGATCTGGGAATTGGTATGCACAGCACTTCCAGAATGTCCAGGACACCAGGATGCACATTCTTGCATGGGAGCCCAGTGAACTTACAAGACCTTCCAGATGCTGTTTCTTGGAGCACTGTGTTGGCCCAGAAACAAGACAAATACATGAGGGAAGATCAGGGTAAGGAAAACAAACAAACAAGTAAAAACCCATTAAAATGAGTAGTTGCTTTACCTCTTCCTTCCCCAGATCTAGACCAAGTTATAAGATCTGCAACTCTACCTAACATTCTGAAATTTTTCTGGTTCCTCCTCTTAGTAAAAGGGATTTCAGAGCAGTTTTCCTGGCATGGGCTCACTCCTTATCCCCTGCTTGACCTCCTCTGAATTTGTTTTGAGATGATCCATTTTCTTCAAGTCAGCACAGGGAGCGGATACCACAAACTGGACTTTTCCCCTTCCTGTGCTCTGTTTTTCAGAGGTGATGTCACCCTCTCTATAATGCTCTCCTTCCTCAGTAGACACCACAAAGACCACAATTCCCATGAAGAGCATACATCTCGTAGACTAGCAGCACTTGGGGAATTCACAGTGCCTCTCATGCCCATTAGACCATCAAGTGAACGCAGTCACTGTGTTTTCATCCGTGTTGTTTTTTGCATTGGGCTGCCAAAATTAATTTTGAGAATTTTAAGCTCAAATGGAGGGTGAATGACTTGCTAGTAGAGTTCCTGGCTCTCTAGATAGCTGTTGTACCTGTTTACATTACCCGTAACATAAGACTATAGATTCTAAAAGAAAAATACCATGGACACACACCCACAAACTATAGCCAGAGAGAGTGCTGTCAAATCCTGTTTTTTTGATGGGAGTCACTGTTTTCCATTGCAATAGGAGGTCTGAAAATTGAAATCTTTACCTTATCAGGAAACAAGGATATGCTGGAGGGTCTGCAATGACACATTTCCATGTGTATTTCTGTCCTTGTCCTTTTCACATGTACTTATGTCCTCCTCCACAGTCAGCCCTGAGCTCCTGCACTGATGCAGATGTCCGTGCAGAGCAAGGGAATCCATGAATTTTGTGTATCTATGTCCTCCCTCCATCCTACCACATGATAGAAATTTGTTTTAAAACATGCTCTAAACTGAGTATGCAGCATAGCTATTCCTCTACATAAAAGATTTTTGGAGCAAGGTCGTTGACTGATATTTAGTGGAGTGTATGACCATTAGAAATTCCTATGTTAATACTTGGACTGCTCTGAAACACAAGCTTTTTAATCAGTAGCACTCTTCTTAGTTGGAATTATAGAAGTATGTAGGCCAGAGCTACTATGTTTATAACGTTCATTTGTTTTTACAGGTGCAAAGGGCCAGGTCTTGAAGGCTGTCCAAATGGGTGAGTATTTCATCTGCTACAATTAATGGCAGATCTGGAAAGAATGCATGCATGTTTACATTTCCACACTGGACACTGCGAGGCTGGGATTTAAGTCTTCATCTCTGTACAGGGAAGTGACAGCTTAGAGCAGGCTCAGCCCTATAAAAATGGTTTAAAGAACTGAGAAATATTGCTACAGGCAGAAGACTTCAAAATCTTGTTTTGCTTAGCCTTTTTTTGTCAAGGTGAGACTTGGAATCTGTTACTCGACAACAAAAGGAGGGGATGGAAAAGGAAAAGATTAAGGACAGAGAGAGAGAGAGAGAGAGAGAGATTAAGGACTGATATAATTACCTGCATTACGGAGGACTCAGAGATGCAGAGGGCCTGTGATCTGTACATCTCTAACCATTTTGTTTCCAGATGGTTGCTCATTTGTCACAATAGATCTTATATCAAACTGTTCAGCCTCATGACATGCTCAAGGTCATACAACAAGCAAACAGGCTTCTTTTGCTGAAAGAGAGGGATTTAGTTTCTTCCCACAAAGTCATGCTATGGCAAGACAAATTCAGCCTAGAAATAATGGTAAAAAGTGACTGCATGTAATAGTAATCCCTGGGGCAACTTAGAAAAAAGCTGGCATGGATATCTAAGTACAGAGCAAAAAACAACCTTGGAAACCTAGTTCTTCTTTTAAACTTAAATTTGAAATTACCAAGGCTTTATTAAAGAGGCAGCAAACTGTACGTACAATGGGGATGGCACACACAATACCTGGCCTCAGACATTTGTACTTGGGAGGGCAGATCCTCTCACATTCGGTGTTACCCTTACAGCATGGCCCTTCCAATAATGGTGAGATGTGAGGTTCATTGCAGGTATTACTGCTTATCCCTTCCCGTATAGCCTCCTCTCCACATGCTTCGTGTGTCTAATCCCATGCAGGCTGCCCATAGCTGGAGTACATAGGCATCACAGATTTGATGCTCATGTGCTTGGTGGGTTTGTCAGAGAGAGAAGAAATCCCTTCTCTTAAGCTATGAGGATCAGTTCCAATTGCAAGTTTGAGAGACAAGCGAAGACTTTGAACAGATTACTGTATGAGAAACTTAAAAATACAGATGCCTAAGAAATCTGAAATGTCAAGTAGGCTCTTCGTGGTTGTCCAGAGTATGTGTTTGATCAAAACCTAAGGCTTCATGCAACCTCTATAGGGCTTCTTTAAAATCTTACACCTAAGAATTTTTTTCTCTTTCTGCATCTCCTCCTGTATTGCAGCTCCAGAATTCCATCTATTGCAGCTGGTGTTGTTGGAGGTCTCCTGTGCCTGGTGGTGGTCGGATTGGGCATTGGCCTTTACTTGCGGAGACGCCACATCGTCAGAAAGAGGACCCTGCGCCGGCTGCTACAGGAGAGGGAGGTGAGTGCTGCCGGCACGGCTTCAACACCCACTGCTTTATTTGGGGCAACGGGGACCATCCTCCTTTTACCAGAGAATTAAGGCTCCATGCATTTGCCTTGTACTTCAGCTATCCCTTGGCTTGGAAAGCACAGTGTCTGCCATGCTACCCAGAAAAGAGGCAGCGTGCATCTATCACCTTCTCAGTTAATCTCAAATCTGATCCCTCTGGATATAATTTTCAAAAGATTTAAAAAGATGTCTCAATCCCAAGGAATAGTCATTGAGATTGTCTACTCAGAAAAAAACTATACCTTCAGGGTGAGGTGCAATGTGTTCGCTGATCCATACCACCTTGCTGGGTAGACTTTCAGCCTAAAATCATGTGCCTCTTCAGACAAGCCTTGAGGCTCCTGTGGCAGCTTGGGGTGCTTTTGAAAATTTTATCCCCTTGATGAGGTGCGTGCCTGATCCTGCTGAAAAAAAGGGGATCAGGGAAAGGAATTGAGGAAGTATTTATGTCTTGTCTTTGGTTTGTTTTTAGCACAAAAAGCCCACAAAGCCATCAAAGTGAACAGTTCACCTTGTTGGGCATGAACAAGTTTTGTACACCGCTTTTTCATTTTGCATGGCTTTATGTGCATTATAGCATCACCCTCTGGGTACCTCATATATAAAACAGCAAAATTCCTTATCCTGGATTGAAGCTGCTCTTTTACGATCAGCCCCCTTCTCTTTCTACTCCAGTCCTAGTAAATAATTAGCAAATTGTTTTTAATATTCTGCTAAAAGCCCAGTTGCAGCTTTCTTCCAGTACTTGCTGAATTTGCAGAGTCAGCTGCTATAATCCTTAAAAAAAAAAAAACTTGTCCTGTTTTTCAACGCACTACATAACTATATTTTTTACATACCACTGTATTCTACAGTTGTGGTAGTAGAATTCAATTTGTGCTGAGCTCATATTGTACCCTCTGGACTCCTCAAAATGAGGATACTTCATCACAGCAGAAAGGTTGCTGACCCACTAAAATCAGATTGAATCTAGCTAAATATGGTTTTATTCAAAGGAAAAGCAACAGGAAAAACAATAAGGGAAAAAGCTGACTTATGCATCATAAAAGTGTTAAATATCTTTGTTTGGAGGGCATTTCTGCTGTTTGCAATAAGGCTTAGATCAAATTTTAAAAAAATTGATAGCCAATTCAAATATTTTTTCTTGAGGAAAGAATCACTGTCAGAATTTCGATTGCTGCTTGTACACCCTGTGGTCTGGGGGAACCACTGGTACCATGGGAATTTCATACAGTTAAACAAGTGCAGACCTGAAAGCTTGCAGGTGATTCTTGCCCATTATTTTAAATATTTTAATAATTTATTCAGAAGTTAAAAAAAAAATCTCTTTTAGGATCTGTTGCAATTACATTCTTTTTCATGCCGTGTTTTAAGGCTTTGAAGTCCAAACCTCCATTTGAGTAGCAGTATTCCTTCATTCTCCTTCAAAATGGCAGTCACCACTCTGTGAATTTTGGAGCAACTTTAGGTATTTATTCCTGTGAGTCAGAGCAGAGCTATCCTCCCATAAACTTCACATAAAATAAAATGTTTATTATTTTAAAGTAAGGATTTATTTCCTTCCCAAAAGTGTTCAGCCTTCTAGACTGTATATCCTTCTAACATCATCTTCTGTCTACACCAGCTTGTCGAACCACTGACACCCAGCGGGGAGGCACCAAACCAGGCTCATCTGAGAATTTTAAAGGAAACAGAATTTAAAAAGGTCAAAGTTTTAGGCTCTGGAGCTTTTGGCACTGTTTATAAGGTAAGATCATCATGTTTCTCTTCTCCTTTCCATCTTGCTCCCTCATGGAGAAGCCACCCGAACAAAGTATGAACTGGAAGCTGCGACCATTGTGTAGGGTTTTTTTTAAACTAGATTTTGTAGCATGTATCTGTTGAGTAGTAGAAAGATGACTCAATTATCATTAGCTGAGTTATGAATTGGGTAACAGGAGAAGGTTTACATAAGATGTTGCCAAAGCCATATTGCTGAACCTGGAAAACAAAGATCTTGATTTGAAAACAGTCAAATACACCCTATTGAGAATATTAAGAAAAAAAAGAAATGCACTTTGGTCAGCTTAGTGCTAAGCCATTTTTGTGTGTCATCTGGGGTCTTGTTTTTATAATTTTCAATCGCTCTTTCATTAGAACTGACTCAGATGTATCTAAGTGTCTACACACCTTCAGTTGTGTAGGTCCACAAGGTATTTTTTTTTCTCTTGGTGTTTGTTTATCCTCTGTGTTTCTTCATCAAGTTCCACTTTTCTGTGCTCCTCCTTTTATTCAGGATATGTGTCTCAGGCTTTGCCAGTAGTACTGAAATATTAACGCTGGATTGATATCTCTTTATAAATCTCTATATTCTGAAGCAGGCTTCCAGCTATGACTAGAAACTTCAGGGGCACGAAAAGATGCGCACCTACATTGCTGGGTACTTCAGCAGAATGTTCTTACAGTGCCACACCTTTGACCTGCCACCTAAATGGCCTCTTGACACTGTAGAGGTAGAGCACTGTGCGAGCTGGACATAGACTTCCCTGCCACTGCATAGGAGTGGACTATTTGTACAGGATAGATACCATCTTGTTTTAATGAGAAAATGCTAATTCTTTTCATCACGTGATTTATAAATTGGAAGTGGCAAGGTTTTGCACATGCAGTTGCTATGATGTTCTAATTAATTAGATTTCCATCTACAAAAGATGGTCTTTATGCATCTCTTGGGCTATTTATACAGAGACAGTAATGAACATGTTTCTTCAAAAAAATATAGTAGAGGTGATTGAAAAAGAAATACCACCACATTAACAGGATTTTGTAGCCACCCATGAGACACATTTTTTGCATATTTTTGTTGTTTGCCATGTCTCATTGCTCAGAACATGTAAATCTACTCAGAAGATGTAAAATGTATATAACTGTGAGAATTAACCTGTTAGATATGAGACCGAATAACTCTTTGTACTTCTTTTTGGTAGGGACTTTGGATCCCAGAAGGGGAGAAGGTTAAAATTCCTGTTGCTATTAAAGAGTTGAGAGAGGCTACATCACCAAAAGCCAACAAAGAAATACTTGATGTAAGTTTTCACATTCGTTTTCTAAAGTGGTCTCTGGATTTTCTTCTCTAACTAAAGGGGTTTCAGGATTTTGAATAGGAGGAAATATTTTGCACCTTAAACTGAATTCTCCATCTAGAAGTACTGTCCTTTGCGGCCCAGTCTGTGAAGTGCTTTTGTGTCTCACAGTCCAAATACAGATTTTACACTCCTGGGGTAGCACCTATAGAGGGATCAGAAATATACATTTAGAGCGAATTCTTTTTTCTTTATTCTGATGTTTCAGGCCTTAAACTGTAGCATTCATTGCCGTTATAGTGATACAACTAAAGCAAATAACAACAGACTTAATGATTTCTGAATCCTGACACTGCAGATTGGCATAAGCTAGTTGCTTGGTTACATAGGATTAAATTAACTATAAATCCAAAATTCAAAAAAAAAATCCCAGCTGTCTGATTTCTCTGCCATAAAACACAAGAAATTATCTCACTTTCTGAAAGAGGCTTGGGAATTTTATTTTCTTGTTTGGATATAGCTCGTAACTTCATAAAACAAGGAAAAAGACTGTAGAACACTGATTTAGGAATTCATAAATGTGGGAGTTTACAATAAGTGAACTGGAGTCCTAAATACAAAGTTGTAGTGGGTTTGATTCTAAGCCTTTCTTGGTGACCAGGTTGTAACTGAGGAAGTGGTCATGTTCTCAGTATTTCATACAATTTTTTACGTAAACCAGGGTATAAATAAGAAAGGGGAGAAGCCTCTTGCTCTCTTTCCTTTCCGGTGGATCTGGGAGCAGGTTCTCTGCTATTGGCTCTGCTCGTGTGGAAAAGTGAGGCCCAGTGAGGCCTTGTGGACCTTGGGAGGCGGAGAGTGCCGGAGGTCATTTAGTGCAATTCTGCTATCTCAAGGAGAGTAGTAAGATTTTCTGTTGTTAGCTCTTTATTAGTTGCTCATGGGTTTTGATTGTGCATATCTATTTTGGATTTTCCCTTTTCCCTTTGTGGGGCAGGTGTTTGGGATCCCTTCTTCTGTGTACATAGTATTCTAATTATATATAAGTATAAATACATATATATTTTTTTATACAGGTCTGGTTTGGTCATTTTGGTGTTTCAGTAGCTTTTCCCTTCTCCCTTTCCCTTGTGTTCATAGAGGGAGTGGGGGGAGGAGAGGCTGCAAACTGTAAAGTTTGAACATTCAGCAAGAAAACCGGATCCAAACCGTTACAAAAGTTCCCTGAACTTGGAACTGATAAAAATCTTAAATAGAACATCTTAAAACCATGGAACATACAGCACCAAGGATATATAAATTTATATACAAGGAAAGGAAACTGATGAGTGCAGAGAGGAGCACTCAGATGTCCAGTGTAACTTCAGATTTCCTGTGCTGTGGTTAAGTCCTAAGCAACAAGTGTAGCTGTCTGTCCTATCCCTGGTATGTCCCAAATGGACCTATTTATCTGGAAGCGATGGTGGTGTTAACCAAACACACAACTTCTTCAACCATGGGATTAACTATGGATTTTTAAAATTTTAGTAGGAACTGAATTTAGCTGGAATTTTTTTTTTAAATGCAGTTTTGGCCAACTAATGACACCTCAGGTAGAGAAGGTTCATGTCAAATGCTTGAAGCTGGCAAAGATCTTAACAAAAAGCCAATTCTGGTAATGAGAAGTCTCAGGACAAATGGCTGTGAACAAACCACCACTTGTGCTACTCATGACAATAAAGCACATTAGATTTTCAAGTCACCCTGAATAAACAGTGTTATTCCAATACATTTCTCTGCTTCAACAGATTGTGTGTTATGTACCATATGATTTGATATGTGTATTGCAAAGGATGCTTTGGACTTAACTGCATTAAATTTCTGTTTCCTGAAGGAAGGGTTAATGAGCAAGCCTACCATACTTCATCCTGCCTTCAGCAGATCAAGTTAGTCACAGGACAGAGCAGTAGGTGCAGGGACTGTGTGCTCTTCAGTGGTATCAAAGTACTTTCTCCTTTAAAACAAGTTTCTGTAGCATATCCCCACATAATCTTTTCATTTAATTAGGATACTTAACAAAAAGCTTTTGCTTTTTCAATCCTGTTCATTTTGTAGATGATTTGGTTGGTGGAATTCATTCTATATTTCAGAAGAAAATTTAAAAAATTACAAAACCAGTAAAAGAAGTCAGGGAGATGACTCCAAAAGCTCTTCTCAAAACAGATTTTTGCTATACAACCAATTTTTCAGGGTCACTGGAACCTCAAGGATAATCATGTCCAATTAAAGATGATTTGTCTTACAGAAACACACTAGGTACAGAACAAGCAGAGCAGCTTTAGCCCTTATAATCCAGTCAAGCTCCCTCTGACTTTGTTAGGGTAGGGCTAATTCAGAAGATTGTTGCTGAATACCAAGCATACTTGGAGCAGGTCAGAGCGAACCAAAGAGATTTCCAAGATAAACAGTTGAAACAAAGGCCCACTTTAATGTCTTGGGCTACTTAGAGGGACCCACAACCACACAATAGCTCCCTTCTGCTCCCTGCGAGGAGGCAGTGGCCTATTTTACTTTGCAATATCAAATGTAAGAGGTGGTGTCAACACTTGGACACTCTCCAAAAGCTGTGTGGCCCATACGCCCACCCCGCTCCTTCAGCTTCCCAGTTCTCAGCCCCCGGGTCAGCCCCATGTGGACTGTGCAGCAGATGGGCAGTGAGAACAGCTCTGACTCTGCAGACTTCCCCCAACCCTGTCTCACTGAAATGAATACAATATGGATTTGAATCCCAACAGGAAGCAAGGGAAAGAACAGGCATCCTTTCTCGTTATGACAGCTCGTTTTAGAAGCATACGGAAATAAAGTTTTTTTGGTCTGTGCTTACATCTGAGCATTGGATAACAAATTTGCAAGATTTTCTAAAAAATGCTGCCACAAATAGCTACACAACTGAATAGCAGATTTTGTTCTTGCTTTATCTTTCCTCGAGCTAGCCCATATAATCAGTGCTATCCATGGCAGAGGGTTGTTTTTCAGTGACCTGCACACATGCAGTAGGTTGAGGAGCACTTACCCAGTTCTGCTGGAGATCATCTTTAAACTGCGTGCCTGGAGGCCACTTTCATCCCAGGGGCTCCAAAACAAGGATACCAAAGGCAGAATTAGCACCTCAGAAGAACATGCATTACATCATGTTTTGCCTAGGCTGGCACGTTAAACAACACTACCAAGACCAGAAAGTATTGCTTAAGAATTGGAGTTGCTTATTTCTTGAACGTCATTGCTTTAATAACTTTGTTTAATAATAGTTCTTACCAGCTATACAGCTATGTGACATCTGTGGAATGCTTGTTAGATGATGAGTAAAGTGCTTTGGTATTTCTTTTCTTAAGCTCTTAGAAAGAGTGGATTTGGTCCTTTCCTTGCCCCAGTAGTGTCTTTACTATTATCTTAGGCTTTGGGAGACTACTAGCCTGAATTGCCAAGGGATGATTAGTTGGTGTTACTCCAGATGCTAAGATGCTGAGCCGCTCACTGAATGGGAAAATTCCCATTTATTTCCCCTTGTGTTGCTTTTCCTCCAAAATATCTAGAAGTGACAGACTGTAAATCAGACACAAAGTTAGTTAAAGAAACCAAGTAACTGCAGCTCTAATTTTTTTCCCCAATTGGAATCCATTTTTTGAGCTGGCATTTGACAGTGGATTTCAGTATAAATATAGATCTCAAACTTCAATGCATAAGTAGTTTTTGCACACAAAATCATGTAGTTAGGCCATGTTAAAGGATGTATTCGGTGTGTCTGGAGTGTAGTGCACCAGCCTTTGAAAGTGTCTCTCCCTTCCTACAAAAGAACAAAAGAAAAGCAGGTACGTTGGGTACCTTAGCTAAGTATCTAAAGGTATCTAAAGACCCAAAATTCCAGTTGACCAAAGGGTCTATTATGCTTGGGCTCCCACATTATGAGTGCCTTCCTGGTATCATTTACATTGCTATGTGAGTGTAAAACAGCTTTTCCAAATTGGGACAGTATTTTCACTGATGTTACTTAAAGACACATATTCAAGTTTCTAAAGTGATGAACTGATTATTAATCTGTTTGGTTTGACGAGGAATGAAGAATAACATCATCAAGAATAATATGGTCTCTTAAAAAATTAAACTGTCAGTCATGTTCTAGATGACAACTTTGTCTTTCTGAGTTAGTACCAACCTTGACAGAGGAGCAGAAGTCTCAAAAATACTGATTTCCAGTCAGTTTTGTGAAAAGATCTGTAGAGGAAATAAAACCATATGACAAATGTTCACCAAATATGTTGCCCTTGCAATTAGGTGCTCCAAATGGTGAAATCCCATCAGCGTCCAGCTGATGTTCAATTTATTGATTCTTCCTAGGTCTGTAAGTTTTAATCCCCCCAGGATTTTATGTTCAGTGTTTGCTTAGTGTACCAGTAGTGGGAGACTGGCTCTTCTATGGCATCTCAGTGATGATTCAGTGTTAAAAATCTGGATGTTCCACTAAACGGAAAATACTTGATCCACAGAGTGGGAAATATATGTATTTTGTGTGTGATATGAGGCACAGAGTTTGCATATAGTATTTTAGCAACTTCTTGAATGACCAACTTATTTTAAACTGCCTCCAAATATTTGTATCATGCCAGAAAGAGTGTTTCACATTGCTTTTTTTCCTTTATTCTCAGGAAGCTTATGTGATGGCTAGTGTTGACAATCCTCACGTGTGCCGCTTGTTGGGAATCTGCCTCACTTCTACTGTTCAGCTCATCACACAACTGATGCCTTATGGCTGCCTCCTTGATTACATCCGAGAGCACAAGGACAACATCGGCTCCCAGTACCTTCTCAACTGGTGTGTGCAGATTGCAAAGGTAAGCAGACCAGCGCACCTACAGATCAGCTAAAACTCTGACAGCACTGACAGCACGCAATGTATTTATTTACTTATCTGTTTCCGTTTCCACCACTTGGATCTGAGGTATCTTATACATGACAGTAAGTGGTTACTTCGTCTTAAACAACTTACCATTTTCATGCTGATGAGCAAACTTCAACTATTCTTCAAAATGCTCCTGGAGAGGGCAATATTATCACCGAAACATTTATGTCCAAACCAAACACCTGATATTGAAATAATAATGTGATCCTAATGTGATGCAACATAGGGACAGGGAAGGGAATAGAATTTGGCAATTTCCATAGCCAAATGGTGCTTCCCTCGGTGAGTTTCTTTGGGTTGTGTCACAGAACAGTGATGTTGTTGAATACACCTTTTCTGTGTGTCTTGTAGAATTTCAGGCTGAAATCTCTCAGGCCTGGGATCAAAACTGCTGATTATTGAATACCAGCTCCATTCTTGTTCAGGCTGGCTGTGACCGAGAGACACTCAGGCATCCCAGAGCTGTTCCGTAATTTATAGGCACTGAGTTGGTGTCTGTAATCTAACTGCAGTGACCATAAAGTACTTACTATCACACCTGGTACTGTTTGCCAAAGAGCAGCAAAGGAGACTGAAGTACAGCCTTTAGCTCTTAGCAGCAATATGCTGTGTTTCAATGGTAGTTAGCCATTTGCAGGCATGGAAGAATGGAGCAAAAAAATAACTGCAATTTGTTGAAGATCTGTCATATGAGATGCCAGTGTCCACAAAGCCTGGCTACTTTAATGCTTCTTATTTCAGCAATGCTAGTCTGCCGGCTAACCACACACTTAAAACCTTATCGATCCCTTGAGACCTTGTATACATCCAGGCTCACCAAGCCATGGTTTGCTTTCAGGAAACATGCTGAAGACCTCAGAAATGTATCCAGCAGAAGTCTACTGAGCACATTTTTCATCTCAGTGTGTGTGTACTTGTTTACATTGCATTCCACAACAAGTGAATTTTAATTTATTTGTCCACCTGGGATAAGAGCTGCCTTTTTCTGACTCCTTTGCTCTCTTGTTTAAAATCAATTACTGCTCTGTCCTGATTCCAATCCCTTTGGAGAATTAGCTGGAGGCCACATTTCCCTCCTCCTCCTCCTCCTTCTTCTTCTCCTTATTAATCTTTAAGGTGGCAAAATCAGTCCCCAAATGGATCCTTGGGGTGTCACTTGCCCGAAAGGTTGCCATTCACAATTGTTAGCTTCTATTTGATTTTTTCATGTCAGTTCAACATTTGCCCGTAACAACCTCTACCCTCGCCAGCAATGCCTGACCTTCAAAATACTCTTTTGTGCTGCTCAACACTGAAGTTCTCCTCAAAGCACTCGTAAATCATGCATACAGCTTTTTCCCACCAATGTGTCTGGTGTTATTACTCTGATAAAGTCGTGCCAGATTTTTGGACATTCTCTGACTCTTTAAAAATGTACTTTTGAGAGGGGAAAAAAATTGCTACAAGTATATGTCTGGTAACTAACCAGCAGGAGGGAAGTTCCCTGGGAAGTTTATTTTTGATTCTGTTTTCACAGCTTTGAAATAAGTTTTCTTTGCATCTTCTACAAACATTATTTTTCACTGAGGTATGGAGTCCTCTCTTTCAGACAAGCTGTTATGACAGAGCATAGGCTCTCCATGTGCAGAAACACTTTGAAGGAACTCTTTGAACACATAGGTCTCATGCCTAATGATGAAAAAATGGTTTAAACCCAGGCCTGCACACAGTTAAAGATCTGAACTTTCTAGACAAGCAGTTCAACATCTTCAGTGTAAGGTTATGCATGTGCGCAAGCCTTTCAGCCATCAGCGTCTTAAACAGCTTAGTGTGAAACTGATATTCTGCTTTTCAGCAGCTCTGAGTCTTATTAGTCTCTGCAGCAATTCATGTTTAGGAGGAAATTTTTTGTCCTACTGGGGCTAGATTATGGGATTATTATGCTTTTTAAGATAGCCTGTTTTCTGTCAGCAGCTCAAGAGTTTTTATTTCGAGAGCTCTGCTCGCTAAAAATCTATCTGTGTAAATCTATGCACACTACATAGTGGCACTGGGCCAGTTTGTTTGGGTGGTTTGTTTTGGCAGCATCAGCAGTGCACGGGTGAAGTTCTGCTTAGAGACTTGTGTGGAGGATTCAGTGGTGGTCCAGGTTAGCAGTGGGCTTAGGAAGCAGGTGGAGGCTGGAAGGCAATTATTCCCTCCAGTCCTCTGCCATCATATCAACATGATCATTTTGGTGTTAACTTTGTAGGTTAAAAGTAATGTTTTATTAATTCTCTTTGTAAAAACTTAAGCACATAAACCATTGCCAGCAGAAACCCACGGACTGGGAATAATTGAGTGTTTTGGAAAAGATATTGCAGGAAACTTGGAAATCATGAACTTTTTGATTCCATGTACCAAGAGACTGGTGTTGGGGGAAAGTGGAATAATCTCTGTAGTCAGAAACACAGCTTTTAAATTTATGCTTTAGAAGTCAAACTGACACAGTTAGTCATATTCTTCCTCCAGAGGCAGTGGTACCAAAAAAGCACATATGCTGTGGTGAAACCAGGCTAGTCATGGGAAGCAGTGAAACTAGAAGAACTCGCCTTTTTCAAAGAGGACTTGTAAATGGATGTAACTCTGAGTTCAGATATAAAATTATTTTTTTAAAAAATTTTTTATTTTTCACCTGTGCGGTGGGCATTGTTAGCAGGGAGAAGGCAGAGTACACTGTAATAAGTATCAGCAACTTTGAATGATTGTCTAAATACTCTCTGTAGGTTTGGGGTGCATATATATGGAAGATAGTAGTTAAACTCTGCACTGTGCTCTCCTGGAGTCACTGGGGTTGCACAAGTGTAGCTGAAAGAAGAGTTTGTCCCCTTATTTGTAAGTTCCATCCTGATTTCATATTTCTTGAGCTAAATCCCAAATGAACCACATCCCCTGCTACTATATACTATACCCACTACTGCTTATTTTTACTTCATCACTCCACCAGTGCATGGACCCACAAGAAGATTCCTGGAGGGTAACAGTTATTCCTCCATGTAACTGTACGAGCACGCATTCTTATCCTGCAATAAATGTCATGTAAATCAAAATAGACAGACTTTTTCTGGAGGTGGGATAGGTTATCGTGTTTATGGTGGGTCGTGTGCGTAGTTACCAGAGAGCAGCTGAAGTTTAGTGACTTATTTGTGTGTCCAGGCTCAAAGTGTGTGATGCCTACCAACAGTGTGTCGTATTGTAGGGAATGAACTATTTGGAGGAACGTCGCCTGGTGCACCGTGACCTTGCTGCCAGGAATGTCCTTGTTAAGACTCCTCAACACGTGAAAATCACAGACTTCGGGCTGGCAAAGCTGCTCGGTGCCGACGAGAAGGAGTATCATGCTGAGGGAGGCAAGGTAAAGCACATCAGAGAATGAACCGCTGCTCAATCACTGCAGCTTGTGCTTCCACACAAGCCTTAAACAAAGGGAAAAAAATGGGAGTGTGTTTTTCATAGCACTCAGCTGCCATCTCAGCATGCTGCCTTTGAAGCCTGTGGAAGTTCTCTGAAATCAGCCGAAGCAGCGTCAGGCCAGTGGGACTGCAGTGGGAGCGGAGGTAGCAGAGCAGCGAATGCTTTTGAAATTCCCACTCAGAATGTCTGGGAAAAAGCAAGATTATTTTAAAAAAAAAAAGGCTGAATTCATCAGTGTAGCCAAGACCAATAAGACTGTGCAGTTTATGAAGAGAAAGGGAATGTTGTATATTTATAGCAGAAGAAAGACCTGTCAGACTTGGTTCAACACGCCTTCATGTTGTTCTACGTGCTGATGGAGGGAATGTGTCCTGCTGAGAAATTAAAGAGAAGCTGCTTGCAAATATTGCAGCAACCATAAATAGAAACCATATGGGTGTAGATCATTCTTTGTCATGTAGCCTAAGATTGGATTTGTGTCCTGTCATGATGGAAGATTTAACAAGTAGTTATTTGACTGTTAAAAATGTTTTAAAACTGTTTTGTAAGAGATATTTCTCATGTGCCTAATACTCGACACGTTCCCAGGTTCATCATAGTATATGAAAATAATAATAATAAAGGGACTAAAAGTTGCCTGCTCTACCACTCAGATAGTTGTGTTGGTTTGTTGGTTTTTTCCTTCCTTGATTTACACACCACCTGGTGGTAAATATCATTGGTAAATTTTGGGTCAGTCTCTTAAGAATTCTTTGTGAATTTTCCTAGGTTCCAATTAAATGGATGGCCTTGGAGTCAATTTTACACCGGATTTACACTCATCAAAGTGATGTCTGGAGTTATGGTGAGTTTAAAAGCAGCTGCAATTATTGCAGATGGGTTGGAAAATTGCAGGATTTGCTAGTGACTCTACACTGGCCTTTTTACATTCTATTGTGAGAAGAACAAGAGATCAAATATATAAACACTGGACTGAAATCACCTATCCAACAAAGTAAAATTCCTGTGAAACTGCATGTTGGTGAGGTGTAAGATGTTTTGCAGAATACGCTTTCAGGTAATGAGCCCTCCCCTGAAAGGAGCTGCAGGTAAGAGACTCTGGTCCATTTGCTGAAGTTCTGCTCATGGTTTTCTTCAGCAGCTTCATGTGAAATATAATGGACCTGATAATAAAGCCACATAACTAGAAGGAGGACTTAAAAACATTGGCAACACTGTCAGTCAGTGTCTAACAGTTTTTAGCCCACTCTGCTGTGGTCTAAAGAGCTTGTGCTGTCCTGGTATTGAGAGGACAATGCTAAAAGGGAAACAGAGTAATAACCTCCTTGGAGAATTTGTTCTGTATTTGGTGCAGTTCATAAGATAGCATGAAAAAAAGGAGTGGAAAGGAAACTTTTAAAGCAATGTATTGCAAAATTTTCCCCCCATGAGCTCTTATATTCCTGGAAAATATTTAATGCAGATGGTCAGATCCTGCGTCCTTTTAAAAAAAATACAGCCTCTGGTCCTCTTAATCCATTTATATATCTTGGCATCCAAAATCTTGTTTTGTATCCTAAGCTACTAGACAATCACAACAGCTACATCACAAGAGTCCATGGTATGTCAGCAAATGACGCTGAGGCAGCTGGTTTGCACATCTTTCAAAAACTGCTTTTGCTCATCTCCAAAGAGATTGTTATCAAACAAAAAGACAACTTCCATTTTTAAAACCACTTGCTCGGTTGGAATCAGTAACCTTTATTTCCTTTCTGTGGGACTGGGAAGCTTGTGGAATGTTCCACACTAAGGTATTAGCTGAGATTTAAAAAAAAAAACGGGGAGGGAGGGGGAAGCAAATCCTTAAAGGAAAACAGGATGATTTCAACCTGTTGTATTAGTCTCTCTTCAAAATCATGGCAGAAAATGTTTTCTCTGGTTGGTGTTCTGGCAACTCAGTGCCTCCAGGACAGCCCTCTCTGCTTGCCACCTCTCTGCACCCATACCAAGCAGCCCAGCTCCTGGCAAAGTCACTGTCATGGTCTTCTCTTCCCACTCTGCAGGTGTGACAGTTTGGGAGCTGATGACATTTGGGTCCAAGCCATATGATGGGATCCCTGCCAGTGAGATCTCCTCTGTCCTGGAGAAGGGCGAGCGTTTGCCCCAGCCCCCAATCTGTACCATCGACGTGTACATGATCATGGTCAAATGTGAGTTATTGTTTCGGGTTGTGGGTGCTCATCTAAGTTGAATAAGTAACACAGTTGCCTTTGTTAGGTTGCATTTGTATATGCTGTGTTCTTGGTAATGGCACAGAAGTAGGGTTATGTGAAAAGAGTGGTGACACCAGAGTGTGTTCCTGCACCTTGAAGTTTGCTTAGGAGCGTGGGATATGGTTTCGTGAGTCACTAATTCAACCAACTAATTGTTTTTTCACCATTCACACCACTAATTGATATTGTCAATTATTTTAAACTGATATGGTCAGGCAGTATAAATTAGCATAACACCAACCACTTTACCTGATACTCTGTTTTTGAATGTCTAGAAAAGAAAATGAACACTGCCTTCTCCTCCAGGCTCACCCTTAGCTCAGTAATATGCCTCCTTCTGCAACCACATATGTGGATTATGTCCCTTTACTAAAGGAATGCCAGGAGCACAGGCAGCACCATAATGGCAGATATACATAAGGGTCCAGAGTTCCTCTTCGAGTTTCTTCCTCGTTTTTGGATGGCCCCTTTTTGACACGTAGCTGTTGCAGCAAAGTAGCTCAAGAGCAAAGCGTCTCTGAAGCGCTCTTTGGCCACTTAAGGGCACGTCAAAGGGCTTCTGGACCTCTAACCCCCTTTCCATCTACATCACCTGCTAAAATGTCAGATTATTCCCTGGCTTCCTACACATCTCTAGGCCATAACTGCTACATCCCTGCCCGCTGCTATGAGGATGCTGATAAGCAGCCCACTAGGTGGCATTTAAGACCTTCTCACTGGAGCAACGTATACCCGTTCCTGAAATCAAAGCCACACTACCATGAACACTCCGTAGTGTAGCACTTTTTGGAAATCCTGAAGCATCCACATGTCACTGTGTAGGGACAGACACCACACAAGGTGAGCCTGAACCCGTGCTCAACAGTGCAGGCAAGAAATGGATGCAGATGTGTGCACCTAGCCTGGGAGGTGCTGAACCCTACTGACACCTCATCCCACTGCCTTTCCTTAGGGTTAGTCCAGATGTAGAAAGGAGGAATTTTTACAGGCACCTAATCGGGTACCTGTTGCTTTTAAAACACAACCAATAGAGTGGCCCCATCCACTTTCATACTATTGCACTGAATTTAAATGCCTTCCTTCTGGCACAGGACTCAGTTGCACATCTTTCACTACTCTGATCACTCCATGTTTGCAGGCTACAGCGCAGACCCTGTTGAAGCTGTGCTATTTTGTCTAAAGGAATATAGGAATCTCAGTCACTTGTTTTACAAGCAGAAAGTATAAACTGAAATGTTCAAAGTTATTGCACAATAATTACTATTTTTTAAATTTAGGAAACAGCATTTAAATGTAGGCAACTCAGAGTTAAAGTGAGAAACTGTAGATGCTACTCCTGCAAGAACAGCAAACTTCCAAATGCTCCACTCTATCTAAAAGCAAGAAGCATTTCTTCTTGAATTATCAGTGGATATTTTTCTAGCATGGTAAAAAGTCACTGAAAATTATGAGATTTTGTCTAATGCAGATTTCAGATGACATGTTAGCACTTCATTTCTCCATTACTATGGATAAGGTGTTTCTTCTGAGTTCCTCTAGACACACTAAGCTTGACTGTTATTATTTTTTAATTTTAAACACAAGAGTCTCCAGATCAGCTAATCTGTGAGTTGATGACAGAAAATGTGGGTTTCCTAACTAATATCACATGTAAACCCATCAGTATCTATATTTGAAATCTCTTCTACTATTGATCCACACTAAGCTATAGGACTTGTTTTTGTTAAAGTCTGCTTACTAATTAAATACAGCTTAGATATAGTTAATTTCAAAATGTCCTTAGTGAGGATGTTTTGAATTTTAGAAGACATCTGGTACAGAGGGAGGCTTCTGGTGTAGGCTTCCCAGGACTCCATGAAGCAGTGCAGTGACTGTCAGACAGTCAAATAATGGTACCTCTGCAGGCACCCACTGATGTTTTTTTTGCTTCCTCTCCTTCAAGAGCATTTTCAAAGCAGATTTAATTTGGATTATCCCTCAGGTGGGACCTGCTGCCCACATGGAGATAGGCCAGCAGGAGAGGAGACGGGCTCAGCCTGCAGCTTTTCCAACATGGGGTTTTCTTATCTCCTTTCTTCTCAAAACTGCCAAGATATGCATTTTAAATGCTGAAATTCACACCAGTGGCTGGTGAATGAATTTTTTATGGTGGTCCCTTAGGGGTAGCTCCTTTCTTTGTTCCACGCTTGGCACTGCTCTTTTTGCTGTTACATTTTACTTTAAACTGTGTGTTTGATCACCAAAACAACTTTATTTGTGCATTGCTTTCCCTCCAGGTTGGATGATTGATGCAGACAGCCGTCCCAAGTTTCGTGAACTGATAGCCGAATTCTCAAAAATGGCTCGTGACCCTCCACGCTATCTCGTTATACAGGTACTAACCACAGTGGTGGGAAGACGTCTGATGGGCATTTAATATGAAGCTCAAAATTATTAGTAATGCCTATGAAAACATTCAATACTGATATCTTAAGGGCAAATTTATTGTTGCTTTCTAGGTCTTAACACATTCAGCTAGAACCACAAACAAAATGTCAAGACTGGTCACTATTTTCTTAGTACTGGTCCCAGTCTAGGACCAGCAACAGTCCATACTGCAGTCATGAGAGGAAAACAAGAGTTTGATCCTCTTCAAAATGTATCTGTTTTACAGCAGCATGGACAGAGATTGCAGGCCCAAGTTCCCCTAAACTCTGGGGAAAATTTGGTTAAACATACAGATCCAGATTTTGCTTCTTGGGCCTCTTGCTAAATTACTTTGTCTCACAGAGAAGGGGATAACAAGTGCTTTAAAGGAGTCTGTAAGTCCTCTCCTATGCTGACTTTTTTCACAGGGAGATGACAGGATGCACCTGCCCAGCCCTACGGACTCCAAGTTTTATCGCACCCTGATGGAGGAGGAGGACATGGAAGATATAGTGGATGCGGATGAGTATCTTGTGCCACACCAGGGCTTTTTCAACAGCCCTTCGACATCCCGCACTCCCCTCTTGAGTTCATTGGTATGAAACTTTTCCACTGTGGAAACATGATAAGCAATTTTAAGTGAACTGCTTCTCATAATGTCTGTATTTTCTTTCTCTATCTTTTAAGAGTGCTACTAGCAACAACTCTGCTACCACCTGCATTGACAGGAATGGGGTAAGTGGAATGACCTTTAAAAAAGGAGTAACTCCTCCTATGTGGATCAACTTCTACAAAACAGTTCCTTTACTATTGTTTTCCTCTACTTCATCCTAGCAGGGGCACCCTGTGCGGGAAGACAGTTTTGTGCAGAGGTATAGCTCAGACCCAACAGGCGCTTTCTTGGAGGACAGCATAGATGACAGCTTCCTGCCAGCCCCAGGTGAGTACCTCTCCTGTGTTTGCATCTCATGGCCACTCATTCACAAGCCTTTTGGTTGTAAATATAATCATTGCCCTTTTTTATAGCAAGGAATTCAAATGCTTGCTACGTTTCTTTGCTCAGTAAACGGGAGTAGAAAAGTGCACACATATCCTTTTCTTAGACTTTATCTGGCTGCTTCTGCCCATTTCGCATTTCAGTTCCCTCACAAGCCAGGTTCCTCATGTTTGCTGTATGTGCCATCTAGCCAGGGAGTTTGCACGTGTGGTTATATGTTTACAGCTTTCTAGTTGAGAAAATATCCTTTACAAAATAAGTTTCATCCCCTCAATCGTTTCAACAATATAAAGAGCTTTATGGCAGTTTCATGGCTTTTAGAAGTTGATCCACAGAAGGCAAGTTTATGGTTCCACATAGACTTACAGAGTAGGCGATCAGAGAGCAAGCCAGCAAGCACTGAGGGGGATGGGGCTGGGTTACACAGTCATGATGCTTTGTGTCCTTAAAAAATCCCAACCAACCGTTCCAAGAATATGCCATAGCTAAAAAGGGTGAAAGGCCCTGCGAGGAATGGCATTGAAGTGAAATGTGGAGTCTCTGTTACTGCCAGTCCTGTATTTTCTAGTCATTTTTCTCATCTCCAAACATTTTTTCTAGAGAAACAGCTTCTGGCAGCTAAGCTCCCAGAGCGCCGTTTCAGAACACTATCTGGGACATAGCCACCCACATGTCACTAAAATCAGCAGTAGCTATCTCACTGTCTCATGGTCCAAGCCATCTTTCTGCTGGTTTGCAAACAAAATTCTTGAAGGTGAACCTCAGGGCAGAGCATTTGGTGCGTTTGGTGCCACAGAATGGCAGTTCCTGCGTTTGGCTCTTTTCCACTTGGGAAAGTTCAGTGATGTGCCGTGAGCAAAGAGCAAGTGGCAGCTGGGTTCAAACTACATGTCAAATGACACAAATGGCTGCATTAGTTTTATGTCTTCATTTTCATTCCTTCTTATTTTTATTTTCTTTTTATTCTAGAGTATGTAAACCAGTTGGTGCCCAAGAAAGCATCTGCCTCAGCAGTCCAGAATCCAATCTACAACAACTTCTCTCTCACAGCAAACTCAAAGGTCCCCATGGACTCCAGCTACCAGAATTCACACAGCACAGCTGTGGACAACCCCGAGTATCTCAACACCAACCAGTCTCCACTGGCAAAGACCGTCTTTGAGAGTTCTCCTTACTGGATCCAGGCAGGCAACCACCAAATAAATCTGGACAATCCTGACTACCAGCAGGACTTCTTACCAAAGGAAACCAAACCTAATGGTCTCTTGAAAGTTCCTGCAGCAGAAAACCCAGAGTACTTGAGGGTAGCAGCACCAAAAAGTGACTACATTGAAGCCTCGGCATGACCTTGGAGAATTTCTTCTTGCAGCAAGGCAAGCCAGACTCTTAAGTGAACTACTTGGCTGCTGCAAGAATGGACTCTGGCTCAGAGCAAATAGCAACTGCAATGCATCAATAAGCACATCTCTCCTTTTCAGCACGGAGGCTGAAACTGCAAATCCTGTCTGATGGTAGTTTGGGTCTTTTCTTGCCCATTTCCAGGTAATAACTGAAGCCCATAGCCTGCACTTGGATGTGTGTTGGGATGGAGCAGGATCTTCCTGGACTGAAGAAATATGGATGCATTTCTTTCCTTTTCAAATGGTAGCATGGTAAAAAGCCACTCTGGGATGAACTTGAGAGCTGTACACATTGTACAGTCAAATTCCTTTCTACAGTCTGTATTTTTATAAATGTTTCTAGCTGAACTTTTGGATCTTTTACAAAACCAGATGCTTGTACTGCTGTTCTGCTATGTGGTGCTCAGATCACCAGCAGGAAAAAAAAATATTACCAATAGTTTTCCAAAACTCCTGAAACAGAAACTATCATTCCAAACCACCGAATTTTTACAAATTGGCTCCATATACTGCCTTTTGGCCCAAAGGTGAGAAGTGCATCTAAGGGAGGTGTGAGCAGTTCTTCCCAGGGCAGTATGGATTGGATTGCTCCAGAGGAAACTAGCACAAGGAGCAAAGCGGCACAATGCATCACCTGCTGACCACTACTGCTAAGAAGTGACGGAAGGAACTCACCTCAAGTCATCTATACATGATTCTAATGTGCTCACTAGTCTGTTTTCTGATGGTCAAACCCAAGACATTTTTTTTTCTGATCCTTTATGCAGCTGTCAAATTGTCAAAATGTCTTTCTTCTTCAACAAAACTGTTAAAGATGTTGCCGTAACTGAAAAATGAAGTGTCAAATAATGTTTAACAGACCTTAAGTAAATGTCAAGGAAATGCAAATGGTGGCAAATTGGAACATTCACAGGACAGACTGGAAGAACTATATTAAATTAAACTTGACTAGGGCAAGAAACACAGGTAGCTCTAGCCAAGCAGTTTTATTTCCCTTCTTAAAGAGCAGAAATCACATGTGGCAAAGAAAAGGCATATATAAGTGTTACACTTCAAGGCAGAATACTGCCAATTGCTGTTCCACACTGGGACAGAGGCTGCGGCTAGTTACATTCCCCTTTGGGGTCACATATCCTGGCAATGCAGGAGGAGCAGTGAGAATGAATTAAGGAAAAAATAATCCAGAGTGATGGAAATATAGGGCTGTCTGCTACTTCTTTAAAATACACAGCATCATCTTCTGGTTATCAGTTTGGTATAGGCAGGTGAGGCAAGGCTAAGATTTTAGCTTGACAGTATAAATCAATCACAGCAGCTACTCCTTCCAGTGGCACATAAAATTATTCCATCATTAACATTTCTTATGAGTGTAGGAGGAGTAAAGTGCCTAAAGTGTGAATTTAGTCAGTCATTTAGATTCATACCACTAGCAACTTGGCAGTGCTATTTTAATCAAACCACTAGATCAGAAGGCAAATGCTCATTTTGGGACAAAGGCCCTTAACTAGTTGAATGTTGGCAACTTGCTTGAGGGTAGCATAAGCAGCTGACTTGCAGAGGATCTGTAGTCTATATTAAGTAGCAAGAAAGAGTCAAATTTATGCCACTGCTGTGTTTTGAATACATCAGTATGTGTTTCAGTTGAAGGATTGCATCTGAAGTCCAAGATCAAGCAGCAGATCTTTAGAACACTGCTTTTACAGATTTATTGAGGGAAGGAGAAGAACAGTCATGTGGAATGACCCTTTTTGTAAGTAACATGGTGTAAAATGGATTAACAGCTTGTGCGTGTACAGTGGCTCATGGGCCACACTGCAGTCTTGCATAAAGCAGCATACTGATATCTTCTCTGTGGTGACCAGTGACAGGACCCAAGGGAATGGCCTGAAGTTGTGTCACAGGAGGTTTAGGTTGGATATTAGAAAAAGGCCCTTCACCCAGAGGGTGGTTGGGCACTGGAAAAGGCTCCCCAGGGCAGTGGTCACAGCACCAAGCCCAACAGAGTTCAAGAAGAGTTTGGACGATACTCTCAGGCACATGGTGTGACTTTTGGGGATGGTCCTGTGCAGGGCCAGGAGTTGGATTGGATGATCCTTGTGGATCTCTTCTGACTCAGAATATTCTGTGATTCTGTGATATTGGTAAGAATCCAAAGATTCTTTGGTAGGTGTGTCTCACCGTGACCAAGCCCCAGACATAGCAGCATGGAGGATGCAATGTTTGACTTTGATTATTCGTGGCTTGTATTTAAAACACTCACCAAAATTCAGTTCCCATGTTCAGTTAGCTGCAGATTTCTCCTTGCATTCCTGAGAGCAGATTTGTTGTGTTGCTCTCACAAGCGTGCAACATGTATGCACAGGCATTGCTGCTGTTCTCCACCCACCGCCTTGGGAGAAATGTACATAAAGCTAAAAAAAGATCTTAACAGAAATTACAGATAATTTTTCAATTTGCTAAAGCTGCTATGTCTCCAAGCAGAACACTAGAAAATCACGCAGTGCATGCTCTCCCACAGAATCTTCTGAACACTATTGCACAAAGGAATTTATTGATGTTTTGTTTTAATCTGTTAGCTAAAACAAGAAGGCCAAAGAGCAGTATCAATATGTATCACCAGCATTATGTAGCATGAAAATTATTTAATAGAGGTTAATACACTTGCCCTTTTAAAACAATTTAGGAGGGATTCAGTAGCGATTCATTGCTAGAAACGAGGAGATTCATCTAAAAATTAAGCAATGTAAGTTTGAAAGAGCATCACATTTTGAATGTGATGTTTTTGTTGAAAAAAGTGGGAAAGAAGATGTAGAACCACAAACTCTCAGTACGAATATCAATTCCAGATTGGTGAGATCAGCTATATTGTGAAGTATTTTTGGTAAACAGTCATCCTGTAAGCCATGATTTGTAAATTGGCAAGTCAGTAATGATTCAAAAGTCAGCAAAAAATAAACACTGGATAGTGCCTGCAGGGGCAGATACAGCGACACTGGGAGTAGATGGGACTGTGCAGCTGCATAGCTGTCGCTGGAGGCACAGGTGCTGTGCAGTGTGATGCTCATACAGTAACAGACAATAGCAATAAACCAAATGATTTCAAGCAGGATTTAAAAAAAAAAACAAAAACCAATAGGCAGATGAAATGTCCTGATTTTCCCACTGCAGCTCATTGCACATTTAACAGCAAGGAGGCCCCTGCGGATCATAGGTGCTTATACAGGCAAACATGGTTAGGCAGCATAAATCAACATCAAAAAATAACTTGAAAGTTCAGCTGGAGGTGTGGGTAGAAAAGGCTGATTTTAAAAACATGGCTAAATAGGGAAATGTAACATGCCACAGCCACTTTTAAAAGCTAACAGTCTTACTAATAGAGAAAATTCAAATTTCCCTTTTTACTGAATTTTTAATGGAAGGCAAAATAAAATACAAGTCAGTCCTTAGTGTCTACCATAAAGCAGCAGTTAATACAGAACTCCTTTTGCAATAATATTTTAGGACTTTTAATAACTGCTCAGTATATGAAAATATGAAAATAAATTAAAATCAAGAGTCTTCATCTTACTTTGATGTTTTCCAGTGATTGTGTACAGTGCATTTGACTTCATTTTGGGCCTTGGGTTGTTCCTGCTGCAAAGGGAGTTGGCCTGGGAAATTTTCTTTATGTTTCAATTGATTTTGTCAAGTAATTCATTGAGACGCCAAGAGCCTGCTTGTGTTTGCAGCTGACAGGCAACATTGCAGTGCGTTTTCTAGAGAGAGAGTTGGAACTAGATGGTGGTTTCTGGAATGTGTTGGGATGATGCCCGGTCCCACCAACCTCACCATCAGATGGCCATGTGAAGCCCTGGCATTAGAAAATGTGATCCTGTAGTTCATTTGAAAAGAAGGCTCTTGTGTGTGGAGAGTAATGCCAGGGAAAGGCTGCATCTGGCCCATCCATATCCAAGACAGCTGCTGAATTTGCCCAGGGCTACTGAGGCCACTGACTGTTCCTGCAGGTATAGGTAGCTCCTGTCCCTGCTACCAGCTAGATATGAAGCCCACTTGCAGACATTCATGCATGGCATTCATACAATGGAGTGTATCTCTTTCCTGGGAGATGTAGTTAGGTTTACAACAATGTCACAGGACCTCAAACAGCTTTGAAAAGGTCCCATCACAAGGTGCCTGGGGTGTCCTTGGTCTGTCTGTGGATGCTCCAATGTGCCAAGGAGAAACTTCGCATTTCCAGACAAGAGCTCATTTTTCACATTCAGAGCTCAACATCTGTTAGTATGACCACTGACTGCCTCTCAACTGAGCAGTTACGATACGCTGGCTTTTGTTCCCCCAACATTTCTCTATGAGAAAACATCTGAATCAGGACCAAATATGAAAATGTGCCTGTGTCCTCCTTCTTGATGGAAACTGTATACTCATGAAATGTCAAACTCTGTGTAGAACACTTAGCAAGAATGCTTTGTAAAGTTTTATCACCACTCATTCAAATTTTTATATTGGGATCCCTTTTTCTAGCTTATTTTTGGTAAGTGCTCCCTCTTTGTTCTGACATACAACTTTCAAGAAGCCTTTTTAAAATAACAAGGAAAATAACAGAAAAAAAATTTATACAAAAGAAAACCATGACACCTTCAAGAAGCTTATCAAATGGGCTGCATTAGGACCAAAGATGTTATGTCTTGTTTTCTTGCTTTAAAGGAATAGGGTATTGATCACTACTTCCACTGCCTGTCATTACAGAGAAGAGCTACAGATCTCCACTCTTCATTGGGGCTGGGTCAGATGTCCACTGAGCCAAGAGAGCTTGGCAGGAGGGTGAGGCCTGTCCCCATAGAAAACCAAACTGAATATCAGGGCCAAACCTATAACCTCTACTCCATATTACGTTTAATGTAATATCTAAACAGCGACGTAGTCAAGGAAAAAAAGAAGCAAATACATGATGTTTTGGCTTAGTATCAGGAAAAAATACAATAATATGAAGATGAGACATGATGGGTTTTTCTGTGAGCAAGTGTGTAGGCAGGCAGTGAGACTTTAAAACGATAACACTTTTGGTTATGTATTACTTTAATTATGCAGGGGAGTTGAAATCATGGCGCTCCCATGATATGCTTTGCTTTCTGCCATACATCCTGCATCAAGTGTTTAGGCAGATCACCTGTATTACCATGGCCATGTGGACTGAGAACTGTGGGTTGGTTCAACTGCTTCTTTTTATGCAGGGAGATAAAAGTTTGGTTATAGTAGGCTGTACCACAGTTAGTGGTCAAGCTAACCCTCAACAGCATCCAAAACTGGGTTTCCCAGGGGAAAAAGTTGATAACTGCAGACCTACCTGACAAAAGATGCACCAGTTGTTGCAGTGCTGGCAACAGGCAGTTGGCAGCAAGCAAAATGCATTCGGCCAAGATTCAGGGCTGGTGCTTCACCAACTTTATTGTCACGGTCTTACGTGATACAGATGGAGCTGTCTGGATGTACAACAGCACAGGTCCTATGGTCTCTCTGTAGCTCTCACTTTGAAGTAATGGAGTTTTCTGATTAATAAAGTGAAAACATGAAATCAGAAATGCCACTAACAATTAGACTGGTAGAAGGTGTTGTTCCTACGCAGCCAATACGGTACATCATTTCCAGTCATATTGGAATTTATCCAGACTCTTCTCCTTACCTCTCGCAAGCTAGCTGGAGAGTGTGCATTTGCTACCACCATCAATGTTACCCTCATATTTTATGAAAGGGAATAATCAAAGTAGTTGTCTACAATGATAGGAGGCTTGGCTCACATACCTAGGTTGCTTTTTTAATCCTACATTCCTTATAATGTTCCCCTTGAAATTAATGGGATATTTAAATTAATTACACTGAGAGTATAAAACAAGGCTAATGTTGAGTGATTTTTGAAAATCCCTCACAATAATCAGAGATCCTATGGATCCATTGCCCGTTTTAGGCTGCTTTGTATTGATGCAATCAACCGAGTATGAGGTATGATGTCTTGGTCTTAATAAACTGTCAAGCAATATATTCATAGATACAGACGGTACCCTTGCAGCATTGTAAAGTTACTCAGCTATGAAAGCACTATTTGTACAATAAGAAACTCTTGACTTTTATATGGTTTAATGGTTTATACTGTTGATCAAAGATTGTTTGTATATGACGATAAAAAATGAGGTGTATATTATTCTTTTAAATTGTTTTTAGTTTTTGGAAAACTGTTATTGTAATATACTGTTGTATTTGGGGGGAACAAAAAAGCAGTGGCTAGCTTGTAGCTTGTAGCCAGAGAAGAACTCACATTAAGGGTTCTTTATTGGACTTAGATTTTTTTTTTCTGGTAAAATTTGTAACCTTGGGGATTTATCCAGAGCTTAGTGAAGCTAGTAACAGCACTCTTTCCTCTCTCCAAGACTGTTTGGCTATCTGTATGCACAGTGCTGGAGTTTCATAATGTGAGTAATAATACAGGTAACACTCGTGACCATTGGAAGTGCAATATGAAAACCCAGGTGCTGCTTATCAGGGCCCTAAAAATGCTGCTCTTTTAAATGACATGGCAGGTTCTCACTTCACTTTCATGACAAGAGCAGAAGCAGAGTGAAAGCAATCCCTCAAAAGCTCATCCATGTGACATGTGGTGTGTGAAGCCACAGTACTGGCCATTTCTTAATTGCATAGCTAAGGCAAAATTAAGTCTCAACCAGAGTCACACTGGTGACTTAAACTGTTGTATGACACTACGCAAGAAAGAAAAACTCTGTTAGCAGTGGCAGTCAAACAAAGCCCTGTTGTCCCCTGAGTATTGGCATTTAATTATCCAACTGGTTGAATATGTAGCAGACAAAAATTAAAGGAACTGCAGGGTCCTCAACATAACAGAGCAAAATACAGTGCATTGGCAAGACCGTAAAGAAGAGAGGAGCTGGAACTATCAGTATGCATTCAGCCTGGATAGGTCCCCAGTATCACAGTTAGTAAATGAAATAATTTTTGTCTTTATAGATGAACTTTGTACACAGAAAAAAAAAAAAGAAAGCCACTACAGCACCTTTGTCATTCTCATCTTTCCATCCAGTCCCTTTTGGTACGTAGGCTGCATGTCTTACCAGCTTGACCTACTTTATGCAGAAATTATGTAGTCTTAATCTTCATATTACTGGTTCTCAGAAATGTCTAATGCGTATTAATGCATGATATTTTTATTTTAATAAAAGTAATTAAATCTTTTCACTTTTGGTACATAATTCCCCCTCCTCCCCCTTTAGTGGTCAGCTGGCTTGAGAAGATTCTAGATAAGTTAGTATTGCTATGAAGAATAATAATTAGTATTAATATCAAGAAGGAAACCGAAATGTATGTTGTACATCTATGCACCTCCTCTGTGAAGATCAGAAAACAACTCCTAGATCCAAAAGTCTTTATCACACAGGAAACTGCTGTTCTGTGCCTCTGCCGGAGGCAGAGCAATTCCTCCATACTTAGTCCAGAGAGGTGGTGATAGTGATGTGCTAAATCCCATTGTCAAAGCACCAGAAGAGAAGAACTTAAAATTAAGAATGGTGTAAGTATAGAAAAGCATGGGTATTTGAGAAGGATGAACATTCAGAAATGCCACTGAGTTTACTGCTGTCAACTTCAAATAAACATAGAAGTGACAAAGGGTGCAAGAGGAAAAGACAGCCAAAGAAAGACAGCTGCAGTTTAACCCTCATAACTCCACAGGATATGGCAGATTAAGATAAGATAAAGAAAATGACTGTTTAATGATAGGAATACAACTCTCTTCCACATGCTTCTACTTTATCAGCAGCAAGCCTCACCCTTTGGCACTCCTGACCTTGACCCAGGAAAATAACAAAGCCAGCCTCTGAGGAACTAATCTGAATGCCCAATAATTACATTAGATCACATAAGAAATAAGAGCCAACATGCTCTGAGGAGATACACAGCCATAGCCAGACCACCTATTATGGCACCTGGGACAGATCTACAGGCCTCCTTCAGCACTGAATGTGGAAGGGCTTCACCATCACTCTCCAGGGCAGTCACATTTCAGCAGTAATTGGTCACAAATGGCCTTTTTTGTTCCTGTCCTAAGGCTGCCAACTGGGGCAATACTTCTGCAGCAGCATTTGATAAGGCATATTTGTACCAGGCATGAGTCTGGCAAGAAAGAGGGACCAAAGGCAGGTGATGGGAACAGCAGAGAAGGTGACTCGGCCTGCTTAACATGGCATTATGTTTGCTAGCAGAGACAGGCTTAGTTCTTAAGCCAGCACTCACCCGGGTCAGACCCATGGCACACCCCCAAGAAGGGTGCCACTGGCACAGCAGGCATAAAGGGACATGTCCTGCTCAGGTTGCTCAGTAGGGAGGCTGACCTTGTTCCCCACATCCCTGCCCACAGGATGAGGTGGCTTGCTTGGAACCCACCTGTATATATGGGGAAGTAAGCCTCCAATCCCACAATGTGAATTATTGTTGCTATTTAGTTGAGAAAGGAGCTGAAATTGCAGATCAGGCGGTGCTTTAAATTGTTTGTTGGGAATTGAAATCTCTAATAAGCACCATCTGTGTGAAGTTCAACACCAGAGCTCTTGTTGAAGAAAGCCTTTTACTTGAAAATGTGTTTTCTTTCTAAAGTGAGCTGAAAGAATGTTATTTAATGCATGTGTTAACCCCAGAGACTGCTGCTTTCAGTAAGTTACAGCCCTGCAAAATTGAACTAGCCCAGAAATAGCACAGTAAGTGTTTGTCATCTTTATCCTGTATTGTATGGAATGGTTTGAACTTTTTTTCCTTTTCTTTTTTTGGAGGGTGCAGACTTAGGGATTGCACTAGACCACACTGGACACTGTCACTCAGATAAGAGCAACGATGGTATAAGAGATGGGTATCCTTGTCTCACAGACAGCTTTTATTTAGTCAAATTTGTACTGGCACTGATTTAGCAAGCCAAAGTACAGCTAGTAAGGTTGGTCGTATAGATTTCCATCTAGCTCTTGGAGCCTGTTAAATCATCAAAAGCTGAAGTTCTGTGTGTGAATTTAATGGTCATGGGTAAGAAATACAGCAACGTGCAACCTCTACCACTGCCCATGGAGACCAAGCCATGCTAGGTCCAACCAAGCTGGGCTAGGCATTAATGTCATGGGGATGCAGCTCTGGCACAGCAGTGGTGGTATCCTTGATGCACAGTTCTCATGCCTGTGGCCAGACATCCTATGGGGCACTTGTAGCATGCATCTGCAGCTATTTGAGTTTTCCAAAAGGAAACCAAGCTTGCAAAGCCTGTGCGGAACTACCATTACCCCTGCTTCTAAGAGCAGCAGAAGGAAAGCTAATAGTGCCCTCTCTTGGAAGGAAGAAACTCTGTCCACAGCACACATGGCTTTAAAATAGGTCTCCCAGCAAATGGAGCTGAAAAAATGAATTTGTGTAGGCGATTTATTTTCCAGTCCATTTGGAGTACAGGTTCATGGTACATTTAATCCAGTCTATGTATGGGCTGCTAATGGAAGGGTCGCTGCACTGATCCAATGGAAAATTAGTCCTTCTCTTTGGCAGTTTAGCTTCACAAGACTTGCAAGGCAATTGCATGCACCATGGAGCTGACTTCTGCCATGGCAATGTGCATGCAAAGGGCACGACTATACCTCTTGGTGACAAGTGTACAAGTGACAGCATCATAACAAATGTGACATCCTCCTGTCCTCAGAAGTTCTTGTGCATGTTACTGTAAAGCATTCTATTTCCCCAATTCTCAGCTATTAGGTTTCTTCATGTCTTGCAAGAAAAGCAGTATTGTGTAGTTGATGTTGTGAAGAATCTTAAAACAGGCAAGTAGGCTGTGTCAGGGCAAATAGGTTTAGGTTCATGTTTGGTTTGTGATCATTATACTGCTGGCAGGGAGAATTCTTCATCCAGCCTTTTTGTTTCTTATGAGAATGTTCCAGCACAGATTTATCCCAGTGCAGAAACAAAAAAGGCTATTTTCAGTGAATGGTAGTCTTAGAAAAGCCATGGTCTTGCCTAATGTAAACAATGCCTCCATAGTTTTTTAAAAATTAATATATTGGCCCCAGGAGCTTGCTAATGCATGATTATTTTTAGTATTCATTTTATTGGTTTAGAATCCAGTGGATATCCGCCTAAAAAATCTGGCCACTTTATGTTTTGCTGGAATGAATAATGATGCCAAAATAGACGTAAACAAGTGAGACTTGGAATTATTCTCTGCTTTTGCTAAGACAACAAACGTAGCTTCCATCAGGCATGAGTTGTATGGGTGGGGAAAGTAACAATGTCTGTGTGCCAAAAACTGAGAACTTTGGGAGTAGAGGGCGATGGGCATGCCTCCGAGACACATCTCTGTAAGTAATGTGTAACATTACAAAAGCACAGAGTGCTCCTCTCCTGAAAGTCAGGGTGTTTTCACCCCAGTTTCATATCAAAGCAAAACCATGCCGAAAACCCTGCCAAGGAAGTCTTTGCATACCAACAGGGCCTATCCCCATCACAGGATTAGCAGTAGCAAGGTACATCTTCCTAGTTACTTGATGATCAGGTTGCTTCCAATGGCAACTTGAAACCAGCACATAGAGGCAAGCAGGCAGGCATGCACTAGGCAATTCCTGGGAGAATCAGTGATCTATATGTAATTAAACCAAATGTGATTAGGCAGTAATTATTAGAGGTAACAGTGATCCCAAATTCATCTTAGTAAGCATCCTTGTCAGAGTGCTAATTGCATTGGATTTCTAGTGCTTCCTTTCAATAGAAACTGGTGCAGATCAATAGATCACTTCTCCCAGAGGGACGATGCTCACTGGAAAGCTTAAAATCATTATTCAGCCAGAGATGAGCCTGATGAAATGCCAGTAGTTGGGCCAGCTTGGAGAATTTTCACCAGGCTGGTTTAGAGGAGGAAGCCAGAGGAAGGAGACAAGAGAGTATAGGTGGCACATTCAGACTATCCAAAGAATCCTGGAGAGACCTTCATGGTGACCCTGGCTGCTTCACAGTGTGTGACTCATATTTAGTGTTACAAGGACCCTGGGAGGTAGGAGAGCATGTTACACACAGGTAATAAAAATAACAATTTTGTTTTAAATTTTTTTTTTTAAACTTTAAAAAGAACAAAATAAAGAAACACCACTTGGTCTGGTGTTGGATGGCCTAAGAGGAGGGAGCAAATAGATGTTGGTGTGACTGCACAAGGGCTGTCAGGATAGATGAATTACGTATTTTTTAAGGACAGGAAGAAAACTCGGTGGAGGGCTAAGCTAAGAAGAGACATGTCAGAGAGTGGTTGACTGGCTTGGGAAAACTGGCATTTTCTTAAAAAGAAAATCTGCACCAGAATTTGGTCATAGCTGAGTGGCCAAAGACATGTGCAGACACAGAGCATTTTATTTCCCAAGTTATTAACTGAATCCCTTTCTTTATAGATGTTGTTTGTTTTGTGACAAAGGTTTGAGCCCTCTGGAGATGTTTTGGAGATGATTAGGTAGACTCGCTCCTTGAGTGGTCTTTTGGGCTTGTATGCTTTGGTGGAGGAGGATTTAGCAAGCGGCTTTTGGGGCAGTGCCGCAGGAAGAAAAGTGACTGTAGGTCCTGCCTGAAAGTGAAAACGAGAACTGTGGGCTGTAGCAGAAGGCAGTTTGGAGGAAGTCACCTACAGTAGTCAGTTTTTGAGCCCATGTTTAAGACTTTAGTTGAGGTGATGGCAGCCTTTTACACAATTTCTTTAACAAAGAGTCAGTGCAATTACACAAGCGTTAGCATTAGCTGAACTACATACAGGCTGCAGGCTGTTTTGTGCACTGCATGTTTCTTAGTAAAGTTTTGTAGATACTCATCTCAGTTAGGTCCCTTTGAAATAGACGTCTTATATTTTGTGTGGCAAAAAATATTCCTGTACTGCCTTCTGCAAAGAGATGCTGGATGTGTAGTCTTCTGGTCTTACCTTTCCACACAAAAAGGTTTGCTCAGCAGGTAGAACAGGGCACAAGCGTGTACATATACTCTTACAGGATGCAATCTCCTATTTTTCAAACCTATCAGCTGCTTTCATAGAGAAGGTATTGCCTTAAAGAATTTTTAATGGGCTCAGACATGATATTTCATCCTCAGTGCTGGGTTACTGAGTATTGAGGTTATCATTCAAAATGTTTGCTCAGGAAACTGCCTTAGGTGAAAGGCTACCATTCTATTAACATCTATTTCAAACTCATTTAATGACTACAACTCAAACTTATAGTTTCTCACACCAAGAAATACCAAAAAATTACCCAGAGGCTATCAGGAAATTAATAAATACAAACTGAATCACCTCAAGAGAATGGTGCCTTGTTTCTTACACACTTTCATAGAGTGCCTCCTTTTAGCCACTGGGAGAAGAAGGATATGTTGCTGTATGGACCTTTGGTATGATGACACCCAGCCATAATTTTAATAATACTGATGGAAATTAGAGGGAAACCCTGACTCCAGCCATTCTTGAAACACTTTTAGCAGTGTTCACCAAGCAGAAGAGTTAGTCCTTGTTGCTGGGGCTGCTTCAGCTCTTCAGTGAGTATAACACAATGGGGTCTCATTGGAGCCCTGATGATTTACATCCACTGAGCCAGGGGGGCTTTATATAAGTTTATGAACTTATGGCTTGTCCTCTGTTATATTGACTATAATGTTGAAATATCTAATAGGGACATCTTTATATTGAAAACATAAATATATAGAAACTGACTGCTTACCCATAGGTGGTGAGAAATTAGTGCACAAGTAATTTGTAGTGATAATTTATAATACAATTTCAAGAAAAAGAGGGAGAATTATTTATGTAGTATAAATGCCTTTTCTGCAATATCATACTGCTCTACAACAAATACTTTAACACAGATTTGTCTAAAGAGGATTCTTGGCTCTTTGCTGGAGAAATACCTTGTTTTTTCATTTTGTAAAATGAAATTTTATGTTTACTTTTTTTTCACTTTAGAAAATTCTCACTCCGAGCATTGCTCTGATTCAGTATAAACTCTCAGTAAGACTGCTGGTTTGCAGTGGTGGTTTCTGTCATAATACTGTGGATCCTTTTTTGTATGGAGAAGGTGTATTTCACCATATGCAGAAGCAATGCAGGCAAATAAAGCAACACACAGTGAAATAACTAGCAGTGGTTAAAATGAAGTCCAAAGGCTGCTATTTGCATCTTCTCAAGGTATCCTTATGTCTCAGCTTTAAACACATTCAAATGTGTAAATAACTCAAAATATATTTTTAGCAATATAAACTGTTCTATAAACCTGCTTCTGTTAGGTATAAAATTTTCCAATACTACAGTGGTCTAGTTAATGAAATCTTAGTAAATTAGGCACATCAAGATTGCTGGTAGAACAACATTAGCTAATTTTACTGAATGTGAACATATAGTAACTTGTGTGATGAAGGAGACTGCTGTTTGCTTTGTTCCACTTCCTGTGGAAGTGTATGTAGTAGATAAAGAATGACCTAATGAGTTCAATGAAGAGAAAGGGAAGTTTTTTTTATTGAAACAGCAGGAAGCTCTGAGAATTAGACTCAAAGTCTGTTGTTACTGCTGAGCTCTTGTGTTTAAATGAATAAGGTGCAGTAGTGCAGACTGTTTAGCACTCAACACTTTAAACATTGTTATTTTGTACTGGATTTCATGGAAAGAAGGTTTTGTCAGACTTGCCAGGGGCAAAGCTGCTGTCACATTATTATACTAAGCAGAACGTCACTGTGGGTTGCCTTTGTAGATGAGAAGAGTTAGCCTCACAGATCTTGTTCAATATGATTCATTCATTTCCTGGGTTGCGAGGTTATGTTTCTGTTCCTTGTTGAAGTCAAGGAGTAATTCTGATGGGGTTACAGACAGGGAGTTTCTTCCACTTGGCCCACAGTGGTATTTGCTGGTGGTGTGCAAGTAGCACTTGAGCCCACTTTCCTCCTGCATCAGCTGACACCCTGGGCAGTGCTGGTCAATGTGAGAGAGAAAGCAGCATGGCAAAAGGTAGCAGCAGAGCAGGAAAACAAGTTACTGAAAATCTGGCAGCAAACAGAATTCATAGTAAACCACTTCAGTGCAGCACGCAAAACAAAGAAGCTGACAGAAATCCCACCTTCATAATCATCAGCATGTTTAGCATTAAAAAAAAAAAAAAAGAAAGAAAGAAAGTTTTTCATCTTCAAAGTCCTTTAAAAACATTCACTGATTAACCTTCCATGTCTCAGTATTGCAGCTATCATGGGAAAGGCCTCAGGGGAAATGGTAGTAAAGTCTCTACATATCCCTTTGAGATGTCAGTTGAAGCACTTCCTTTTTTTTTTTTTTTTAACTCATTGTTGAATGCAAAACACTTCTAAATACTTTAGAACACTTTTAAATACTTTAAATACTTTTAAATACTTTAAACAGCACTAACTAGGCTATTGAAATGTATATGTGTGTATACAACCTATGTAAAAAGTTATACATCATTTATGTCCCTCTTAAGCCTTTAAAACATGACTAATGGCACTTTGGCCCTCTCTGTTGGAGTGAACTTCTCCAGATGGGTCTGCAAAGACTTGCATACATTATTAACTCTGTAAAGCAGCTCCACAGAAGCTCAGTGAAGCTGTTCCTGATATAATATAAGCACACAACATTTACATGAGCAAAGCCATAATGGGTGTAAATTGGAATTTTGGACTATTAACTCTTGTTGGCACACATGTCCTTAAGCCCTGCTGCAACTGCTACTCTCATCAGGTTTTTTTCTACGCATCCTTACATCCTGGGGAGGCAACTTCGTGGCTCACTTGGAGGCCCAAGCTAGAGTGTTCCCCTAGAAGCCTCACCACAATGGAGTTTGCTGCCATGCAACTGATAAGAACATCAATCATTTGTATATTATATAAAAACTGAGTTCAACTCACTACCTTATGACTGTAATCCAAAAGGTAAAACTGTAGTAAAATCTGTATTTTTAAGTTACACAATTCCGTATATATTTCCTCTTTGATGGGCATCAAAAATACTGTATGGCATAATGTTAATCACTTTATGAAGGCTCAGAGAAATAGAGCTAAGTAGGTGGGTCTCTTTTACAATGAAATTTTGAATAACCACATTGCTTATGACCCAGTTCTTCAAAGCACATATACACTTAGACATTTAGACAGTCTCCTGGCAGATGGATTACCGTCTGACTCCCGCTGCTTTTCAAATGCGGTCCTGATTCATTTATGGAAACTTTGCTTTACTTTTTTCTCATAAACCTTCTTAGGCTGTTTTAGAAAAGTTTAGTTTTCCATTCAATACTGAGTAATGTCTTCTTAGGAGGTGTTTCTTTCTGCTCTGAACTACACTCTAGTTAATTTATGACTTTCTTATAGACTTTGTTGGCAGTTGTGACTGCTTTAGTGTCACACAGCTTTGCTGAAGACCATACCACTTAGTTAGTTTCGAATGCAAATTTTTAAAGGTTCTGCCATTATAAAGTCCATGCCAATATTGGACTCTGTGATAAAGACTGCAATTCTTCATTTTTCGGGCTTCTGTAGTGACCACCATGACAGAGTGACAAAATAATCATAAGCAGGCATCACTGACAATTAAAGAAGAGCAGCAATTTTTGCTATTTACTGGTCCAGCTGCAATTTTCACCAGTTTCAGCAGCTGACAAAGTCAAGGGAAATTGTGCAAGTAAAATACTAGATCCATAAAGCTGCTGATAAACAGCTGGAAATATCAGAAACTTTTCTTCAAGCAATATTTTGCTGACAGTGTTGGAAGCAAAGCAAAGTTGTCCAAATGGGGTAGGACCTTCTCAGTTTCGTGGTGCAAAAAGGGTTGCAAGACACAAACCCACTAAAACACCAAATGGGCTACCATAAATGGGAATTTTCTCTTTAACCTTCCCATGGGAAAAAGAGTACATCTGTTGATACAGGTGAAAGCTTTTAAGCAGGCGTGCACAGAGGGACTTCAAAGTTCATTTTATTGACTTTCTGAAAAGTTCTGCTTGAAGCTTTTGTCTTGACTCCACACAAGGCAACCTTCACATCTTTTATTTCTTTGAGGCATATAGCTAACATTTGTTTCCATCATACAAAAGGTTTTCTCATCTTTCAGGGAAATTTTCAGCCTCAGAAAGTTCAAAGATAACTTGATTTCACACTGTATGGCTGAAAGGCATCTCTTTGCCTCTTATAAACCCATACCATGTCTTCCTTCTGCAGAGCTCTGTGAGACTAGAGAAGCTCCTAGGCTATCAGCACTTTTTCCCATGACATCTGTTTTCCACAATGGTTCTGTTTTGCCCAGCTTACAGGCTTGGTCTGATAAGCTGTGATAATGTGTACTTGTTGAGTGTCTGAAGATATTTGAGTTCCTGCCCCAAGTGAACTCTTTTTAAAACTTTCAGGCCTTGAATGAGTTCATGTAAGTTTTGACCCACTGTTTCAAAATTGCAGAGCTATTTTTTCAGAAAGTTTGGTAGTATACCAAAGATTATGTTGACTTCCCCCTGTGTAACAAGGAGCAAAGTAGAGCAAAGTTCAGAGCCCCGTGTTCACTCTTTTCTCTAAGTGATCAGGTATTTTGCTATCAGATATATGCTAGTACGAGAACTGTGTGTTTCCTACTGCCTCAGCAGCTTTCAGAATCTCGCATTATCTACATTATCATTTTTCTCCCCATTTTCTCCCCTCTTCCAGTATTTGAAGCAGTAGTCGGACACTTGCTGTCCTCAGAGCTGCAACCCATTTATTTGCAGCACACACCAAAGGACATACTGGGCAGAGCTACACATTGCAAAGACAGACCACTCAGGAAGAAAATTATCTCAGGAAAAAATCAAATCAGTGCTAATTATGAAAAAAAATAAAGGTCAAGTAGTAGGAGATGAGGCTAGATAAGCTTCTTAAGAGCTTATTTCTTTAATCTATTGAGGACACTTTATCTGGGTATTTACCAATAGCTAGAAACTACATAGCATTTCCTTCTTATTTTTTCTGAACCCCCCATCTGTTTATATGTAAAACCAGAGATGGAAAGAAAGAGAAATATTCATAGATCTGGAAAAACAACTGGAATTGGTAGGGGACTAGGATGAATTTCTAAATTAGTGGTACACTTCTACTTCAAATTAGTGTTTGCCGAAAGCTTAGTCATCTTCTGATGGCAGTTTCAGCTACATGATGTAGGTAGATGGATTTAGTTTAATTATTGGAATAAAAAGGGGACATCACCGCAATCTAATCATTATTAAAGCAGGTCTGCCTGTTTAGCCTCAGAACTAGCGCTAGGAGACCTCAGTACCATAGAAGCTTACATTGTCTGATTGCACCCAAACATGAAAATTTCAGCCTCTACAGCTACCAGAATATAACTCTCTGTGAGCATCAAGATCAATAAATAATCAAGAAAACATACCCTTTACACCCACATCTAGAGGGGTAATGAAAGCATCAATCCACTCATCCCTTTTTTCCCATCCTGCAACAGCATTTGGCTCAGCAATATCTGAAATGGTGCAAGGAAACATTCCTGGTGAGAAGAGCATTCCTCTCTTCCCTACCCCTGGCAACCCTCACCGCCTTGGGCTGCTAAATCTGTACCACTCATCCCAGCAACACGTCTGGTCCTCTTGTTCCACTTGACACCTCCCCTGCCCCATCACATCTCACACAGCTTGGTACAACCCTAAAAACCACCTTCTGCCTTCACTATCATAGTTCTTAAGCAAGATGTACCCCCGGCTTTTCATTTTTCTCTCACTCCACTCTCACCCTCTCACCACCTACTTGTAGTTACATGACCAAAAAACTCCTACTGGCCAAGACTGAGGAGCTTTTCCTGATCAAAGCTAGGAAAGGGCTGGGCTGTTGGTTTGCTTTTTTAGGCCCCAATCATCTTATTCACCTTATGGGATCCTTTACCCTCTTCCCATCTTTCCGTCACCTCCTCAAACCACCTGCTGACTCTTCGATTTGACATCCCTTCCTGCTCTCTGACCTCAGTCCTATGTTGTTTTGCATTGTCATATAGCCCTGACTAGAGCCGTATGTTCTCTGGGAGGCCAGATCTGGCACAGCCACAAGGAGCATGCACCTCACTGAGGAGGAAGTCCTCATAACCAAAGCCTGTTGCTACCCACATCCTGTCAGTCACTGAATTTGATACACTGATGCTGCCTTCTCCCCTCAGAGCCACTTTTGTTGAAAGACAATTTCTTTCTTTTTTTTTTTTTCCATGTAAAGCTGATAGATTTACTTACTTAATGAAGCACTCTGCAGCCTAATGACTGTGATTTATTCTTCTTCCCAAGTGGCTTAATTCTACATCAGTTGATTTAATTGTACATCCTTGATTTGTCAAAAAGGAACAGTAATTGGAACAGGAGTCACAGCAGGCTGCTTTAGATCAAATTATGCAAGAATTCCCCACAGTCTTCAGTGGACCACATTTTTTCTTTTTTCTGGCTGTATTCTTTTTTCAGTGCCTGGCAAAATTGCTTATTTTTGCTGAAATTTTCAGCAAAAATAACTCAGCAGTTTGGAACAGGAATGTTGTGGTTGGAGGTGAAGAGAAGGATGGACGGCACGTTGTCAGTAAAATAATCTCATGCTCATTGCAGTCCTGAAAAACGAAATAGTTATCCACTGAACTAGGCTTTCCTTAGCAACTGAGCTTTCAGATATCACAAGAGAAATTGATTCTGAGTGAGCAGATACTTTTGCTGTGTTAGTAGGCTGTGCACATCAGAAACCACCCACTGCACCAGACTGCATGCAACTCTCATTGGACTGTGAAGTCTGACCAGATACGGTTAGGACATGGAAAGCTGTTGGGAAACCTCTGTCTTTTGCAAGGCAAAGAGATTCTCCCAGCATTTCATCAAAGTAGGTGCTGATTCAGAGATGTCCCTCATGACCATCACTGTGCAAAATCTAAAATAGATCTTCCCTCACACATTGCTGCTGAGGGGGCTCTCTGAGCTCAAGCTTTTTCTTCAGACCGAGTTAAGAGAGGTATCACTGCTCATTGCAGCCTGGACACCTCAGGGTGCTTTCAGATGGGCTGAATACAGTGTGAGATGAATTGGACTATCAGAAAACTACTTTTGTTCAAGTATGGTTGTTTTACAAAAGTAGAGTCCTAGGTACGTTCATGATCAAATACTTGAAGATTCAGATTATACAAGTTCAGTATTTTGTAGATATCTAATGTAGGAAGTACCAATGCGGGCCAACATGCAGCATCTGACAACTAATGAATGCTTTCAATTCAAACAATGCAGTGAGGAATTCAAGGAGGCTTTTGTACTGGATTTCTATATTGCTGGATTGCACTTGGTCTTCAAATGAATGCTCCAGAGAACGAAAGAAGGATGAAAGGGGCATTTCCTCAGCTTTTCAAACTACACCTAGAGGAATCATAAAATGGCTTGAGTTGGAAGGGACCTTAAAGATCATCCAGTTCCAACCTCACTGACATGGGAAGGGGCACCTTTCACTACACCAGGTTGTTCAGAGACCCATCCAACCTGACCTTGAAGACTTCTAGGGATGGAATATCTATCCCTGGAAGTGCAGCTACATCCCTGAAGAAGCAGATACACTAACAGTAGCCTCAGTCCTTTGTGATCTAGTAAGTATGTCAGTGCTGGCCTGAAATGATTTTGTTGCAAAGCCCTATCTCACGTACTTGTAAGCCTCCAAAAAAACCATTTCCTGATGTTTTCCCAATCTGCAGACTTGTAGCTCCCTAAACCTTGGTTTTTGTATGTGGGAGACTTAGTATCCCAGGATTTGATATCCTCAGCTCTGCAGGCACCAAAGACAATATTCATGGCTCTCCTAGTTGTCCTTGGCTCCAGATATACAACATAACTCCCTCAGTGTTCTAATACTCACAATAGTATTCATTATAAGAAATTTAATATGGCTGAAAAGCTCAAATGCTACAGCAAATGGCAGTGCAGGGACACGAGCACATGAATTTAGGAAAAATGAGAATTACCACACAGGTATATTCACACCTTGCAAAAACCAGGATGTGGGTCTGTGTTAAGATGTCTGCCCAGAACACGGTATCTTAGCTAAGCTTAACACCATGTGTTCAAATGTTAGTAATGGCACCAAAAAAGGACATTTTCCTTCCCTCTGACAAAGTTCTCCCAAGGATCCCCGTGAAATTGCATGGGTTTTGATCAATGCTACTATAGATTACATCTAAGTGATACATCTGAGCTTCGGCAAGATTTGCATCCAAACTCAGATCATCTTTAGGTTACAAAGATTAGGTTTATCATCTTTAACCTCATCTTGAAGTTAAAAAATGCTCAGAACAAAAGAAAACTGAACTACAAAATGTTCTGTGACCTGACAGCTTTTATTACCTTGAACATGACACTGTCATTCAATTTGTTAGAGAACATTAGGCATCAGAAATCATCCACTTGAATACTGGGTATATGAAAAAAAATAAAAAAGTAGGCAAACAGAACATATCTGACAATTCTGTTAAAACATAAATCTTAAGTTTTGCTTCTCCTGAACTTAACTGAACCCCTGGCTTGAAGACACATGTAGTGAATGTGTATTCCCTAGTACCCTATATAACCAGTAAGTCAATTCAGTCTGGGCTTGCACACAAAATCTATTCTCAGATGATGTGTCTGTGATTCTTTTGCATCCTGTGGTGCTTGGCAAGAATCCTGACAAACAAGGTCAAACTCAAAAGGGACTGAAAACACCTGAGGCATTCGGTTTCTAAGCCTTGACCAGTTGGAAAATGGGGAAGTATTTTTTTTTTAAGGGAGAGAAAAAAGAACAAAGAGAGGTCATTTAAGCAGTGCAAACTCAACACAAATACCAAGAATAAAAAACCCACAACACTGACAAACCAGGAGGCAGCAGACAGAAAATATCACTTCACTAATATTGTTAGCGGACCCAAAATAGCACAGGAATGAATTTCCACTGAACACAAAGTAAAATCTAGAGATGATATAGACTGTAACCAGCTTTAGTAATCAGTGAGTTCTCTATAGTCACCACCAATAGCTGTTTGGTATTGTTAAGATATAATGGTTCCTCCAAAAGCAATGAGATATCTTTAATAAGGGAGGGATTGCAACTAAGGTTAGTCTTTTCCACTAGACATTTTCCATCTTTTTCCATATTTTACTTGATACTGAAAATTCTGAAAGTGTCACAAGCACACCCGCAATTTCTCTTTTTTTTTATCAATATGTCTAATGAGAGGCCAGGCCACAGCAAAACAGAAGATGCTTCCCTTGTTACACCAATGCCCCTCAGCATTGACCTCAGATAAGATGAGACCATCACCAGGATTTCTGCATGCCCATTTAGCTCCTTCTTGAAATTGCTTCCAGGTGTGGAGTTAATTAATACTGTCACAATACTATGCACATCTTAACTATCATAAAGTAAATGTATCTTTTATTTAGAAGAGAAGCCACGTATATGCTTTTCAATGAAAGCAGACTGTTAGTATGCTGAAGCTCTAATAAAAGCCAGAATACCTATAGAGAAAAACTTAGGGAATCCAACAGAATTTGTAACAAAGAGAAAAGCAAGCCAGGATGTCTTTTTGAAACATGCTATAATTCAAAGTTAAGTTCCCTGCTAGCTGCAGAAATTGCTGTGTAATGCTCTTTGGTCTGCATTACTTAGAAAGACTGATGTTACAGTGGTCTGTTTTAACCACAGAAGTTTGAATGCTAGAGATGAATTGATATACTTAGAAGCAAAGTAAGAAATAATAAAAAAAAAATCATACTACATCAAAATGGATTAAAATTGAGTCTTCCCAATTCTTTCCCACAATACTTTTACTGTCAGTGAAATCAGGAAGTAGCCATTTATGTAAGGTATTTCTTTATTTTTTAGCTGATCTTATACAGTTATCTATTAAGAATCTTTTATGCTGATTTCAAGAGAAAAATACTGTTAAATCTTAGTCACATGAGCTACAAAAATGCCGTATAGCTAGGAAAGCCCAGACCAGTTTTTAACTAGCTTTGCTTTTCATTGAGAGAATTGTTTATTAAATCTCAGATAAAAGATTCTACATTATATAGGCAAGTTTTAATCACTGCTGATGGTGATCAAGCTGAGGTGGGTGGGGAATCATGCCCCCATGTCATGTTGAGTTTTTCAGTATTTGCAAATTATTGATGTTCTCTTGTTACAAATCTTTCTTCCCTTCTCTGCAGCACTCCTGTTACAAAAGACGTTCAATTTATTGTTAGATAAATAGGTATGCTTACACTGTTTCTGAGCACATTCTTAGAGTAGACATCTCTTCAGTAGCTCCTGAGATGAGGCAGACAAGCAGACCATGTTCTCTGGACAATGTGCTGCTTGGTATTGACTAAATCCCCACCTGTCTTCAAGTAAATGTGAGCTTAACTGGTTTTAGCACAGGCTACTTCATTGTCCGGAGGTGCAATAATAAGCATACTGGATACAAAAAACAGACATCACATCATTGCATATAACTTTTCTCTGTTGAGGTGCTTGAAGTTATAGACTAAAAGGCTTTTCCTTAAATTTTAGTCTTATTCACTAATGAGGGAGGACTTGTTTGTGATTCAGTAAGAAGAATATTCAAAGTTAAAGTAAGCATTGTGCAGAAATTCTTCCCTTTGTGGAGAAATAATATGTCCTATATATGTTAAGCCTTTGCCTGTTTTATTGTTGGTGGTCAGTGAGATTTGAGGCATCATTAGCAGAAGAGCTAACTAACTCTGTGCTTTAGCCAATTAAGATACCATGTCTTCTTGCTTGACAGAAGCAAAGTTTTGCTGTTATTTTTTCTAAGCAAAAACCCCTGCTGTTCAACTCCACATAGGTACAAGATAAATGGTTGCCATGAATAACTCTTTAAAAGCTTTACAAGGCAAAGATGCTGACCTTATGGCTGCTTCTCCCTCTTCTCAAAAATCAAGTGGACACATTTAAGACCTATAGGTCACTGTCCCTCAGGGTCTAGCTCTATTTCATCCCCAAGCATACACCACATGGGTTTCATGGGTCCCTGTAAACCAGAGTAGATATACATCAGATATTTCAGGCATTCTGCTTGCCTCAGTTACATGCAGAAAAATCCCTTTTTTTTTTCCCTTTACCAGTAACAGCAGGGGTCTGCTTAAGAACAAAGATTTACCAAATTCCTCACTCAACTCTTATTACCTACTATCTATTGCCACTTCTCCAGTGTGCAGGTACTTCACTGTCTCTACTCAGAAAGCTAAGTGCATTTGCAGTCACTGGTGGTTAAAGATAATGACTCCAGAATAACAGTCAGGAGATTAATGTGGAATAAAGCTAGAACTCAATCAAACTTAATTCCCATTGCTTCTGAAGCCTTCTCAGAAAACTTACTTTGCTCAGAACAGCTTCTTCCTTCCCTCCTACTCCATGCCTTTTCTAAACAGCAGATGCCAGGCTTTCTACTAAAGAGTGGAAACCTCATTGTAACAGATCTCTTGCTGCCAGTCATCAAGATTCAGGCTGTAGTGGATACAGTATGTCGGTCAGTGAGTGGGAAAGGGAAAATTTCTGCCCCAGATCAATAGGGAAGCTCCATTTGTATCCCAGAACCCCTTGTTTTGCTGAGGTTGTCCACCTGCATTCACTACATGAAAAGATGAATGGAGCCCACCCAGGCTTATCCCCACGATTCATATTTGATGCAGAGATCCCAAGGCCCATGTGCTTGGAGCAGTGCCACCACAGAAGAGGGGTCCAAAAAGATGCAGATGTTGCAACTGGGAGAGTTTTCTGGGGAAAGGAAACTCCAGCATCACACTGTAAGGCTCCTGGCTGCAGTGTCCCCAGGTGGGATGAGAGGAGTTCTCTTCTTTTTGTTGCTCTATGAACTCATCCCTGAGGATCAGTTCAGTCTGGGTGAGACTGCAGTGCCTGGGAGGACCCAGTTGTGATGCTGTGTTTGCACAGACACTTGTCCTCTGCACTACACTCAAAGCACCCCTAAGTTGGCTGACAGAGGGCTGTGTTTTGTGATTCAGCCAAAGCTTTACATCAACAGTGGTAGCTACCTCTCCCCTTCAAGGCTGTCAGCAGCTTTCAGAGCCACTGCATGGTGTACAATGATCCAGCAGCTAAGCAAGGAGATCATTACATTCATTTTGTGGTTCACAGGTAACTCTTGTATTGCATCTCACCTCTGGGGCCCCACAACTGGCTTTTAAAACCAGAGCTTTTCTGATAAATGCATCATCTGTGGCAGCTAGCAAAACAATACCCTTGGCTGCTGCTGTGTTAGAGACCTGATTAAAACTAGCACTGGCATATTCTTTACATATAGACCCTTTATTTGGGAGAGGTCTTACGGATGGAGCAGCATTGAGGTGACATTATGAAGTCAAGTTTTAGATTCTCAGCTTCCCAAGATGATCAGGGTCATAGCCCTCCAGCAGTCACCATTCTAGATCACATGGCTGGAGAGCACAAATGAGTAAATGACAACTTTGGAAACCTTTACATTCTTTGCCCAGGTTACAGGCTCTTCAGAGAAATGGTCATGGCACCAAGGCTGCTAGAGTTCAAGAAGCATGTGCTCAATGCTCTCAGGTGCATGGTGAGAGCCACGAGTTGGACTTGATGAACCTTGTGGGTTCCTTCAAACTCAGGATATTCTATGATTCTATGACAACCACAGAGAAGATTTTGTGCTTAAACATATTTCGCTACTATTGCTTCTGATTATTGAAATCTTCAGCATTTCCTACACCTCTTCTTGCCTTTACGTTTCTCAAATGCTTGGTCTTTCACATTAAGGTTATGTTCTGTCTTATCCTCCATTTTCTCTTCCACAATAACCCTAAGAATGGACTCTCAAGGTATGTGCAATTAGCCTGATTTCTGCCAATGAGGCTACCAGCTCGACTGGCCTGCTGAAGTTATTGCGATTTCCTTATACACACCAAATTTAATTCTTCACAGGCCTCCCACAGTTCCTTAATTACACCTTGTTCTCCATGTATCATTATTCCTTAACCAGCCCCAAATTAAAGTCAGTTTAAGAAAAAAAAAATCACATTCCTTTCTTACTTGTGGTTGTTTAACATCCATATAAAAGAAAAGAAGCCTTATAATAGCCTTGTATATTTGAAGTTCGGAACTGAAAATTATCTGCAAAGATAATAACAGTCAATCCTGCTGTGTTTTTGGTCTTAATTTAATTGAACAATGGCAATGCAAGCCTGGCAAGGACCTCCTGGGATCATACAGTCCTTTTTCCTCTGTGAAGGATTGGGTTATTATACCTAGAACATGTCTAATAATGTGTCTACCTTCATTTTATAACCTTTCCATAAACACTCTTCTGTGTAGCATATTTAGGCACTGCACCACAAATAATTCCTAATACTACACTCCAAAATACCTGCATTGCCAATTCATTGAGTTCATCACAGTGTATTTTGCAAGTGTCTTCAAGAACAAATTACCACCTTTCTCTTTCACAGGCCTTGAATACTGGATTATTATTACATCTTACTTCTAGTCTTCTCTTTTGCGTGCCAAGCAAAGCCATTTCCTTTCCTCAAAAGTCATGACTTTGGCTTTTGTTTTCTGGTCGTATTTTCTTTACCTCCTACCTTTTTTATTTCTCTTTTCTGGACTCCTCCCAGTTTGGCAACACTTGAGAAAGTGTGGTGTCCAAAACTGTTCCAGGACAGTGACAGCATCCAGGGGTCAAGCAGGGAAGGATAATTACCTTGCATATGTTCATACGTTACCTACAACATTTTTGTCATCACCTCTCTGCACGAGATTTGCTTAGTTTTGTAACAGTATCCCATTATGACAGTATCATTTGTCGTGGCCCCATTAGATGGCTCCATTAGAACAATCACATATCTTCACTCCATATTTTATAATTTATATTTTAATTTCCCTTTCCCAAGGTTAAGCATTTGCTTTCAAATAACTGAATTTTTCCTTGTTGATTTCAGGCCTTTTGTGCTGTTCCTCAATATGGTTCTGAACTTTCATTCCATATCTCAAAGAGCTTGTAATCCCTCCTAGCCCCATGTTGTTTGAAAACATGTGTATTTCATGATTCATATTGTGAATAAAAATCTGAGTAGAAATATGATTTCTGCAGAGCCCTGCATGTGATGGCTTCCTAGTTTAACATCAAAGCACGTGAGTGTGTGCTCACTGTACCATGACCCTGGGTAGGAACATGTTTCTTTTGTTTCCTTTAAAACATGTTAGGTGGGACCATGTCAAAAGCTTTAGCAGAGTCAAGACCTACCTACTGATTCTCCTTTATCCATGAGAACAGTTATCCTGTCAAAGAAGGAAACCATTAATTTGACATGATTTATTTTTGACAAATCTACTCTTTTTATTAGCTTATTATTCTCTAGGTGCTTTACACATTGATTCTTGCGTATCTTTCAGGACAACACTGATAGACTTGTTACCTTCCTGAATCTTGCTTTTCCTCTTTTGAAGAATAGGGTCCCTGGGTTTTCTTCTAGTTCCTAGAGAACCTTCTCTTCTTTTGTTACCAATAGGTATTAATGGTTCAGATGTTGCTTCAGCTTCTTAGATATTCCAAGGTCAATTTTACCAGGTCACCCTAACTTTAATATACGTAACACGTTAAATATTTTCTAATCTCTTCTTTCCCTACCCTGCGCTCCTGTAAACAACCTAAATGCTTTAGGCATTTGCTCACAGTTTATGTCATGCCTGAAGCAAAGATGTAATTAAATATCTTGGCTTTCTCATCATGGTCTATAAAGGAAGGGACTCTCCTTTTTTGCTCTTGTAGTGTTCATACAGTCTTTTCACATTAACTTTTATCACCCTCACTAGTACTAAGTCATTGTTTAGTTTATCTTTCAGGGCTCAACCATACACTTTGGTCTATTTTTTTTCTGCCCAGCTTTAGCCAGATGTTCTTGGTTTCTAATTTGTAAATAAATTCCTTTTTAACATTCAAGACTTTAAAGAGCTTCTGCTGCAGCTATTCCTTCTTATGCTGATTCCTTTCTCCTTCACAGCACAATAATCTGCTGTTGTGTCTTAAATACAGCTTCTTTCAGTAACTGCTATCTCTCCTGCACGTCTTTATCCTTAAATTATCTTCCCAAAAGAATCCTCTCACAAATTTTATCAATGTCTTCTTTATTGAAGCCCATTATCTCTATTTTGCTTCTCTCATGCTGTCCTTTTCTTAAAATAGTTAACTATGATCAATAGTTTTGCAACCATTTCCTCTGCCTTAATCCCTGGAATCTATCATTTTTACAGAAGCTGACCCAAGTGTGCTGAGGAGACCCTGTGTTGGAAAGCTGCTGTAGTCTATGGTCAAAAAAAAAAAAAAAAAAATGAAANAAAAAAAAAAAAAGATATGGAAAAATAAAGCATGGCCTGCTTGAGCCTGATGACAAGAATACTTGTACTAGTTGATAAGGCTCAACATTTCTCCAGAAATGTGCAAAGGTGATCTGTTAAATACTGATGTGATGTGGCAACCAAGTTGCAACACACACATGGAAAAATAGTGTTAATTTATTTCATTACTTAAGGAAGCCTAAACCAGTCAATGCAATTACCTCAGCAGAGTTTAGATTTTCTGTGGTGTTAGCAGTCAATCCTGACATTGTTCAAGTATACAAATATCTGTATTCTGTGATGACTTAGCATCTTCATAACTACAGGGGGATACTCAAGCCTTGGGGTGAACTGCATCCGGTGCCACAGTGAGGGACTTCAAAACAAATCATTCCTCTATTCTGTGACCCAAAATGCTCTTCAAAGGTAGACTATCTGAGGAAAAAAAGGGGAGCACATCCCACACAAATTCCTTACCTGTTCAGGTTACCAAAAATCCAAACACAGCTCTATTAGTAGCCTCTGTTGTCAGACTGACAGATTTTAAATGGTTTCCAGGAGGGCACCGCTTTCATATTCCAGCTGTCTTCTCATTATTGTCAGACCTGGAAGCTCAGTACTGAATGACAGAAATATTTGTACGGTTAAACACCAGGAGAAAGCTGCAGAAATAAACGCACATGTCAGGAAACTGTCTGAATGGGGTGTTCACTTCAGACAGAAATCTCCCTTCAAGCCAAAAATGGAAGGCTGCCTAGATCCATCCTTTTCTAACTTTCTCTTATCTGTCAGACCAGTGATTTGGCTTGTCATTCCCTTGGCAGAATTTTGAGGAGGTTCAGATGCTTGCTCTCCATCCCCACATAAAACACCACATGTGCAGAACTGTTAATGACAATTAGACTTTAAAAGCCTGCAGTAGGAAATCTCACACAGAAGCTCAGTGAATATTACAACCATCTCACTTGCCAATATACCTCCCGCAGCAGGAATTTATGAAGGAAAAAACCCAACTACGCTCCACAATCACTGGCTACTAGAAGCTGTCAATGAGTAACGAGAAGTTCTTTCATGTCCCCTGAGACCACTGTACTTCCCTGAGGCACAGAAATATGACAGTCTTGGTTTACTGGCTCACAACAACCATATTATAGAACCTTTTCCTGAAATTGTTTATTGAGGTATTTCCAAAAAGTCTCACTGCTAGGCTGCTCCAAAATCCTCCTCCTTTAATAGTTAACCTCTCCTTTTTTGTCTTGTTTTTAGCCTGACTTTCATCATTGGCAACATATAATAGTTTTGTTCAGTTGCAAGTACAGTCCATAATCAGTCTTTCACCTCCCTAGTATAGATATAGATCTATATTTATCTCTCTCTCTTACTTATGAACAGCAACTATACACCATTCCAGCCTTCATTCCCCTAAAAAAATCCAAAATGGTCTAGACTTTTCCTTAGAAAAACAGACTCCATTCCCATTTTCTGCATCTGCTCCAATTTTAATGGATTTTTTTTGGCACAACTGATCAGCTCTACTGCCTGTAGATTGCTATGACCTCGGACTGTGGTCAATACATCCTTACCCCTATTAAAGCTACCAGCCCTACATTCACAACTGCCCATTTCTATCACTGAAGTCTTATACTACAACATTCTGATCTTCTCTGCAAAATTAACTGGGTTTTTTTCCTTATTTTCTGTACAAACTTGGTTAATACAAATGTCCATTAGAAGCGGTCAAAAATCCACTCCATTATTACCTTGCCATCAAAGGTATATGCCATCATATTACCTTGCCCTATTACCTCTCCTCTAGCCCCATGCATCCCTTTTGACAACAGTACATTGTTGCCTCCCCTTCTGCTAGATCCTCGTTTACTGTAAAATAACTGTATCAACCCGCTATTGGGCTACATGGAAAATTACCAATTATGCTTTTGCAACTATACAAAGAGTGACAGCTACTGCACATCTTTTAGCTGGAGAACTGTTTTTCTTGTCCAAGAACCATAGTGAGTTTCTCCACTGTGAACGATACCTTACAAATCCACATCACATTTTTTTCCATTTATATCTATCTCCCCTATTAATCCTTTCTTAAACTTTTGTACCAAATCTTTGCTTCCTGCCAAGGTCATACTAATGGTTGGTAGTGGATGGCTTCATTATTTCTCTGTTGGTTAAAGAGGTCCTATATGTGCCGTTGTCCAACCACGCTAATTTGCTAACTGCACAGATGAACAACACTAAGGGAATTGCAGTTTCATTTGCTAACTTTTATGATCCCAGTTAAACCAAGAAATAAATAATTTAAGTTTAGTTTTAACCCAAACCCAGAATGTGATAATTTGTTCTCCTTCACTTGTTCCTTATCCTGTTGCACTGCCCCATTCTGTAACCTCTGTGTTACTGAAAACTGAGACAAAATACTAATTTTGCTTTTCAATAGACTTAGATTACCCTTAATCTCTTTGATATTTTTTTATCTTCCTCTTACCTTACTTAAAAAACCTCACATCTTTGTTATTTGTTATTTAACATAGCTAAAGGGATTTTATCATTGTTACGTCAGTAGTTGGTTTCTTTTGTAAGATCCTAGTCACCTTAGTTTTGGTAACTCTGACTTTTTTCCTCATACTTTTTGACAAAGCAGGGCTTTTTTTAAAAAAGCAAATCAGTACTTGGCGATCACTAAGAATTCAAAATATAAGATCATTCAGGCACAGGTTTTTGCTGAACACAGACCATTTCAGTGACTAATGGAAAAAGTGGATCTGTTCCTTTTTCTGTCTCTCCTTCCTCCTAGCCTTAAAATATAGAAATCATGAGAAGAGCAATGTTAATGGTGCTAAATGTACACCTCACAGGGGCAGATGAAGTGCTGCACTGACTGGGAGGAGCTGGAAGGGATAGGCTGCACAAACTTGTACCCATGACTCCATCTATTAACATGTGAGCAGGATTGCATTAGGCAATATAATGACTCCGTTTTTCATCACTGCTCCTCTGTAAAAACACACTAGCTCGTACTGCTGTTCACCACAAGGATAAAAAAGCAAGGTGTTATACTTAAATCAATAGTCTGGTACCCACATGGAGGTTCTTTCTGTAGGAGGACTGTTAGGGAGTTTTCCACATGAATGTGGTTCTCCTTCGGCCTTTCAGGTAAGCAGAGAAAAAGGGTTATCCTTTTGTTGGCCCATATCTACCTCCTTAAGCTACAATATCACTTCAGGCTTGTACCTAAAGCAGCAGATGAGACAGTTCCTGCTTCCATGACTAAGACTGGAGCATAGAACCCATAGCAAGGATGAAAAGGTCACTGCCTAGTGCTTCCCATGACATCAGGCAATGCACAGAAAGTTTCTACCAGCAGAAGTCCATCTAGAAATTTTATATTTCTACTAAAATACATGAGCAGTACACATGAGAAAGAAAAGAATTTTCCTGAGTCCTGTATGCCCCAATAATTTCTTAGGTAATTGATTTCAGATCCAGGCTTCTGAAAATCCTATGCTCATCAGAAAAGCTTCCTACAAGTTGTAGGAACACATCTGTAACATACAGCAGAAAGTGAGACTTTCTACACTTCTGCAAATGCTGCAATCCCAAGGGCCCTCAGAGCAGTTAGGGGTAATCAACTGAGATACACAAGTAGATTTGGTTCTTCTTTCACCGTGGATGCTTTTCTGATACAGGTTTCCAGTTAAATACATGACCTGTTGGCCTTTTCAGTGCTGATGGCAACCCAGGTATCCTCAGGGCCCTTCTGGGATAGAGATTAACATAACAAAGGGAGTTATAGCACGGTTATATGGACAAGACAATAGCTACCAAATGCACGACAGTCAAGGGATCCCAAATATTAGGCTACAAAATGGAAGGTGGGGAGCAGTAGGAAAGAGCAGAGTGTTGTTCGGACATGGAGCCCATTTCACTCCTTGCACTATGATCCACATACCCACGCTGTGCTGAGGGTAGTTACACCTGTGCTAGTTCTGATTCCTTAGCAAGGTTGTAGAGGCATAACAGTATAAACTCTTTGCCACATGATCTGAAACTGCAGCAAAGGACTTTTCGGTTGAACACAGGAAATAATTTGACCATGAGAACAACAACAGAGATGGCTGCCTGTGGAGGCAACTCTTCTTGGTGATGGATTTTAAAATCTGGTCAAGTAAACACATCAGGAACAGCCCTGATCTCTTGCAGCCAGAAGACAAGGAAGAAATTTGTTAGTCCTCTGTCTCGGCCCTGTGTTGCTGATTCTGAAGGCTGGTGACTGCCCACAGCGACAGGCAGTGGATGATACAGCCTGTGCTAGAGACTCTCTTGCTATTTCACTACTATCATTATCAAGGTTGTACTCTCTTGAGTAACACTTTCTGTATCTGCGTTTTCAGTGACAGGGTAGACATAAGCTTCATCTAAAGTCAGTGGGATCTTTCCCCATTTCCTTTAGTAGGAGCAGTATGGCACTTCACTAGTCCTTAATGGTTTTATCTTTGTCTTGTTTTCCTTACATTCGCTTGTTTCTCTTCTCCTTTCTTGTACTGTTGTAGTTTGTTCTTATCCTACAAAAGTTATAAAGCTACTTTGCTTGAAGGTGCTGGTGTTTAGTTTTCCACAAAAGCATTATCCCACTCTGTCCTGATGCAGTGAAAACCACTGAAGACAGAACCCAAACCTGCAGACTTGTGAGTACATTTTGAAGATCATAAAACTCTGTAATCAAACCCTGAAGAAACAGAACTGAGATCATACAGTGCATCACAGCACCATGCCCATTACTTCTAGCGATTCCTAGGCCTGAGTCTTTCATCTGTCCTAACCTCAAGGTAATGACTAGGGCTGCTTTTTAAGCCCCACTGACACTGAGTCATTCAAAGGATAGCAGAAGAAATAAGAAAATAAGATGTCTACCTTGCAACACCTTCCTTAGGCAAAGGGAATCCCCTTGTCCAACACTTGTTTTGTTGCTCATTTTTAGAGATACTGGTCAGGCACAGGTATTCTAACTGTATCCATCTTTCACCTCTGTTCCTCATGCTTCAGGAGGATTACATTTGTTTTTCGCTAACTGAATGCTTCTTTTCCAGGCTTACAAACCTTGCCAAGGTCAGAAATAACTCCTCTGAGAATCCAACAGTAAGCCAATTAATGCAAGGGGTACATTTTAATAACAGTGAGCTGTCTCCATTTTCATCAGAGACAGTAAAGACCTCTAAGAACATTTACAGGCGTCTTTGCATGACTTCATTATTAGTTGTATTTCTCAGGATGTCCAAATCAAAACCCACTGTCAATAAGGGGATAAGTAACATAAATGTTTGATTGTAACAAAATCCATTCTTTAAAAACAGGTTGAAGTGCAACAACTACTGTTCTGGCTTATCATTTATTAGCAGGCAGCCATCAGAAGAGAAGTGCAACAGACTTGATGACACTGCTTTTGCTGCTACAAGACCAAAGATAAGAACAGAAAATAAGAAGAGAATATACTAGATGGGGTTATTATTAAAACATGTATTTTGTGGTTGAGTAGCAAAGTATCTTCTTAGATTCACAGAAATCTGTGAGATCTTAAATAGCAACATTATGCAACAATAGAGATCAGTTATTTTAGCAGCCAATTTGTTGCTGTTGAGAAGCAAAATGATAGTTGTCTCACACAGACCAGTTAGTTCTTACATTGCGTTTACACTCCTCCGGAAGCTGAATTGAAAACAGGACTGAATTTGGTGCAAAGCCTGCAAGTCTTTTGCAATTAAAATGCAAAACTTGATCCTGCAGATTTTATTTCATAATATCATGTTCAAAGAGGCCCCCCCTGCCCTCTCCCCCCCAGTTTATTTGTCCTAAACAGCTTTAAATAATTTAGTTGCAGAATATAATATTAGACAGTGATGGAGATAAAAAGAAATTAGGAAGTACAGATAAAGGGAGGTGAAGAGGGAATTAGGAAGTCCTTTCTTATAGTCTATTATAGGCCTATGATAGTGATCAAGGAGAAAAAGACTTGCTGCAGAGCACAAAGGATGTGGCATAGACAGAGAGCAGTCTGAAGAGGAGATGACCAGATAAAAAGCAAAAGCTAGTATGAAAGACTTTACTTAGGTTCAATAAAAGTATGATCCCAGCAGGTATAAACTGCCCCATCTCCACCAACCTCCTGTACTCATTAACACCAGATGAGAAATTGCCATACCTTGTTCTTCCACAGGTAAATACTAAAGAGAGCAGCACACAGTCTTTTTCTCCATTATGTATCCCATTAGCAGGGTCCATTCCTGAAGCTCTCTCTTCTCTCAGTTAATTTCAGCTGTATCTCTATGTTCAGAAACAAAATAAGATTAATGCCAGAATTTACAAAGCACTTTACCATGGGTGGTGAAATCATATAGTCATCATTCTGGCTCCACAGAACAAAACATGGAGAAGGCAGTTGCTTGCACATATCTGGAGCCATTGCGCATGAAAACAAATGAGCGCTGTTGTACTGTAATAAGGGTGAACACGACTGCTGAAGGAGCCATTAAACATGTTACAATCGGAGTTTGGGTTGTGCACACTCATTCTTCAAGCCATATTATGTTTCATCATGATGTAGCTCTCATGGAGCATAGTGTGCAGGGCAAGCTGTGCATTAGCCCTGGGAGGGCTGACTCTGTGATCTACAATGCTCTTTCCCACCTTGTTAAGTGGGATAATTTACTATGCATACTGGGAATCAAGCAGCAAAATACATGGGAAAGCACATCATTAATGGTGGATTCTGATTATTTAGTTCTGGACCAAAATGTAACAGATATTTTATTCTACTATTAAAAGAACTGGCACCAGTCTTGTCAGGACCACAGTATCAGATACTGCAGGATGTAAAGAGGATTGAAGGAAAGGAAAGGCCAGAAGAAGTAAAAAAGAGGGGTTTATGATTTCCTCTTGCATAAAGAATGAATAGCCCATTGAACTGTTAAGCAACACTTTCATGATTTACATGAAGAAACTCATCTCTAAGTAGGAATCAGGCCTTGGTTAGACATTAATTGGATTTCACCTACATCACAGAAATGAAAAGGACAGCTTTCAGCTAGATCAGCTTGCTGCAGGGCTTCATGTTTGCCAATGCTGCAGAAGGCAGGTTACAGGAGTGCGTAGCTGGTGTGGGAAGAAAGGATGAAGTCTCACTGCTTTCAATGGCATTTAGACATTTTCTGGATGAAAGCACACACAAAATCATGATTTCAGTAGGTGAAGCCTCCTGCTTCATACTGCTACAGATGAGAGATGTGAATTTATTGTTGCTTAAAACTTATGTTAAAGGTTGACACCTTCCTCAGCCCAACTTTTTTCCTCGTCCTTTATCCATGATTCCTTAGGCCGTGGGAGCTCCATATGCATCAAGGGTGAAAGAGTAAAAGGAACAAACACTCACTGAAAAAGAGCATGAAAGTCTTTTGAACTCTATCCCACCGGCTATGAACAAAAGAAGGATGTGTATGCTTGAAACTAAACATATTACATTGCAACAAATCGGAAGAACAGTGAACATGGAGAGAAGCGCTCCAGAAATAAATGTTTAACAGGGTGTTAAACACAGCAGTGTGCGGAAAAGCAAACAGTGCAGTGATGCAAAAGGGAAGACATGCCAACCCAACACCCTGCAACCCACCACTTCAGAAGAAGGGAAGAACCTGCTATTGCAAGATGCCAGAGAGCACCTTCACTCCTTACCTGTAGGCCCTGAGCAGGTACCAGTTGGTATGATCCTGCTTTATTATTCCCACCATTTTGATTCAAGGAGAGAAGAAATTGTAAGAAAATAGAAGCCATGCACATTTTTATTAAAGTCTTAACTCTGATCTTCATTATAAGGATATAGTTACTTGCACTGATGCAGCAGGTCTTCAGTCAGGGTAAGAAATCATTCAAGATAAAACCATTCTTTGCATAGCAAAATGTCTGCCAAGATGTTTTACAAAAGGTCCCCTGTTCACTCTTTCAGGCAATGCAACACAGCATAAAAGAGTACCCCATTAAAGAATAAATGATCCATAAAGGGACTTATAAAATTATAACAGAAGAGGATACTTTATAGATGACCCTGTAATTTTTAAGCAACTGGTTATTTTCACCTCCAGAGCAAGGTACTTCTTCTTGGACAAGTTGTTTGGAATTTCTGCTTTGTCATCAGCTAAATTTATAAAAATAAATAAAATCAAGAAAGTATCAACTAAAATAAACTGTGACAAGATGGTGGACATGTACTATTTATTCACATGTATATTGCTGTGGACAACCATGAGCTGAAGCAAATGACAGGGCATGCATCACCTATATTTAATCTTGCACACTGGATATGTATTTTGGTAGCAATAAAATTACTCAGTGCATAAAACTAAAGATCAATAAGTCTGCACAGTGTTCAGTTATTGAATTAATAGCTTATGGTCTGTCTGACTTACAATTACTGGCAAAAAGCAATGGCATAGTTGGGAGTAAATATTCAATGGGATAACAAGGTCTCCTGTATCCATATTTTTATACAATACTGTGTGCAGTGTTTAGCTGGATTGTAGGCTTTCTACTGGCTGTTTCTACACAAACGTGTTTCAGTATGCAATATCAATTCCTGAAGGCTATGACAATATCGACAGCATCTACCATTTGTTTGTGAATAGGAAAGATTTATCCTTGGTGATTGTACAGTGTCCCTTCATCTGGAGCTCTTTCCTAGCTTTAGGTGGAGGTGTCATGAAACGATGGGCGAAATTTATTTTGACACCCTGCCTTGGCATTCAGGCCCCCCCCCCCGGGACTGGACCGGGACACAAACGGTCGATCCACACGGGATCTAGGCACTGCTCTTCACTAGGCAGGATACGATCCCCCCTTCACGTCCAGCCTCTACCGCCGATCGCTGAGGGCCTTCCCCACCCACCGCCACCGGGCCCCTCCAGGGCGGCGGATTTGTTTGGCGTCTTCTTTTTTTTTTTTTTCCCTCATATGTTTTGGCTTGCGACAGCGGGCTCGCCGTCAGCAGACTGCCGCTCTCAGCCAGACCAACATTACAGCCCGAGGGCGGGCCGAGAAGAGACCACCCCCCTTCTCCCCGGGGAGCTGCCGCCTCTCGCCGGCTGAGGGGCGGTC